>OY978224.1:31916530-32246557 GCA_963854785.1 Vaccinium vitis-idaea
CCGACAAGGGCTTGGCTTGAAAGCGAGTCTGATGTTCTTTCTCTTTCTTCCAATGCCTGTTATAGGCACCGAAACAACATTCTTGGATAACTTTTCATACCTGCTTGTACAGATAAGCTTTGGCCTTATCCTTTGGGAGTCAAAATATCTTCATCCTCGAAGGCTAGGACTCACAATGTTAAATTTTAATCGATAAAAATACATCGTCATTAGTATTTATTTTTTCGGAGATTGATTTTCACACCCCCCTTTTCTCCATCTACACTCCCTTTTTTGTCTCCATTAGGGTGAAGTTACTAAATTACCCCTTTATTTTAAAATTTCACTTTTCCTCTTATTTTTCACATGACTGAATAACCCTCATGCTTCTTACCTGGGAAAATTCCAACTGCCAACTCCACCACCGAAAAAAAAAAAAAAAAAAAAAACATCCCCAGACTCCATTAAACCAACATAATCCAATAAAATTATAAATCCATAAAATGATCAATTAAGCTCTGTTACCTCAAATATGTTTCAATTAAGCTCAGTCTCTAAGTTATTCATCGCATAACACAGAGCTCAATCAATTGAATTTTTGCATCAGCCCAGAATTCTAGCTACTGGGATCTATAATGTATGTCATTTTGCTTAGCACAATAAGAAGAAAAAGTCATGCAATTTCAATGGTTCTGCAATTTCAATTGTTCTTCATACATTTCCACATACTTCAACAATTTTCATCTGGCTTCATTTGTTTTACATATAGTCACTCAAAAATTCACAAGTTCCACATATACAGATTCTCCACATTCTAACCGGGTCTTACAAAAAAGTGGAAGCATTTTTTGTCTAATTCGAGCTCTGCAAAAAACAAAAAACATTGGCGCCTCCACGATATTAAACTCCACCACACTTACAACTCTAACGATGTACTGATCTCACATTGAACTGTATGAAAAAAGTTGGACACGTATTTGAACTTACAACTCTAACGTATTTGATCTCACATTGAACTGCATGAAAACATTGGCGCCTCCACGATATCAGTAATGCTGTTAATGCTGTGCTACGGACCCTATCAAGGAGCTCTTGCCGAGTTGAAAATTCCTCATTTAACAATGATTTTAATCCAGTAGACTCAACCTTTTGCACTTTGGGCATTTTGTTTTCTATATTACCACATGTTAAGTACCAATCCAAATAGTTTTTATTAAAGAAAGATCTGGAATTGAGTTTTGGGATTTTCCCGGGCAAATACACATAGGGTTAGTTCAGTCATCTGAAAAATAAGAGGAAAAGTGAAATTGTAAAATAAAGGGGTAATTTAGTAACTTCACCCTAATGGAGACAAAAAGGGAGTGTAGATGGAGAAAAGGGGGGTGTGAAAATCAATCTCCATTTTTTCCTTTTGTGTATAATCACTACATATAATTCTTTTGTCGTCTTCTTTTAGAAATTACTAGGACTGCTCAAAAAAACCGGTGAACCGTGAATCTGGTCTGGATCAAACCGATCCGTACGTTTTGGATTTTAACTGTGGATTAATGGTCCGGACACAGATTGAAAAAATAAAAACCATGAATCGCGGTCCGGACATGGATTTTGATTTTGAAACCGTGGATTAACCGATCCGGACCTTGAGATTTTTAGTATATATATTTGTTATAAAAATATAAATATATATGTATAGATAAATAATTTTACCACTTTTACAAATATTGTCAACTTGATATTTCGATATGCATTTGAAGTTGTTCATTGAATTCAGTAGTTGTTTTTTTGTCAGTAGTTTTTTTGTATTGGGCTTTGATGTACTATTGAAGTATTTGTATTCAACTATGTAACTGAACTAACCTGCCTTTGTTTGTGAACTGAATGATGAACTGTCTTTGTTGCCCACTATATTATCACCGAAGTGTTTGTTTCAATGTTGAGTTTGGGTAATTTGAATTAATGAGTTGATATTTTTTTTTAGAATAAGTTAAAAATCCGTGGACAAATCCGGAACCGATCCGTGACTCGCGGATCGGATTGGAACCGAGCCGTGAGACTTTTGGATCGGACATATGAATTTTATTTTCAAAAAATCGTGACTCACGGATTAGGATTGGATTCATGTCAATCCGGACCAATCCGGACCGTGAGCACCCCTAGAAACTAGGACACTGATCGGTATAATTAGTATTTGGTTATGTTGTATGAAATATTAAGAGAAAATCTTGAGGAAGGATACGTTTATTTGGATTGAGTACAAAATTTAGCTCTAGTTATAATTCTCATTTAAAACAGAAATATTGAAATGATTGTTCATTTGTTTGGTTACTTGTATAAGCAAATGTATTTAGGAGATGCAAACATATCAAAACATGAAAATTCATCAAGAACATTAATTGTAAAAGTTCATATCTTTTCATTGCCTTTGTTTTTTAACCATAATATTGATATAAGAATATAATATTCTATTTATGTTCTGAGAATTGTAAATTCATTTGGCAATTAATTTATTAGAAGGCGGATATAATAAGCATGACTTTGCTGCAAAACTATTGGATAACACCACTGACCGAAATTTCTAGAGTCGCCACTGAGGGTGATGGATGGACGAGGTTTCTTTGGCTTCTGCTGATTGTAGGCAGTTGATGATGATGATGATGATGAGAGAGAGAGGAAAATTCATTCTTTGCATAGAGGAGGGATAATGAATAGAGAAGTGATAAAGCGCGACTGAAGCTTTGAGGACAAACATGAAATTTTAATAAACTTTTGTGGCAACAACAATCCTGGTCGTAGCATTATCAGCCACATAATTTTTGGCAGATAAAAGAGATAAAAATTCACAACATTTTATTTATTTTAGCAAAAATACTACGGACACAGACGTTCGTGTACAGCTGTGTCCGTAGCATTACTCTTATTATTAACAAACTAACAGAAAAAACATCATTCTTATTGCTTTGATTAAAAGGTCCGAAAACAACACATTGAACAACAAGAGAGTTCAAAAAATAAATAATTCAAGAAACACAACCACACAATAATATGCTTATTATTTTCAAACCTCTAGAATACAAATGGAATGACAGCCTTGACATTCTTAGGGAAGTCTTCAAATTTGGAAAGGTACCATTTTCTAGTGCCATAACTCCTCCCCATCAAGATTATAGCTGAGCCAAGAGTAAAAGAGAATGTATACATTGTTTGAGCAATGCAGGAGACCCCTACAAACCCTAAAATCTCAAAGAGATAGTGCGGGCATATCACTAGATTAAACAAACCACCCTTTGGAATCTTGTACTCTTTCTTGCCATCACCCCTTAGCTTAGAAAGGAGGTAATGGTGGTAGAAATTACCACATAGCCCCACAACAAAAATCACAATGCCAATATATTTTAGGTCAACTTGGGGCTCCTGGAGCCCTTGTGTGAGGTGTTGGGCGTATATCATGAGTGTTGTTTGGATGAAATAGCTGAGAGAAAGCATAATTGCTACGTCAACAAACATTGGACCGCTGTATTTGTGAACAAAGAGCACCTGCAAAACAAGCAGATATCATATGTCCATCAAGGTTAATTAGTCTACAAATTTCCGAAGCACCCAAAAAAAAAAAAAAAAAACCAAGACCAGTCTACTAAAATTTTCAACCTAAGTTAACATATCCATCCATTATCTATTTATATTGTTCAAGAAAAAGATAAACAAGCATGCGTTGTCCATGTGACATATTTATATTTTTCAAGAAGCAAGGAATAATCCGCTTGGCCACTTCTCACTCTACTCAAGAAGGAATTTTGGTGCGCGTAGGGTAGGGACGACATGGTACTGAGTGCAAACCATGGGCGTCCCCAAGTGTTTTGGACGGCCCACTGTGTGACGAGTACCGCCATGTGGTACCCATCCAGATCTAAGTTTTTCTCCTCTCGCTCTGTCTCCCTTTACGTACTCCTGAAAAGTACTCATCGCTCGATGCGCATGCAAATGGTTATCTCTCAGCAGCAATCCCCCGTTTTCTGGGATTTGGCAATTACTATATATGGATTCATTTTAATTCTTAAATTAATCACTACCTAAATAATATCTTCGAATTGAAGTTTATTTTCTATACCAAAAAGGAAAGTCTTTGACTCATTTCGGACCTAAATGATTTTCCATTTAAATTTAAATGCTAAGATTTCGATATAAAAAAATCAAATGGACAAAGTTATCCATCAATTCATGGCCTTAAATAATAATATTGGTCTACTATTGACCTTCACAGTTTACATGTTTATTACAATAATCTATTCAATACAGTAATGAAAAAAAAAAGTTGTGATTATATAATAAGCGTGAAAGAAAATTACCAAATTAAAAACTTTAGAAAAAATAGTATTCAATTGGTGTTCTCCTAACAAAATACATAACTATAGATGTATATATATTATATACATATATGTATATTTATGAATGCATGGTACAAGCCGGTATGCATCTATACTAACCTGATATTTGAACGGAAACGAAATTAGAGAGAAAGGTATCAGTTTTTTTTACAATATATATATATATATATATATATATATATAATTTATTTATTTTGGATGGTATTCAAAACCTTGGTCAACACGAATTGCAAAACATGAAAAATACCAACAAAAAAAAGGGTTTACAGAATCCCAATTGCATGAACATTTTTTCAAGAGAGAGAGCCAGAGAGGTGTACCTCAAGGGTCCTCTTAAAGAAATGGATGGTGAGAGCAGATTTAACCAACAAAAACCTGAGGCCCTCGTTCGGAAAAATGAAGAACGACGCGAGGCCGCATAGAAACGCCGGAAAATACACCATAAACATGCCTTTTTTTCCGGAAACCTGGAACGTAGATTTCTGAGGCCCAACATTCCAAAACTTGGAGTACTGCAATTGCTTTCCCCTCACTTCAGTTATACCATTATTCCCTAAGAACGCCAATGTTATCACAGACATTACCGTTACCAAGGAAGTTGGTGGGTATATCAATCCCTGCAACATACAACTCGCCATGATCTCTCTCTCTCTCTCTCTCTCTCTCTCTCTCTCTCTCTCTCTCTCTCTCTCTCTCTCTCTCTCTCTCTGTGTGTGTGTGTGTGTGTGTGTGTGGTTTATATATAACACTACTACATGTATATGGGTGTGTAAAGGGGCTGATAAGATCAAAATACTGTGAGATTCGAATAATGCTAATCATAATATTACCATTCAAGTCGTTTATTCTTGGATCTTTCCGCGTCCCTGAATTAATGCTATTTACGTTCCACTAAATTAATTAGTTACTGTAATAAGCACCCATTTTTTTACCCCATTGAAGAATTCTCGTGATTCTTAGCACAAAATTCCCTAAAAATCAAAGGTTACAATTTGACATTGTATACTGTATTAAAAACTTAGACATTGCGGGCTTTATATGATTTGGAAATAGAAAAACCGTCCCGCGCTACAGTAGGTGCCCGTGGGGCAATGGTTTAGGTGCAATATATATATCTTATATAGTATTGCAGAGTCTTATATAGTATTGCAGAATAATTTTTCGTGAGAATGGCCGTGGTTGGGACAACTGGCAAAAACTCATTGGATTGTGATGAAGATAATAAAGAAAGCATTATAACATGATCATATCACATTTAATACGTCTCATACATTTTTTGAATTTCAAAATCATGAATCTTGAAATATCCATATATCTTCTTATATGAATCATCAGAATTTATGATTTTTTTGGATAATATATTCAAAATTCAAATTAGTCAAACCTTTCTCATAATAACAAATCAAAATAATCTCATATCTCTTTGACTTCCTTCTAGATTCTCTTTTTCTCTCTTTAAGCATAAGATGGTAATTCTCTTGATCTAATATCTCACATTTAATACGTCTCACACATTTTTGAATTTCAAAATCATGAATCTTGAAATATCCATTTATCTTCTTATATGAATCACCGGAATTTATGGATTTTTTTTGGATAAGATATTCAAAATTCAAATGAGTCAAACCTTTCTCATAATAACAAATTAAAATAATCTCATCTCTCTTTGATAGATCTCAATTAGTTTTATTAAACAAAATTGTTGAAATGACAAAAAATATCATAGATTATGAGATATAAAAAAAAATTTGAGACATTTAAAAAGGTAAAGAGGTCCAACAATATGGGACGGAGGGAGTAGATCTCAATTAGTTTTATTGAATAAAGTTGTTAAAATGACAAAAAAACATCATAGATTATGAGATATAAACAATTCTTTGAGATATTCAAAAAGGTAAAGAGGACCAACAATATGGGATGAAGGGAGTATTACACTAAATGCGTATGTGGCACTCTCTTAGGGAGTCTATCCATATATTCAATAATGCATTAATGTGGTAGTGTTATGTGTATATTTAGTGTAATAGTTGGTGTACCAATTTGCATCTCTAGCATCCCTTAGTAATAGTTGAAATTTTTTGACATACAAATGTAGTTAGTAAGACGTGCCAGGTTTCTTATGTGGGCTAAGCAATAGTTATTGTCTTTTTTTTTTTTTTTTGGTACTTCGGAAAGATATATTAGAAACTAGAGAGTAATGTCAAACCGCATCATATGTGCCGGCGTTACGTTACAGACCCAAATAGACATATTAGATGACATAGAGTAGCAGAAGATAGAGGAAGCTAATCAAGGACTTGGTGGAGGTTGAGACCATCCCTTATCAAGAATTCTCTAACAGCTAACGGGGCTGTAGTTGAAACCACAAGCTCTTCATTCTGACTTGCACCCAAATGAGCTAAGCAGTCCGCGCTTTCATTTGCACCTCTGAAGATGTGAGTGATTGTCTATCTCTATTCATAATATCGACCTCCTTTTACTTAATCCAAAAGTAACAATAGAAAGAGGTTGGTCATAGTTTAGGGGTTAAGCACTCAAAGGTGCTGCTATTGGAAGATATTTATGGGAAGTGATTTTGGCACTTCTCGTATTGATCTTGGCAATCCAAAAGAAATGTGCCAAAATCTATTCCTAGAATTGCATTATGTAGCATTGGTAAGTTGTACATCAGGGTCCAGGGATTACAATGTGGCAGATTTCTTGAGATACTTGGGAGGCATTAGGAAGTGTGTGGAGCCTAAACGTTGGAAGGTATTAAGGATATGTATATCCTATTTTTGGGTAAAGTTAAGGATATGTATATCTGGTGAACATATTTTGTGGTTTTGAGGTTCTGGAGTCTTTGTCTTAGTCCTCCTATGCTTCTGTTTTCTCTCTCTCTTGTCTAATTCAACTTGACTGTTAGATGTGTTTGTTTCATGGTTGTGGGCAGTCCAAGTTCTGGGGTTTCTTCTGGGCTTGGTTTTTTGGCTTCCGATTCCTCCGTTTTCTTTTTCCTTTTTTTCGATGTACCTTTGTCCTTCAAAGAAAGTAGTGTGGATTCATGATACTTAGACTCAGTTTGGATAACAGAAATCTTGAGGAGAAATGAGAATGTGATACCGTATTTCTATAATTCCAATGACAAAGCAGTCCAATTGTTAAGTGGCCATTTTTCCAAAATGCTGACGTTCCATTGATTGTTTACAAATGACAACGTGGCTGACTTTTAGTCCTCCGATATCCTCATTAAGGACCTGTCATGTCCTTGTTAAAAGGTCCACGAGATATTGAGAGGGAGGATATTGAGAGTGGATCCGGACTCGTCAAGGATGGCATGCCAATATTTCGAAGATGTTGTCTCCTTCGATGCAGTCATGCAAATTGCCTGAACAATCACTATTGTATGCCTTTTGTTCCTTTCACCGAATGTAATCACAACGATCACTTGTATTTGAATGTGCTTTGAAACAGTTTTTCGAAAAATCATTTTTTTTAAAACAATTTTTGGTAAAAACACCTTTTTTCAAAAAAAAAAAAACTATTATTTTAGTAGATGTGTGATCCACTAAATTCGTGTAAAAAGAGTTTTTTATTTAGTTCCGTGCAGATAAATTTTTGGGAAAAACTATTATTTTAGTAGATGTGTGATCCACCAGATTTGGTTAGTTGCTGAGAGATTACTAAATTTGGTTATTTCAATGTAAGCACCTTTTTAATATACATTGCTAACCTGAGTAATCTTTTTGTTTCAATTAGGTCATTGTGAATAATGGTAGTTAAGAAGACATAAAAACAAGTTGTCTAAGGGCATCTTCGACCCACAAATTTTCATTCCTCCATTTTGGAGGATCAAAATATAATTTTATATGCAAAAAGTGCATTTGAAGGATTTCACTATTCATGTGAGCTCCAACCCAATAATCTTCATTCCTCCATTTCTCAAACATATTGGTTGTATTATTAGAGGGTGAGGACAAAAAAAAAAGGGCATGAGAGGAATTTGGAAGGATGAGTAGTGAAATAGAGGTGATCCTCCATAATTTTTTGATCCTCCATATTTGGAGGGTGAAAAACAATTCTCCAAAATGGAGGAGAAAATGGAGGATGGGTTGGGAAGAGGTTTTCCTTCAAAATGGAGGAATTGAGGCAAAAATGGAGTTAGGCCATCTCTAGTGGTTGAATTAAACCCACAAATTAGTCAGACTCCAAGACAGTTGACTGACTTTTTAATTTTTTTTTCCACGCAGTAGTGTAGTTACCATGAATCAACTGTAACACCAGCATTTGAAAAGTTAGACCAGGAATCAACTGTAACTCCAGCATGAGTTACAGTCAAGTGGGACCCACCATTTGTAAAAGTGAAAACCCACCCTTCGGATCTCCCCCAGCCGTTGGAATGATCTTTGTTGGGACCCACCTTTTGATCTGTGTCCAAATTAGTCAGACTCCACGATTTGTAGCCGTTGAAAAAAAAACGTTGGAGGTATGGGACCCAATTTTGGTGGGAACATTTAATTTAACAAAATGTTAGCTACACTATTGGAACACAAAGGCATCTAACTAACTAACAACAACTTAACTCACACAATTGGGTCTCACTTTTTACACTTTTGTGTCATATAACTACACAAATTTAACTCCACCACTACGGATGGCCTTATGGAGGGTGGGTTGAAGATGCCCTAACTATCCATCAAGAACTTGATTATACAAGGATTGCAATTTTGCGAGACCAAGAACCTCCAAGCAATTTTTATGAATTCAAGTTCAGAAAAATACTCCATAATTTAATAATCCACTTGTTAGGGACTAGTGAATGTCCGTGCCCGTGCTTGAAGGCACAACTTGAGCAATCAACGCTCGTGTCCGTGTGTTTGCGCCCATTATTTATGTTCTTTCGAATTTCAGAGAGAGGGAAGGAGAGGAGGGTAGTGAGAGAGAATGTGGTTTGAATTTCGAAAAAGGGAGAGGGAAAGAATGTGGTTTGATATTTTGGGTGTGGTGGGCCGGTGGAGGAAAATAGTAGAGAGAGAGAGAGAGTTGGCAGAGAGATGGATAAAATGTAATATAATGATCGGGACAAGAAAACATGACTGGAACAAAAACTGTTCTGTATTGTAATATATAAGTAATTTTGAAAATTACTACTAACATAGGCCCATTTCATAAATAGAAGTAATTTTGGGCCGCACAAGATTTTTTTGTAGGAAATTTGGGCCTATCACACTGCTTTGGATTTAAAATAGAGATAAGATAGGCCTAGTTGAGCCCAACATGCACAATTCAATCCAACATAGATTAGCCCCCAGAGACCTAACCTCCTCCTCCTCCTCAGCAAAGAGAGACAATGAAAGTAATCCAGAGGGGTTCGGACCCTCTCTAAGTCCAAAACTTAGACCGGATAAGACGGTCTAAATCTGGACCATATATTGTGTAATCAATGGTTCGGATTTACTTAAAAAAATTTATCTACCTTTATCAATAAATTTTTAAAACAATTCAAACCATTAATTGCTGCAAACGGATGGTCCAAATTTTGAATATCTCATCTAGCCCAAATTAAAGACCAGAAAGGATACAATCGCAATCCAGAGACCTAACCTTGCAGGGACAAGGTTTATCATGATCTGACTGCAAACCCAGATTTGCGAATCGATCAGCTCAAGCATTTCCTTCGGGCACACTACGAGATATTTAGTATATTTTTTACGGTTGAAATATTTTTGTTTATTAGAACTAAGTATTGCGAATGCCAAAATACAAAATATTTTAGATTAAAAAATGTAGGTATTTTTTCTAAGCGATTCAAATAGTGAAATATGCATAATTATTTTGAGATGAAGAAGAGAAAATAGCGATCCTCCTTTGGCTAAAAAGAAAAAACTAGTTTTTTGGTTTTTTTTGTTTTGTCTTTATTTAATTTTTTTTTGCATTTGTTAGTTTTCGGTCGATTTTTTGTGGTTTCTTGGCTTGTCTCGACGAGAGAAATCTAAAAAGTATAAAATTATTAGCCAAACTTAAAGTTTTGTGAATAAAGACGAAAAATAATCCAAAAAACTGGTTTATTTTCGGATTTATTCAAAAAACTATTATTTTTTACCATAATTTTATACTCTTTGGATTTGTCTCAACGAGATAAATCCAGAAACCACAAAATCTTGATACAAAACTAACAAATGTAAATTTTTTTATTTTTTTTTTACCAAAAAAAATGTAATTTTTTTTTTTAATAAAGACAACGAAAAAAACCAAAAAACAAGTTTTTTTAAATTTAGCAAAGGAGGCGGGTTATTTATTACCGTACTTACTTTTGATGTACATGTGGGTCAAATACTAGGGCCAACCACATCTGACTAACCTCATGGAAAGTTCCAATAAGGCAATGTTTGGTGAAGATTGTGAAGGCCACCCACTGCCTATTTTAATTTTAAATTTTTTTTTCAAATTCTGGTTGGGACACTATTGGTAACATTTGATTTATATGTTTAGTTTGCATCACCGACTCCACTATCTAATCTGTCCTGGTTGATTGAGAGTCAACCCATAATTTACACTATAAATAGACCCCCAACCAAACCTACTGAATTCAGTTCGTGTTGAATCTCCCTCTCTTTCTCCGTCACTCGGACGTGCCAAATCCTCGGCGTCTCATTTATACGGTAATTTACTGGAATTTATTTTCACTTTTTGATCAGTATTTCCAATTTATGCTGCTATTGGAATCTCCATTTCTTCTCGTATCCTGCTGTTAATTGATCGGTATGTTGATGATTTCATGCGCATGATGGACGCGTAGTCAGTAAAATGTTTCCAAATGATATCTGTGGGTTTTGCTCTATTTTGCAGTTCAACAGTTTCATATTTTGTCTGAAGTTTTGCTTGTGTTTTTTGATAATTTTGTTACTCCTATGAGCTGGGAATGAGTAGATCTTAGCCATTAAGAAAGTGTGGACATTTTTGTGGACAAGGTTTATCATGATCTGACTGCAAACCCAGATTTGCGAATCGATCAGCTCAAGCATTTCCTTCGGGCACACTACGAATTACTTCTAGCTACGTCCAGACGCAGCAAAAGGTAATTGCAATCGTTTAACAGCGCACAGAATTTATGGGTGAAGAGCCGGGAGTATTTGCATGAAAAATTTCACGTTTGGGGTGTAGTGGTTGGTTGATGAGGGATTTGATTGTGGGTGATTTTTGTGGTACCTTGCCAACTACCGTTCTTGTTTTTCTTTAGGTTGCCTCATCTATTCTCTCTTGTAATATTTTAATATCACTAATGAAATATTACCTTCTTTGCTATTCAAAAAAAAAAAAATTGTTCTTTCATGCAATTAATCCACTCCCACCTCAATTTCAACCTCTTTTTTTTTTAACAGCCAAAAAGAGAACTTTGTTAATCGAATATAGAAGATACAAGAGATTAAAAGGAAAGGAGAGAATGCATCCTAACAAGCGAATAACATTCCAACGAAGTTGAACGAATACCTCATTAATTTCAACCTTTTAGAATACAAATGGAATAAAAGACTTGACATCCTTGGGAAAGTCTTCAAATTTGGAAAGATACCAATTCCTAGTGCCATTACTCCTTCCCATCAAGTACATTGCTACGCCAATGGCGAAGGAGAATGCATACAATGTTTGCCCAATGCAAGAGACCCCTATGAACCCTAAAAGCTCAAAAAGATAGTGTGGACATATCACCAGATTAAATAAACCCCCCTTTGGTATTTTATACTCTTTTTCCCCCTCACCCCTCAGCTTGGAAAGGAGGTAATGGTGGTGGAAATTACCACTTAGCCCCACGAGGAAAATCACAATTCCAACAAATTTTAGGTCAATTGAGGGCTCCTGGAGCCCTTGGGTAAGGTGTTGGGCATAGATCATATTTGCTATTGTGATGAAATAGCCGAGGGACATTGTAATTGCAACGTCAAGAAACATTGGACCACTATATTTGTGAACAAATAGCACCTGCCAAAAAAATAAAAAACAAAAACAATGGAAAGAGTTATACATTGAGAACTAAAATGAGACGCGGTCAATACATTAATGAGGACTAAAAAGATTAACACGATCACCTCACATATCCTTTTGAAGAAGTGGAAAGTAAGAGCTGATTTCAGCAGCAGAAACCGAACACCCTCGTTCGGAAAAACTCCGAACGAGGCGAGGCTGAGGAGGAAAGACGGCGTATAGGCCGTTAGCATGCCCATTTTTCCGGACAACTTCAGAGCAGATTTCTTAGTACCGACGTTGGAGAATTTAGATAAGCGCAAATGTTTTCCTCGGGATTCTAGAATCCCAGCAATAGCCGCTAATACAACCACGACCAAGGCCATAACCGTGATGTACGAAGTCAGTGGTGGTGGTGGGTACATTATTACTTGCGCAAACATTGAAGTCCCCATGCTCTCTCTATCTCAATACGCGTATAGACAGTTATATATATATATATACACTCGAAAATTATATGGGTACCGACCCATACACACAGAAAATGCACAGATCAAGCTCGGGGACCCATTTGTGGGTCTCACACGAACAATCTGGACTATTCATTCATCTTAAAATGGAATTTCTAAGAGCCATGTGAAAAATCAGCTCAATCGGATGTCTATAGGTGCTTGATTTAAGACGCCCCCGTTTCATTCAAAAAAAATTTGTTTGACATTTGGCGTTCATTTTTTTTGTTTCATTCAATTGAGCTGATGTTTCACGGTACATTATTACTTGCACAAACATTGAAGTCCCCATGCTCTCTCTATCTCAATATGCGTATAGACAGTAGACAATATACACTTCAATATGCGTACCCTTTTTTCTACTGTCCGTGAATCGAACAGGCACAACGCGCATGTACTCCATATTTATTAATGAAAGGTGCCATTACTGCGTAAGGGAGGTGGATTGGATATAGGGATCGCAATCACAACCGAACCAATGGGTACCCAAACCATAACCGGTTTTTTCCCAGAACCATAACTGAAATATTCCCCGTGGGTGCGTGTAGGTATATATGGGATGTGAGATAACCGAACGAGTTTGGTTCGATTCTGGTTTGAGCTGATAATCGAAGTGTTCCCTGAATCGAACCGAACCGAATATGTGTAACTACAAAATTGTCCTTCATATGCAGAAGGTTAGCCTGTGTATAGCTTCAATGCATTGAATCTCTACTTAGATGTATATTAGTTTTGGATTTAAAATATTAGATGCATATCTGCATACCTTTTTAACTGACAGATATGTGCCATTTCCAGTTTAACTGATTTTCATATTTGAATTCCATTCATAACTATTTCGTTTTTATTTTGTTTTCTAATTTAACCGGGAGTACCTAAACCGAACCTATCCCCGATTGGTTCAGTTATGGTTTCAATTTCTCCTACCCGTTCGGGTTTCAGTTCGGTTCGGGTACCCATCTAATTTCGGGCAATGGGTTCGAATATGGCAATAGCCGAACCAGATCGACGCATTGCCATCCCTAATTGGATAATAAAGAAGAAAGAAAAAAAAAAAGGAAGTTTATTGATCTCGAGGATTAATCTCATGGTGTATCAATGATGACTCGTCGAATGTCCGACCAATGAGGCCCTTTTCTTCCTAAATTATGGTTTTAGTATTTTTCTTCGTGTTTTCTGAATTTGTTAGGTTGACGTTAAATTTTTGGATTAATTAATCCTCTCGAAGAGAAGAATACAAAATAGTACTCCCTTCGTCCCTTAATTTTGGTCCACCCTGAGAAATATGTATTTTTGCTAACATAAAAATTGAATTTTCATAAATAATTTTTTTTTTTTTTGCACCAAAAAAAGATCACAATGAGCACTTTAATTTGGTGTAAAAAAGTTTTACAAATTTAATTATGAAAATACATTTTATTTGAGTTTGAAAATGCACGTTGTCCCATAGTGGACCAATATTAAAGGATAGAGGGAGTAAAAACTTATGACCAAAAGACCAAAAGTAAACAAAAATGTTTACGACAGATGAAAATTCTATCTGAACCTTCCCAAAGTTTGATTCTTTTTTTTTTTTTTTTGTATATTTTTCTTATTTCTCTAGTTGATCTGGTCTTGGGGGTGTTCTAAGTTCTAACGCTCTTAACAACCACACATTTTGTAGAGCGTGTGGTATTAAGCTTATGGACCTCACAAAAATGTATGATGGATTAGTATGTGGGGTACTCCATGACGGTGCTTCAAGACCACTGAATAGTTACCTGTATGCATGGGTCAGAGGTTAGAGACTTTAATTTGTTGGGTCATGGGTGTCTGCATGAGTATGCAAGTGAAGTGCAGACTGCATGGTATGGTGTATAGACAAGTAATATGTGGAAGAAATATGGAAGAAGACGAAGTAGGAATGGCAGGAAAAGAACAAAATACATTTAATGAATGGATAGGGTTTTACATTGGGAATTAAATTGTGAAATCCAGTTGGATGACAGGATGAGCCTAACATTTCCTTTCAAACGAAGGCAAAAATCGAGGAAAGAGCTAGGGTGTAAAAGATGCATTCTTCCAATGATGGAGTCAGGGGTAGTAGGGACTCTTACTTCTGTTACAATTTGAAGAAAAAAAAACTCTATTATATATATATAGGAAAATGTTCTCCTAAGGGATCCCGCATACAGTTTTATCGAAAACTGTTTGGATCAAGCCCTTCCGGGTATTTTTTTTTGAAGATTTCCCGCTTAGGCCTTGGAAAATGCATTTTAAAAACATTGAGCGGTTCGGATCGTCAAAATTTGATCCCGAAAGGTGAGGTCCACACCAAATTTGTATGCGGGATCCCTTAGGAGAACATTTTCCTATATGGAAGCCTGTCTCCTAAGGGATCCCGCATACAAAATTTGGTGCGGGATCCCTTAGGAGACCGGCTTCCTATATATAAATATATAGGGAGCCCTTCTAATCCGGGAGTCCCGTTTCCGGACCTCCATGGTCCCAAAAATTTTTTGACGATCCGAGCCGTCCAATATGTTCAGAAGGTGTTTTCAAGAGTCCACACGGGAAATCTTCAAAAAAAAATACCGGGAAGGGCTTGATCCAAGCAGTTTTCGCCAAAAATCTATATATACAGTTTTTGCGAAAACTGTATATATACAGTTTTTGCGAAAACTGCTTGGATCAAGCCTTTCCCGGTTTTTTTTTTGAAGATTTCCCGCGTGGACCCTTGAAAACACCTTCTAAAAGCATTGGACGGCTCGGATTTTCCAAAAATAATTTGCAACACAAAAAAAATCAGTTTTTTCTTATTTTCGGGAGGTTTGGACTAGAAAATCCACCTCTATATATCATCAAATTATAACACCTCGTCCTTCTTCCATATACATAGCCCGCCCCCACTACACAAAAATCCTGACTCCGTCCCTGCCAGGGGCGGACCCACATGGGGCACGTGCGGTCACGTGCCCCTCTCAAAATTAGAAAATCTCGCGTGTGCCCCTATATATTTTGAGTAATTGTGTAAATAACACCTAAAAATGAAATATACCATTTGTATATAATAATTAGATTTATAGCATTTCATGCATCAATTTTCTTCCATATATAACGTTGTTTGATTTATAATTGTCAATTTATAAATTGCTATTGTGGTTGGGGTATAAACTTCTATTCATTGTTATTTATCACAAAGGCTCTTGCTAAAGTGCCGATCAGGCAAAAGGTAATATGACAAACAAGTTCGGATATCAATATACTTTCACTGATACCAATACAAGTTTCTCGGATATTGGTATGATTATACACATTATCCTCTACCCTAAGGGTTGATGTTAGCATTTTCTTATTACAAAACAAATTTTCTCGACATGGTCAATAAAGTACCCCCACTACATCAAATTTCTAAGTCCGTCGCTAGTCCGTGCTGATTCTTCTATCCTCTAATGGAATTTAGTGTGGGTTGGTGATAGTACGTAGGAATGCATTTTCACCTTATTCTAGCTTTTATTACTATTTTTTTGTGATAGAATTGAGTTATATTGTGATGATTTTTTATTCGGGGTGTTACACCGGCATTCCTAAAAGTATTTTTGTAGCGTTTTTCAATAAATTTTTCGCTTATGAACAAACCTGGAGCAGCGACTCGGTAAATCTCGAAGTTCTTGATGTAACTCGGTGTGACTCACTAGGTGTGACTCAGTGGATTGCCTTGGGTTATTCCAGTTGTTTTCGTTGATTTCACCATGTTTGCTTTTCTTTTGTTTCTGTTTAGTTTAGATTTGCTTTGTTCTGGTTTGTGGTTTCTCGGTTTGTTTTCCGGTTTGGTTTTCACCAGTTTTCCGGTCAGTGGTGCTTATTTGGAGGTCTGGCTTGTTGTGGGTTTGTCTGGTCAACTACCGCACCCGGAGTTTCTAAGTATCAGCAGGAACTCGCACTGGAGCAACTCTTTGCGGCTGTGAGGGAAACTTTCCGTTACGTCGTGAATGCCAACATTAGCCACTTTTGGACCGCTCTAATGGATTGAGCTCTGGGTTGTTCCTCTACTCAATTCTCGGATGGACTTTACGCCGCATTGTGTCGGTCTGCTTTCTTGGCAGTAATGTGTCTTTGATCTTTTATGCCCTTTTGTGGTTTGCTCGTTTCCCAGTCTTAGTAGTGTTATAGCTCTTTCCGAGTTTTATGCTCTTTTACTGTAAGTGCCGTTAGGCTTCTTGGAATGATATTTGCGGTATGATCGATAAAAAAAACAAAAAAATATGCGAAATTTGGTCCCAAGTTATTAATACATGGATCGAATCCATTCTCAGTCTCCTAAGTTTAGTATGCACACATGTTGATTTATTATTGCATTCTGATCTTACAAGTGTCTAGTGCATTGTATCAACAAGTGCCTCGAGATTTAGTTCTCCAAATTGTCCAAAAAGTGTTTTTCTTTTTTATCTTTTTTTTTTTAAACAAAAGGATCATTTCATTACTCAGAAATCGCTCAAAGGGCGAAACAAAACTCCAATCCGGAGCCCTACGTTCGGTAAAACTACCACAACTTTCGGGATGTCCATCTGGATCGGAAGAGAATACTTAATTGAGAACAGACAAACAATACCCACAAGGGATAAAGAAATGTCCACGCAAGGACAGAAAGGCTCCAAACCGGAGCAAGAACCAGCTGGAAACAATGAAAACAAAACAAACCAAAAAAGGAGGTTTCAAACTTGAGATTTAAGACGGAGCAAACCCGTAAGTTTATAAATTGGAATTGACCATCATATATCATAGCTTTTACAAATGATATTGTCATGTTAATAATGGAAAAAAATTGTTCACTTTTTTAATGAAAAATAAAATACTTATTTTTTATATTTAGTGGAATGGTCGTTCGGAGCATTTAGTTCCATTCCATTCCACAAAATATCAGAAAATAATGAATTGGCCCATTAATGGGTTTTACTGATATGCCAGCACTCTTTTTTTTTTTTTTTGGACAAAAGTGAGAAGTAGTATTGATGAAAGCCTAGCGACACTTATAATACGGAAGTCATTACAAATATCTTGGATAAAGCCAAATTAATCGTCTAACTGACACAAAATGAGAGAAGTACAAGGCGGCTGTTCTCTTTTATCCCAGCTCAGGCATAGCCTAACGCACATTCTGCAGAAACAATACTTTTATAAAAGATTAAAGTAGGAAATTACACTCTTAAAATCCTTTCGGTGGACCGTCCCTTGAAGAGAAATCTCAATTAAGTTTGTTTTATCACCTGTCCTATTTTATATTAGGAAGGGGATTCTGTTGTGCTCTCCATTAGCGCTTCGTTCCAAGCTTAAAATGTGATCCAAACAGTTCATTTTGTTGAATTCAAACGCATATAACATGTTAGGAAAAATATTCAACTCAGACATCGGCAACTTACTAGATGAATCACGTTTTCTTCAATACTTAAGCAACAAATATGATTTCGTTAATATGCAACAGAATAATTTGGTTTGTTCACCAAGGCCCCATTCCACTTAGTGGATTTCTGGTCTTTTCGATTTTTCATGCTTTACGAGTCATGTTATTCCCCGTTCCACTAAAGGAAGAGAGCGTGGGGTATAAACCACCGCTGCAATATTATAGAAGGATTGCAATTTCGCAAGACTAAGGACTTCCAAGCAATTTTTAGTAATTCTCTTTCGAAACTAATTAACATGAGCCAACTTCACAAAAAGAAAAGACTTTTGGTTTTCTACGGTACTTTGGGCCAATTTGCACCCCAAAAAAGAAGGTACGTTGGGCCTTTTTAAAATGTTTTCAGCTTAAACTAGAGGTAATGTAGGCCTAGTCAAGCCCAAAAAGCCTAGCTCAAAAACTACCCAGATTCAGCACGGAGACCTAACCTTGCGGCCGCAAGGTTATCGAGAGCTACATCTCAGAACCTTGCTTTGGGCCTATTGAAATCCTTTCCATGTCTAATCAATTGCAGCCAAAAACCCAAATTTAAGATTTAAGCCAAGTTTAATACAGTAACTCACTTAATAGTGAAAGACAGAGACAAGTACACTCTCAATGTACGAATTATGTATTCGTTGTTTTGTCGAATCAGTTTTGTGATCTCTCTAACAAATTGTTACTTCCTCCATAGAAATCCTCACCACGCTGTGCCTGAGCACTCTAACGGTTATTTCTAAGTTCACTAGGGAGGAAACCTTCGTGAACTATTTCGTGAAATACAATGTCTATAATTAATCTACTCCCATCTCAATTTCAACATTTTAGAATACAAATGGAATAAAGGCCTTGACATCCTTGGGAAAGTCTTCAAATTTGGAAATGTACCATTTCCTAGTGCCATAACTCCTTCCCATCAAGAGCATAGCTGCGCCAAGAGTGTAGGAGAATGCATACAATGTCTGAGCAATGCAGGAGACCCCTACAAACCCTAAAATCTCAAAAAGATAGTGTGGGCAAATCACTAGATTAAATAAACCCCCTTTTGGGATCTTGTACTTTTTTTCACCCTCACCCCTCAGCTTAGAAAGGAGGTAATGGTGGTAGAAATTACCACTTAGTCCCAATAAAAAGATAAATATTCCCAGAAATTTTAGGTCATTTGGGGGTTCCAGGAGCCCTTGTGTAAGGTGTTGGGCGTAAATCATATTTGCTGTATGGATGAAATAGCCGAGGGAGATCGTAACTGCGATGTCAACAAACATCGGACCACTGTATTTGTGGACAAATAGCACCTGCAAATCAAATAATTACTGGGTTAGTACTTTTAATCCAAAAAAATAAGAAAATTTAACGTGAATCAAAAAGCAGGCAGCTTGAAGAAATTGTTTTGCATTTGTAATGATTTTTGTAGAATGTGTAATCGTTCACATATATATTAGTACGTGGGAAAACTATATCGCAACGCCTCAGTCATGGAGTATTGTCCCGTCATTATAAGTTAATTTTCGGCTTTTAATATCGGTAGCAATAAAAGATCATGAGTTTAATTATGGACAAATTTGATGTTGAATTAGTATTAAGAGGAATTAAAAAATGATTTTACTAAGGATGAGAATCTACATATTCCTAGAAGTTAAAATAGGAAAATAAAATCTAATTCTAGAGAAGCTGGGTGGGGGTGAAATAAAAAAACCAAACCAGCCAAAAAAACCAGTAGGAAAAAAAAATTTGGTTTGGGTTAGTTTTCTCATAGTTGTCCAGTCTGGTTAAAGATTTTCCCAAAAAAAAGTGAACCGGTTCAGTTTCAGTTTCATTTAAAAAAGAAAAAAACGATACAAAGCGGACTAAACCGAAGTTTATATACGTACATGTACAGGACTTGACCTAGGCTAAGCACAAGCCGCTCCACTTGATGGAGGCCTTGAACATCCCACTCCATTTTTTCCCGAAAAATCTCCACCAACTCTTTCCGTTCGTCTTTCTCTCTCTCCACCCCACCTAAATCCTAGGATATCATATGGAAGTGCCTAAACCTAAACCCTAGGGTACCCTATGAAAGTGTATAAACCTAAATTCTAGAGTACCTTATGAAAGTACCTAAAATCCTAGGGTACCCTATGAAAGTGTCTAAACCACTAAAAACCCTATAATAGGAAAGTGCACCATAAGTGCTTAAATCCCCAAAAAGAATGATTGACCTTAATGGAAATTAAAAAAGAATTAGTAACCTTAATGGTAATAAATATTTATTTTTTGTACCGGCCCGTAATAAAACTCAGCTAAATTGCACGCAGTAAGTGGGCTTCATGTGCTTTTGGCCCACATTTAAAAAAAATCTTTTTTGCATCTTGTGGCCCAAGAAAAATTGAGATTTTTTTCCCAAACCGGTAGAAAACCGACTGAACCAGTGACAACCAAACCGACCCAACCTGACCACCAATTGGGCCGCTTTCGGTTTTACATGTCTCAAACCGAATTAACTATTTCAGTCTTTCAAAATGTCCAAAACCGGATCAATTTTACCCCTAATTAAATCAGGGTTTGAGGTGCTTTTCGAATCAGATTTTCAATTCAAACTACTCTGGAAGTTGATTTTTAAATTTTTGCAGTAGACAGTATCAACCTTTACTATAGCTTAATCATAAGCTCACGGTATCGTAAACAAGTTTTCCTACTTCTACAAAAATATGGATCCAACAAGTTTTCCTACTTCTACAAAAATATGGATCCATGGTTATCATATACACGACCATAGGCAGGATAAACAAAACTAGACAGGATAAAGATGAGAATTTTTTTTTAATTGTTGACTAAAGAGGGAGATTTATTCGGAAAGGGAAGACTAGTTAATACTACCCTCCCCATGATATTAATTTAAAATTATTGAACGGTTCAGATCATTCGCGTGGGACATAAAAGTAAGCCCCACATTATGATTTGTACAATTTCGGTACCCATATATCTATCGATTGTTCTTTACATGTATAAATCATTTGCTTCTCTATTTTCCTAGAAACTTTCCGGCCACTTTTCTTAGGTTCAACTGTCAAATCATCTCCCTAAACTTGCCTTAGCTAGTCCCCAATGTGGGAGGTTTTGGCCTTAGCTAGTCCCCAATGTGGGAGGTTTTGTGCTAGCTTCTTGAAAATTACTCCATAAGTTTACCTAGTTTTATAATGAAAGTTTGTAATTTACATTCTCCAAAAAAAATTATGTTGCACTAGACTAGCCCCTAAGCTATGTAACATCGTGTTTTGTTGTTATTTAGAAAATACCCCCAATTTGACCCTTTAAATATTTGAAACATATTGAAGAACGGCCCTTAACGTTCTTTATTGTTCATTTAAAATATTACAGAAAAGTATTTTAAACATAATTTTTTCCCTGGTTGAACATTATAGTTCATTAAAATTTCCCTTACAAATTTTTTTTTTAGCTATGCAGCTATGCCACTGGTCACACTTTCCTCGTTATCCTCGCTAATGCCGGCCGGATGAGGGAAGTGTGATATGTTAGTTCAAGTAAAAGGGCCGAATTGAAAATTAGTGAGAGAGTATATGGGTAGTTGTGTAATTATCCAACAAATTTACAAAGAGAGAAGAAAAATAAGAAGACATGTAGGCCCCGATTGGATGGTGCTAAAATTTCAGGGGGATAAGTTATAGAGGGGGGATAAGATAAGAGGGGGTATTATTTTTAGAGGGTTGACCCACATTGATGTGATGTTTATGGAGGGAGATAAAAAAGTAGATAGTTTGGATGATGGATTAAACAGGGGGATAACTTTTGACTTGGTTTGGATGTTTTTATAAATAAGAGGGGCTAGATGATGGGAAAATCTGTCAAATGACTGTTTTGCCCTTGTGATGTACCAAACTTAATTATTCATTAAATTAATTAAATAATTACAAAATTTAATGTATTTAATTAATTTGGACAATTTGAAGCTATATAAATTTATTAAATTGAAATTTTAATTTCTGTAGTAATTTTATTTAGAAAACGTTGTTTTTTTAAAAATGGTTGTTGTTATCCAAATTTTGTTTTTAATTGTATTTTTTTTAGAAAAATTAAGTATACATAAATTTATTAAATTGGTGGAGGTATTACTAATTAGTTGGAGGGGGTATAGTGTTATTTATCACATATTATATAATCCTTTCTCGAGACAAACCATTCTCTCTTCTTCTTCTTCTTTCTTTTTTTTTCGGTTACAGTCTCTCTCTCTTCCCCAACTCCATACCCACTCTCATTTTCAAACCAAAAATTGAAGGCTATAACGTGGGATTCGTTCTAAGAGCCAGGAGGAAATGTTGTTCTACGCGGCGAGACCTTCAAATCCATCCGAACAGAACTACCATCGGAGCACCTTGAATTTTCGGTGAAATATGGTACCAGATCTGTGATTTATTTTTTCTTCTTCTTTTTTTAAACGGATTTAGGAGTATGTATAGATGATTTACATTTTCTCCCTTTGGTACCAGATTTTTGTTTTCCTGATGAATCCATTTTTTTTTTAATTTGTTTGTGGGATCTTTACTGGAGAGATGGAGGATGGGGTTGGTAAGGGGGATAAGGAGGGTTACAATCGTCAAAATGGCAGCCCTCTACAAGGGGATAATTTTTGGGCAGGGTCAGGGGTGCCCAAAATTAATCTGGGAGAAAATCCCTGGAGGGGTGAAAACGAAGGAGGGGTTAAAAACTAAGAGGGGAGGATTTTGGGTTGCCAAACCATGGCAAAGCCATGGGACCCACCCTTTTCACCCCTGATAATTTTTGAAGGGGGGTTTTAACCCCATCCAAGCAGGGCCTTAAGTGCTAAACATTTAATCAAACAGTTATAGATATACCATCAAGAACTAAAAAGCACTTGAAATCTAAAGATTTCAGCCAGAGAGAGAGAGATTACCTCACATATCCTTTTGAAGAAGTGGATAGTAAGGGCAGATTTGAGCAACACAAACCGAAGACCCTCGTTCGGAAACATTCCGAACGAGGCAAGGCTGAAGAGAAAAGCTGGCGTATATGCAATTAGCATGCCCATTTTTCCGGGCAACTTGGGAGTAGATTTCTCAGTACCAACATTCCAGAATTTTGAGTACTGCAACTGCTTTCCTCTGATTCCTGAAATTCCAACACTAGCATTTGATACAACCGTGACCAAGGCCATGGCCGTGGTGTACGAAATAAGTGGTGGTGGTGAGTACATAATTTGTTGCAGAAACATAGAAGTGGCCATGCTGTATATATATAAGCTCTCTCTCTCTCTCTCTCTCTCTCTCTCTCTCTCTCTCTCTCTCTCTCCGCGTTTGTTTGGTATCCAACTGTACTCAACAAAGTTAGATAATGGAATTCAGTCTCATGCTGCACTAGTCTATCTCTCTGTATGGAATCTGTGGCCACTATGAAGACGTACGTTTATTAACGAAAATGGAGCCAGGCCCGGCCCTGTGGGCAGGCTGGGGAGGCCCGGGCCTGGGGCCCCCCGGTTTTTGGGGCCCCTTCTCATAGAAAAAAAAAATTATATATAAAAAAAAAAAAATTATATATATATGAAGGGCCTCAAATTGAGAATAGGGTTGGGGCCTCGCGAAACACAGGGCCGGGCCTGAATGGAGCCACTTAATTCCTAAGGGCTAATGACCACAAAATCTTTACCCATAGAAACCCTCGAGCGGCGACTCCAAGAATTTGTATGGATGAGGTCATTCGCAAACTGATTGAAATACTGAAGAACGCAGCATAATTGTTCCCTATAATATACATCCATTAAAAGTGTTACCTCATTGACAATCGTAACATTTTTTAAGTGTTTCGTAACATTTTCTATGATCCATAAAATTTTAGTGTGTTGTAACTTTTATTAATAAGAGGTAACCAATTCATAACTTTTATAGGGGTCATATGATACACATCTAATTAAATAGAGGGTCTGTATTGTAGTCTTTCTCTTTCCATAAACCGTAATGGAAAATGGCTACAATACACACTCATTAAATGTGTGTACCATATGACCTATTGCATGGTCCAGATTGTGTCACCTCATTGGCATCGTAACATTGTTTAGTTTTTCGTAACTTTTCAACAATATGATTCGTAACATTTTCTGTGATTTGTAACATTTTGGTTGTCTCGTAACTTTTATAAAAATAAAAAAAAATCGTAACTTTTATAAAACAAATTGTAACTTTTATAGGGGTGTGTGTGATACACACCCAAATAAGGGGTGTGTATTGTAGCCTTTCCAAATATAATATTCTCAAGAACAATTAGTACTCTATTTTCAGTAAGGAAAATGATTTTCATAACCCTTTTATAAATGCACTTCCTTTTTTGTCTTTTTGTAAATTGTTATACGGAGTACATAATTTTGTCACTAAAAGACAAAAAAAGTACAGATGTAAGAAAAAGAGGTGAAAATCATTGCCATTTTAACAATTCGCATATTCTCTAATAATATCGAAAATACTCGGCTTATATTGTTATAGATTTTTGCAAAATATGTGAACCAAGAGCTTCTACAATTGCATTCGACATTGTTTCGTAATTAAGAATCGTAGCATAATAGCATCGAATCAAAATATTAAACCCTTGGGCCTCATGCCTTGGGGCTCCATCAAAGGTCTCAACCAGAGAGAAAGATAGAAAATGAGAGAACAGATTTTTGGTGGGTTCTCTTCGTAAGACAAATTAGCTAATGTTTTCCAGTCTATGATGGTGTCAAATGTCAATGCCACATTTGGATGGGCTTTTCTTTTTCTTTTTTTACCAAGAACTCTCAGTAGAATAGTAATAAAGATTGTTTTTCTTTACATGGGTCAGCATACATAGCTTGTGGAAACCACTAGTATATAACATCTTGCTAGTTCTTAATTACTTATGCTTAATTTGATATTATAGTTTTGATGTTTTAGTAACTTTTGTAAGATGAGATTAAGTTACTACGGAATTTGTAACGATTTCATTGCGCCATGTGTCCAAACAGTGGTCCCAAATAGTAGAACATTGACATGTGGTGCAATATAATCGATTTGGAGGAAATTTTTATTTCCGCTGGCGGTGGAAATAATTTAAAGTCATGTACGATACAAAGATTATGTCTTGGTTTATATACGTTTCTTGTCAATTTCAACTATGTTGACTTTGTTCAATTAGCATATGTAGACTTTGTTTTTTATTGGGTACATGAATGATGATGAAAATCATTGTTTGTGAGCTATACATGGTTACAAAAACAGAGATTAGTTTAACAATGTCCCTCACTTGAGATTCTATCTTTCTTTTATATATGTATAATATGGACAGAAAAAAGATATTTATCTCCGTTATCAATGTATGGTGGTTGACTTTTTTTCTTAACAAAATTTATGTTGGTTTTTTGTATCACTCAGGGTTTGGGGTGCGCCACATTAGCTGTTGATCGTCATTGTAAGCTCCATAAGCCGCGCTCCTTTTTTGGTTGGCACATTCATGACCAAAATACACATTTCCGTGTATTCCCTTTTATCGAGTTGTATTCAAATTATTTTATTTTTTAGAGTGTCTGTATTAGGATGTGGAAAGGAATCTCACACTTTGTATTTTTTTTAGTTTTCCACTTGAGTGCGGTAGTTGTTAGTCAAGCCTCTTGACGGTGGGAGATATCGCTCGAAGCAACATGGGACTTCATTGATTTAGATTTAAAGCAGAATCACTTTTGCTCAAGCAAAGAGTTTTTGCTCGAGCAAAACAGGCGACTCATAAGGAAACGGCCACAGCAGATTTTTGCCCCTTATTGCTCTATATATATGACATCTTTTGGACGAAAATGATTGATTGCTGCCGTATAGAACCCTAGCATATATTGTTTCATCATCCATCTCTTTCGGCGGCTAGGGTTTTGTGCACCTCGAAGAAAACACAAAGATCTCATGATTCTTTAACTCAAGTAGTAATCTTCGAGGGGTTTTCTCGCATCAACAACATCTTTCTCTCAGCAAAGCTCTTTCGTGGAGTTCGAAAGGCAATCGGTTGGAAGGCTTGAGGATTCAAGATTCGGCAATCATGCAGAGGTGTGATTAACGTGGATTCGGCTAGTAGGTCTTAGGCTTCGTGGTGAGGATACACGAACACTGAGTAAGATCTCTTGTATTCACACATGGTTTTAGTGCATGATTCCTTCCCGTGGTTTTTTCCCGTTTTTGGGTTTTCCCACGTAAATCTTTGTGTCGTGCGTGATTGATTATTTTTCTAGTTATTGCGATTGATTGTTTTCCATTATTCAAGTTAATTTAATTCCGTGACTCGATTAAGGAATTTCATTTGGTATCAGAGCGGGTCGCTCTTTATTTTTATTTTTATTTTGTAGAATCGTTGTGTTCTTGAGCAGGATCCTTGTGAGTTACAATGGAAAGCGCCAATCGCCCTCCGGTATTAGATGGCACGAACTTTGATCATTGGAAAGCCAAGATGGAGGCCTATATGAAGGCTATTGATGAAGATGTATGGATGGCTTGTGAAATCAAATACACTCCTCCGACAGAAACAGAGGGTGAAACCTCTACACCTAAACCCAGTGCAAAATACTCTAAAGCCGAGAAGACTGAACGGGCTGCTAACAGTCGTGCACTGAATATACTTTTCACCTACGTGGATACAAAAGAGTTCCACCGTATCTCGACATGCAAGTTTGCAAAGGAAGCATGGGATATTTTGGTTACAACTCATGAGGGAACTGACACAGTGAAACAGGGGAAGTTGCAGCGCATTACAACTCAATTTGAGATGATTCGGATGGAGGAGGATGAAACTTTCG
Organism: Vaccinium vitis-idaea; assembly: GCA_963854785.1. Lineage (NCBI taxonomy): Eukaryota > Viridiplantae > Streptophyta > Magnoliopsida > Ericales > Ericaceae > Vaccinium > Vaccinium vitis-idaea. The sequence goes on from OY978224.1 coordinate 31,943,555, forward strand.
ATGAGTTCTACGCCAAGCTAAATCATATTGTCAACACAAGTTACTCCTTGGGTGAGCCTATTACTCCTTTCCGTGTTATTAAGAAAATATTGCGTTCTTTGCCGAAACGTTTTAAAACCAAAGTCGATATTTTAGAGAGTAAAAAGAAACTTGCTCAGATGTCTGTTGAAGATATTGTCGGTCAATTTCAAACTTATGAACTCACCCATTTAGAAGATGAAAACGTTTCTACGCCTAAAACTTCAAAAAAATCAATTGCTTTTTCTAGCAAACATAAAGAGTCGAATGAGTCAGACATTGATGATAATTATGATATGGAAGCTTTGGCCATATTTACTAATAACTTTAAACGTTTTTTTAAGAAAAAGACAAACGAGAATGAAAATAATGTTAAAAAGGGTAGAGGTAAATTGGAGTCTTCTAATAACAAGGAACGAAAAGGAGTGAGAGGACCACCCTCACGGCCTAAGTGTTACGAATGCCATGGTTATGGACATTTGGCTCAGAATTGCGCTAATAAGAAGGCAAATAAGAAAGTCTACAATGTTAAAACTTGGGATGATGATACTGATAGTGAAAAATCAGGAAGTGAACCAGATGATGAAAATGATGGAAAAAATTATTTAGCCTTCACCGGGAAGTTGAGTAAGGGAGAAAGATCTGAGAGTGATGTTGAAGAAGATTTGGTTGATTTTGATGAATTAAAAGAGGAGTATGACAGGCTGTATAATGAGAGTGCTAAGATCACCAAAGAAAACATTAAACTGAGAAGTAAATTTGAAGCAGCTAGCGCTGACTTAGCTAAAACTTTAGCTACAACTAAGGACTTGTCAGAATCTTTGGATTGCCTAATTCAAGAGAGAGATATCTTGAAGAAAGAAGTGGTTCAACTCAGGACACAAAACAAGGGTCTTGAAGAGCTCAACACAATGAATGAAGGTAAAATAAATGACCTATCGATTGAACTAAAAAATGCTAATGGTATTTTCAAGCGTTTTAATGCAGGGTCCAAAGCACTAGATAACATTCTTGAGGTTCAAAAGTGCTTGACCGAAATCCTATACCTAACTTAATGGGTTGCCCCAAGCGTAGGGCGGAGACCGGTGTAGCATAATACCCGGTAAGACCGGAATCGAATCCACAGAGAAGGTGGAAAGTGCTCACTAAAAACTCGGGTTGCTAATGTTTAACACGGCTCTTAGGTAGCCACCCTTTCCAAAGAAGATACGGTCGTAGGGTTCATAACACCAGTGACCAGGCCCAGACAGTTCCGCTCCGTTTGGTGTTCTAAAAACGTTTGATTTTAGAGAGAAAAAGGTACCCCGAAAGATGCGAATCCTCGTGGTCGCCGTTTACCCGTGTACAGCGAAGAACAAGTTTTGGTCCCCCGTTCCCCGCGTTACATGGGCTCCGACAATGCCCGGATACGTCTAACGGAAGCTCTTTAATAACCTAAAATTGCTTTTTCCTTTGTTAATTTAGAAAATAGGAGCAGAACGAATCCAGCCCTGGCCACGGCGTGTTAATCACCCCGCGACCATACCTAATGAACTACTCACTCATATTAAATTGAACAAATAACAAGATTCTGAAACAAAGCATGCTTGAATAACTAAATATGGATTAAAACAAAGATTCGGAAGCAAAGCGCGGACAAACTCCCGCGAACGAAGATTTAATGAAAATAAAACAGAGAGTTACCGAAGCAATATCTGAATCTGCGAACTAAACACCAAAACTCCAATGCAAAAGTCTCCAGAAAGTAGAATCTCCAGAGGAAAAGTCGGCTACTACTTGGAAGCAAAAACAAAACAAGGTTCGAACCCTAATTTGACCTAAAATCGGAGTATTTATCTTCCCCCAAAGTCAACACACGTGGCAAGGTCAACCGCTGCTTTTAGGGCCCTCGGTATCGATACAGGGAAAGACCTGTATCGATACCCATACATTCTGTTCGCGTTTGATCACTCGGGTATCGATACAGGACAACCCCTGTATCGATACCAGCACCCTTAAAATGACTTTCAAGCTTGTTTGGCCGTCCTCACTTGGGTCCCACATGTCCCCAACACGCCCGACCGCCATGTGTCCACTTTACGCGCTCCTTCCAACCTGTTCCCTACAAAACAACCAAAAACAAGAAAAAGCAAAGACAACACCGCATCAAGTGGAAAATGGAATAAATCGTGCCTCTAACGCGCTAATTCGCCCTACTTAGGCGCTTATATCTATGACATTGCGCGCCTATCAAAAAGCCAACCAATGATCGATCTGGGCTTGGATATCATGCCTCATCGTCTAACAAAGTTGAAGGAGGACAAAGTTCTCATGAAGAGGAAATACCAAAGGTTCCTGTAAGTTCTACGATATTTCTGAATGAACGAACGGAGGTAAAAGCAAAAGCTATACAAAATAATATTAAGCCTAAGATGTTCTATAAAACGCGTGAACATATTGAAAGGACTTTTACGAGTAAATTCATTCCTATTTGTCATCATTGTGGTGTTCATGGCCACATTAGACCTCAATGTAATAAATTTCATGCCACTCATACTTCGCGTATGCACTTTGCACATTCTCATGATTATAAGAATTTTATTCCTACATGTCATTTTTGTGGAGTGAAAGGTCACACTCGACCAAATTGTTTTAAACTTCATGGGTATCCTAATGTCTCTTCCCGTTATTACCATGTTAATGATTATGGGGGTAAAACCCAAAGACCTAGACATAGGATGACTCCAAATAGACATAGTAAGACTGTGAATCCTAAACTTGCGGGTAAATTGCTTGGGGAAGTTGAGAATGTCAAAGGTAGACATATTTGGATGAGAATTTCGGACATGAAACCACGCGCTAATTTATCTACCAACCCTCATGATGACACTGCATCATCCGGAGGAGTTGATCATGCCTTTTAAGGCTTGGTCTCATACCCATAGCCTAGGTTGGTTTACGTTCCCTGTCTTTTACCTAAAGCTATGGTTTGTGTTGAGTTATATCTTTATTGTTTAGTTTGTTAGCCTTTTCTTATTAACTCTAAAAAAAAAAAAAAAAATTTCAGTTGATTATATGTTCACTATGTTGCTTTATATTTCTATTTGTAGTTTTTCATTCTCTATTTTAAAAATAAAAAATAAAAATTCGTTTGTCTACCTTGATAACAAGTTTTTTTTTGGGGCATCTCCTAGTGCATGTTTGTGATTGAATTGGTTGTTAAAGGTATTTTTGGATAAGGACACATTAGTTGTGTTTGCTTTCATTCTGTTTACCTATCATATGGATTGTTGTGATATTGGTTGGAGCAAGGTCCTGCCTCTGTGTTTCTCACTTGTTCACGACAAAGACAATGTGCTCCCATATTCCTTCCTGACATTTCTTATGAAAGTGGAGGGGTCTTTATTTGTTTCCCTTGAGATTGATCGCTATGCAGTTATGATTTTGTCAAGCCCATTTAATATAAGAAAAAAATAATAATGTGTGGGAGTTTAGTTGAAAAGTGTGATGAGATTGGGTTCTTTTTCTCTGCAGTTTCGGGTTTTTCACTTAGTAACCGGGCCTCTTGCCTCAGTAAGCAGTGAGTGTTCGTGTCAAACGGTGGAGAGTTTCGGGATTGTATTATGTGGTTAGCTTGAGTTCGTAGCCTTTCTGACTCGAGTAATTAAGTCTGTTGGGGTATTCTCTATACCTAGTGCCCTAAAGCCATTTGGTTTGGGTGTCACTGGCCTAAAGCTCGCTACACGGGTCAATTAGAAAGCTTAAGGAACCTCGGCATTGCACGACCACATTCTGAGAATTGGATTGAGTTAAGGGGGTTCTTTATTCCAATGATAAAAATAATTTTAAAAAATGCATGGGAGTTTGGTTGAAATTCACTCAGTATTTGTTGAGGGGGAGATTGGGTCATTGAAAAATCCAAAAAATTGCTTGGTTTGACTTCTTGAGGGGGAGTTCTTTAGACCTCCCATATGTTCATAAGAAACCAAGGATTTATGATTTTGTTGAGCCGAATTGCCTTTGTCGTGTTTCACACACACACCATTGTCACTAAGGTTTGACCTATGCTGTCTCCAGTATACTCGTATCCTGTGATATGTTCATAGCATGAGTGCATGCATTAGCATTTTCGTGTGCTTATTTGTCAATACCCTTAACCATCATTTGATTTTGTGGATATGCTTTAAATGTGTGTTCAAACTTTAAAGTATTCAATTTTAACATTATATTGCTCACAACTAAGGGTGGCCGGTCTTCTCTATTTCTATTTATATAAGATTTAGTTATCTATAGCTTCATATAATTTTTGCACTAGTACCAATTAGTAACTCCGGCTGGTTCTAGCTCTTTCAGTTCCTGCTACTGTAGTACTTTTCTTATGTTTGAACTATTTTGCTGCTGGTTTTTCGGTTATTTGGTGGCCCTATGTGTCGTTATTATGTCTTAATTGTTATTGTGGGGACTCATATGACTTATGTTTATTGGTCATTGGATAATATGGTTACTCTTGGTGCATTATTATGATTTCATCTGCACTATTCTAATTTATTGGCTTGGTTCACTTGTTTCCGCTATCTTGACTTATTGAGTATATTTTTGTCTGGACGTGTTCCAATTTACTAATTAATTTCTTGGCTTCTATTTTTGCTATGTCTTCTTGCTTTGTTGAACAGCATCCCTTTGTCCTTCTATGACAAAAAGGGGGAGAAGAAGTTATTCTAATGCTAACGGTTTGGTTGTCTTGTGATTTGCTCTTTTGATGTCTCTTGCAGGTTTTCACTCACAAGTGTTTCATTAGGGGATAGGTTCTTCTTTTCGTGTATTTTGTTTTGTCATTGAAGTGCCAAAGGGGGAGATTGTAAGCTCCATAAGCCGCGCTCCTTTTTTGGTTGGCACATTCATGACCAAAATACACATTTCCGTGTATTCCCTTTTATCGAGTTGTATTCAAATTATTTTATTTTTTAGAGTGTCTGTATTAGGATGTGGAAAGGAATCTCACACTTTGTATTTTTTTTAGTTTTCCACTTGAGTGCGGTAGTTGTTAGTCAAGCCTCTTGACGGTGGGAGATATCGCTCGAAGCAACATGGGACTTCATTGATTTAGATTTAAAGCAGAATCACTTTTGCTCAAGCAAAGAGTTTTTGCTCGAGCAAAACAGGCGACTCATAAGGAAACGGCCACAGCAGATTTTTGCCCCTTATTGCTCTATATATATGACATCTTTTGGACGAAAATGATTGATTGCTGCCGTATAGAACCCTAGCATATATTGTTTCATCATCCATCTCTTTCGGCGGCTAGGGTTTTGTGCACCTCGAAGAAAACACAAAGATCTCATGATTCTTTAACTCAAGTAGTAATCTTCGAGGGGTTTTCTCCCATCAACAACATCTTTCTCTCAGCAAAGCTCTTTCGTGGAGTTCGAAAGGCAATCGGTTGGAAGGCTTGAGGATTCAAGATTCGGCAATCATGCAGAGGTGTGATTAACGTGGATTCGGCTAGTAGGTCTTAGGCTTCGTGGTGAGGATACACGAACACTGAGTAAGATCTCTTGTATTCACACATGGTTTTAGTGCATGATTCCTTCCCGTGGTTTTTTCCCGTTTTTGGGTTTTCCCACGTAAATCTTTGTGTCGTGCGTGATTGATTATTTTTCTAGTTATTGCGATTGATTGTTTTCCATTATTCAAGTTAATTTAATTCCGTGACTCGATTAAGGAATTTCATTCATCTATGGTGGTTGACTTTTTTTTAACATATAAGGATCATTTGAGCAACAAGCATAATTCCAAGAAGTTTTTATAAACTTTAATTAAACTATTCGACTTGCCCTTCGGTGGATTTCCGAAGGTTAATGGAAGCCTTGTGGATTCAAGGCAGCAGCGGTCAAGCACTGGGTGTAGTGAACATGGATTCGCCAAATAGTTCTTAGGACGATTTGTGAGGATTCAGAATCATAGGGTAAGATTACTTGTAACCGAACACTGTTTTATTGTATTTGATTCCTTCCCGTGGTTTTTTTTTTTTTTCTCTCATTTAGGGGTTTTCCACGTATATCTTGGAGTTGTGTGTTTGATTGCTTTCGTTTACTTGATTGATTGATTTTAATGATTGGTGAGTTTTTTTTAATTGAAGGTTAAAACCTAGCAAATCTATAAGACTAGGTGAATTACGGTTTTTAACTTACTCATAATCAACGTGGGACATTCTATTTCGTGGATCAAAGCTGCTGGGTTCTCATGATGTTCAGGAGCTATCTTGAAGTGCTACTCTTAATTCTTTTCATGCACTAGAAATTGTATTTTTTTTGTTGATTTCTTGTCAACTTTTGTTATCTCCCTTGTGGGTCCTTGACAGCATATGATTGTCGTGGGATGGGTGTCAACCTAGTTGGGATCCCTGTTGTGATGCCTTTTGTGCTTGAATCATTTTAATCTTTGAAATCCGTTTCCAAAGATTAATAAAATTCTTTTTGCCGTTCAAAAAAAAATTGATATTATAGTTAATCACATATTGGCACCAGGAGCTCAACTTCCCTTTCATCCCACCGCAACTGTTACTACTTGGCACCGCCACTGCTGCTGTTGGAGAACCCGCAGATCCGTCGCTAAGGCTAATCAGAACTGAAGGCCAAATAATCCATATCTTAAACAAATCTAGGTCACCACCGTCCAAAAATGATGGGGTGGTAGGAGATATATTTTTTTCCCGAAGACGAGAGTCTCAACCACCACACAACCATAGAGGAGGGAGACCCGGAGAAGAGGAGAAAATGACACTATATATAGTCTATGCCATGTTGTTCTCAATGTATTCCCAAAATAATTAAAGACTTCTATTCCTAAGCCATTTTGCAGTCACGAAAATTAAGATTTCTCACAAAATTCTTGGGTTATAAAGATCCATACATAAAAGAATCATGGTGACTGCAACTTTTTTTTTACTATTTCGGACCATAGTATCTCTTCTACGGATGTTGAGTGTGTTGTGTGTGGAGGGATAGTACGGAGGGTTAATTTTGTAATTTTACCACGTTTTGCAGCTTACCGTATTACCCATATTAGACTTTTGACATTTTCCGTTTTGAGTCTTGTGGCAATGTATGTGTTTTGTCCAAATGTGCGGGGGCATTTTGGAAAAAACACAATGCGAACTTCTCTCTCTTTCTCCCAAATTGAGCATCATCTAATTAAGTCAAAAAAAAAAAAGGGAGAGGAAATCTACTTTTTGTTTTAATTGATTGTCTAAATAGCGCTTTCTTACCTCATGTAAACCTCTAGAATTTTTTTAATCAAATGTCGTTTTAATGAAGCTTTATTCACAGAAAAACAAAGAATAATAGCACCATTAAAATTTCAGCTTGAAAAATGTACTATGAAACTTATTACAAATACCCAAGTCTCAACAAGGTAGGTGTCAATGCCTAATACATATACTCAGGTTGGTTTCCCAATTTTGGCAATAGCAAACCCCAATTGAATGGAACTTGAGGCTCGATTTGTCTTGATATTTGCCTCTCTTTTTTTTAATCTCTTTCTTTAGTAGAAAATATATGACAATCACACCTAACTTATTACCTAAACCAGGGTAAGGGGTTGGAGAAGGTTAATTCTAACTCTGGGAAATATTAGGTAAATAGAGGGATGTATTACAAAGTAAACAATTGTTAGATAAACAAGGACATTGGATATACATGTTTGTGTATAAGGTTACATAAATCTATTTCTTAATCTCTAAAAGAATGTTTTTGAAATATGATGCTCTATTGTACATGTCTTTATATAAGGAATGTACTTATGGAGTACTTTTTTTGTAAAATATGTGCCCGCATGTATTCAATGTGAAATTATAAATTTCTCAATGTATTTGTAGTTAAATGTCTTACAAAGTTTTAGAATAAGCAGGAGTTGAACAAAAGTACTTAGAATGAGAAAAAATAAAATGTATTTATGGTTAATTGTCTAAATAGCCCTTTCTTACCTCATGTAAACCTCTAAGTATTCTTTTCGCACGGTGAAATATAAATGGATAAAAAATTAGAATGAACACGAAACACAGTAGAATAAGATTAGCTATTTCTAGTATGGAAACAGCCAGCGAATCACGAATGTACTTCTTGCCCGTCGGACTAGGGTGGAAGGTTCTCCATTTGAGAAAGTTGGTACGACCTCATTTTCTTTTTTCTTTTTTCTTTTGGTAAATTTCACTGACTTCCCCTAAGGTTTCTGATAATTATAGGGACATCTCCTGTAATTTCTGAAATTTCACTTGCCCTTTACTTGCGTTAGTTTTACTTTGACGTCACCCTTTTTTCAATTGTTATTGCCCATATTGCCCTCCTTCTCACTCTTCCTACTATAAATAGGATACAATACATACTGTCCCTCTCCCTCACAATACACACAGTGAGGCAACTGGAGCGCTCTCTTTCTCTCTCTCTCACATTTGGAAGGTAATTTCTTCTCTCCTTTTTTAGAAATTTAGAAAGTCCAATTATTTTAAATAAAAAAAATTAGAAAATGCATAATTTCTTTTTAACCGTGAAGATGCTCACATGCTCTCTCATTATTTCCCCTTTTTTTAGCATTCTCAAAGCATGAAAATGTCGTCTTGTAGCAATGGAGGACCTATATTTTTTCTTTGTTCTTTTCGTTACCAGTGATTTTGAGGATGTCCTTCAACCCACAATAGCATGTTCTGACCCTTGGCATGCCCAAATAATGAGTGCTCAATGTAGAATTGGTGTAGGAGAATTAACTCAACTGGCTTGGTGCAAATAGAAGCTGTGGAAGAAAAACCCGCCATCTCCAACTTCAACCCTGAAGTGGAGTGGGATATCAGAGCAAGTGCACCAATGGATAGCAAAAAAATGCTACTCAACAGTGTCAAAATGCATTTTACCTAGTCAATATTTTCTCTCAAACTCCAGCAATACTCTTTACTTTCCTCTCTATCTCTATTAAATATTAAAAAGTAAACTAGTGTCAAGTAGCCCCATTGGGGTGTGCGTGTCTGTGAGAGAGAGAGGAGAGAGAAGAAATGATTTAATTAATGGGTAGCTTCTCAACAGTGCCTCGGCACTCATGGCGAGCCCAGGCCACCAAAGGGATTTTACCTTTCCTTTTACAGAGTCCGGTGCAATGCAGAATTGTGACATTCGGAGGGAAAATACCAAAAATCAGAGGTTTACCTTGTTTGGTCCACATGCTCTCAGGTTGGCAAATATCACTTCAAGGGTTCAAGTAATTGAAATCGAGCATGGGTTTCATGAAAATGCTTACAACCATTGCTCTGGTGCTCTTGTTTGTGGCACTAATGAAGTTAAAAGATTGAAAATGTAATAGTCTTGTGTATCCCAGTGTCCAAATAGTGTCAGGTATCCTAAGTGTCATTGTTGTAATGAAAGTTTCCTAAATGTCATTTGTAGTGACCGGAATTGTGGTAACGTATGTAGTACCCTATTTTGTAATGAATGAAAGAGGCTCCCCTCGGCCGTTGGATCGTGTTTTGGACGGCTCGGATGTGTTTTGATTTTTTACCGTAAAAAAAAATCAAAATTAAAGGATAATTGCCGAACGCATCCGAGCCGTCCAAAACTCGATCCAACGGCCGAGGGGTGCACAGCAGCCCCCCATTTCCAATATGCAGTAGCCTAATTTGATTTCTCAATAAAAGTACAACCATGGAATATTAAAAATACAGCCATGAAATAGAAAATTGCAGCCCATAACAATGTAGTCATGAAGGTAAGACCACAAATTGTTATAATCCACCCATGGAATACAAACCATAAACCATAAGTCATTACATGATGTCGCAAAAGTCATTACATTTGCCATAAATCGTGTCCTACGAGTGTCCCAGGTTTTTCAAGAGTGGGGTTTATTTTCGTCATTTTTATTTCCCTGTGCTTTGGAATAGGTCAGGGAAAGAAAAGAAAAAAAAAAAAAAAAAAAGTCCTGCGACTTATACTACAAACATCTAGGTCAGAGAAACCAAAAAAAAAAAACACCAAGCCTTGCGAGTTATCCTTCAAATAAATGTCGAAAACATGTAAAAAGGTATGTAAAAATGGTACTTATTCCAACCAATTTTTTTTCAACTAGCCCTAACAAAACTAAACTAACACCCAATTCTTTATCAAAATAGCAAAATCAAAGTAAAATGATAACACAGACGTCAATATGAGGAAGGGAACATACCTAATGTGTACTAAACGATCTCCAACTAGGAAGGAGACATTCCTCTTCAGATCTCCAGAAAGCCCAAACTAGGATTTCGCTGCACTTCAATCTACATCTCAATCGTGCTGAACAGAATGATTTTGATGTGTACTGGACGATCTCCAACTAACCTCTCTTCTAATTTCTGTAATTGTCAGAAATCTCAGGGAGAGAAATTTACCCTCTTTCTTTTCTTTTCTTTTTCTTTTTTTTTTTTTGAGCAAACCAAAACATATCATCTTTCTTTTCTTTTCTTTTTTGTTAATGGAAGTTGGTACGACCTTGAAAGATGCCAAATACACCATTGATACAATCGCATCTATATAACTATTTTGCATATACATTCGTATTCACTTCAAGTTTCTAGGTTACTACACCAATATGTGTGGGGCACGTACATAAATGTGAATGCATGCGCGCATGTGTTATTCACATGGGCCTAGGCTCCACGTACCTATATATGTTGTTTGGAATTTTTTTCATAGTAGTACTATTTTTCGTACAATGAACACAAAACTGGTCCAACTATTATCATATGCCCCATTGCATAAAGAAAATTATCATGTGTCATGTGAATACTAATAAAGTTTCCTCCGTCTCACAAAAATGTCCAATATTTCTTGCATTAATCAACTCATGTATCATGTAATGTTATAACTATTGCTTAAATGGGAGCCGAGTGCGAGTTCAGTTCACCTCAAGCAGTAGCATCAACAGCCTTTCTCACCGCACATTTTGCAAAGCTCATACAGTTTATGATGAGACCCGCACAGAGATGCTTATGTCTTATTTTGCGCATATTTGTGAGTCTGTGACTGGTGCATACCTATCATTTATAGAACCCTTCCAAAAGTAATCCAACTTGTACAAAAAATTCGAAATCCATCATGTCCAACTTACCCCACAGGTACGAAAACTAGCAGAAAACATATTTGATATCACTATCCATTCTCTACAATAGCATTACTAATCTTTATTCAATACCAAACTATCCTAGAACAGTCATCCAAACAGAGTTTTACAGTCGAGAACAGTTGGATAAACCAGACTGAAAACGAATACTTGTTTCTTTTGAATTTTGATGAATTCTGGCTAACCCCAGAAACAGTACCAGAATCAGGCATTATACAGATACCCCATTTGACTCATACATACAAGATTAATTAAACAGAACCGGACAATCAGACCCGGAAAAAAAAAATGATGAAACACATTACCTATACCAACTATACATCGCCCAACCCAAAATTTATATTTATTCGAAAAATCACAACCAAAGTAACCACCAAACTAACTTACCCTGGCGCGGGTCCTTGGGGAAAAGAGAGACGGAGGAAAGTCCAGACTGTGGAGTAACATTGCTTATATACTCCGCCACCCTTGTATATAAAATTACACAACCAATATATAGAAAACTAAAACTCGCAATATTCTGATGCCGAATTCTATTATGCTGCTGCTGTTGTTTTCTTCCTACATCCACATATACAGCTTGAGGGTTTGATTCAGAAGATGTGGAGATTCAGCCAGCATTTCCTAATTATAGATCCTCACAGGCTTCTCATATATGTGTCGATTCTGCGGGGAAAATATATGATCACTATGCAATTCTAATGACTAAAGAAGAAGGCATTAACTCTGCAACATTATAGGCACCAAAATGCTACTCCATCCGACCCTTTTATAGTGTTTAACTTTCCATTTTGGGTTGTCCCTTAATAAGTGTGTTTTGAAAAGTTATTGGGTACATTTCCTATTTTTCCCTTAAAAGTAGATTCCTTTTTGAAAAGTTAGTGGGTATTATTATATTGATAAGAGTAAGTAGTAGAAAGTAGATGTAAAAGTTGTAAAAGTTAGACGTGAGAGAAAATAAGTTGGAATTACGAGGCTACACACTTAAAACGGGACGGAGGGAGTACCAAATTAAAATGTTGCAAAAGCTGAGGCGTAAAGTGAAATTAATTTCTATTTCATATGCATGCTTGGCAAAGCCCAATCCAGTTAATGATTCCTGATCTCCTTGGAGCAAAATACTTCACTAACCTCGTTTCTGCAATCTTTTCAAGTAACCTAAAGGAACTAATATAGAAGTATCACTTTCGAACAAGAAGCAATTTATTCACCTGATTGGCTGCATATGACCTTTTGGGAGTATTATCTGAGTGCTCCAATCCAAGATATTGTTCCCATGCACCATAAACATCCCTTCTCTACAATGAAAATCAAGACAACAAATGGAAGGGATAAATGTTAAACCATTATGCACGTACATGTGAGAATGAACTCTGTGCATATGCACATGAGAGAGAGAGAGAGAGAGAGAGAGAGTATTCATGCACACCTGAAAACGACTGGAAATGATGTCTGAATCCTGGAGGTATTCAGGACGACCCAAAGACAAAAATGCGAACTTCCACTGAGAAAGGGGGAAAAATAATGAATTTAGACTCGTTACAGTTAATAATTAACCAAAAACATTCTGTCAAAGAGTGCCTCATAATGTTGGAAGACAAGCCCAAGCAAAATGCACAATGATTTAATTTTACCTTTGAAAACTCTTCATCTAGAACCTGCAATTTCTTCTGTATCCGTACTTTAACTTCAGCCAATGTCTCACCCTCACGAATGACAAGGAAAAAAGGTTCCCCAAAATTCTGGACCTGCTGTTTAAGGTAAAATAGACGGAAGGAGGATGAGGATAAATGAGCAGCTGTACAACTGAATCTCACTTTATTTGCTATACAAGCATCATATTCATACGAGCAACAGAGCTTGGAATAATAGAAATAAAGCTTTCTTATTCCATCCGAACAACTTACCACTTGGTTCTGAGCTGTATCTTTCGTAAAATGATATATGTGAATCAGACGATCATGAGGACCAAGGTTCTTCTCTTCCTCGGGAATCTGTTATGGGGAGAAAACTATTAAGAATATTAACAGAACACAAATCATAGAAAAGAACCTTGACAAAAAAACTTGACATACGAGATTATGTAAAGTTGTAAACCCATCTGAACAATAAAGAGATTTCCCAATAAAGATCAGAAATCTTTGTTGAACTAGACAATTCACCACAGCAAAATCTGCTTGTTTAGCTGCTGATATTATTAATCCTGGTGTCGTATCTTAATAAAACCACGCAATATGAAACCTTGTGAAGGGAAAGACAAAAGGCGACAAATATAGACCAATACCACAAATCGAAGATATTAACTTATAGGGTTTTGCCTACGGATTTAACTACCAAGAGATAGTATGCTTATTTGTATCACGGAGTCTCTTGAGGTTCCTTCAAATCCAGAGTAGAACAGACATGTAGTTCCAAGAATTAAAAGCAAACAAAAAGGTATCGGTTCCCCATTGGAGCTTAGGGTAATTTCTCGTCCACCAACAGGCCAAACCGTTTATCGAAAGCATATGTTCTTTCAGCTCAGTATCAACCAAAAAATCAAGCCCAAAGTAGAGAAAACAAACAATCAAGATGCAGGAACCACCTTAACATATCAGCAGAAGCAAAAATCAACATAATACAATTGAGTAAATAAATTAAAAACCAGCCTAATAGAAATATAAAATTTTACCTCCTCTGCACGCAATGTCCAGTATTGATCATTGATATTCTCAATCTTCTCATTAAGAGGGAAAATCTGCAAAACATGGCGCAATATATTAATAACAGAACAAGAATCTAGACAAATACTATGTTACTTGGACTTGGGTACGGGTGTCGGGTGCGGGTATGTATCTAGGTGTCGGATTCAACTATTTCTCATTCCAAGGACACGGGGGCACAGCAAAATATTCAAATTTGTTTCTATTTTTTGGGTATTTTTCTTACGTAAAATGGTGCTTTGAGGTTCCATAGCGCATTTCATGGATAATAAGAGAGGCTTATGTATACTTCCATGATAAACTCGAATTACAATTAGGTTTTCTATAGAAGTGTCATACTAAACTTATCAAACACCTATCTCACACCCTTATCCAACTGTCGAGTGTTCAACAGAGGTACTTTATACCATTACGAGAGTCCGCGTAACATAGGACACACATATACCCGGTCATTTTTTTGCCAATTCCTTGCGAGGACTCTTAAAAACACGTTTTAAACCCATTGAACAGTTCGGATCATCAAAATATGGATGGAAACTATGTGGTCGGCACAAAATGAGGGATCCTTGATAGGAAGCTTGGTGTGTGTGTGCGCGTGCGCATATATGCAAAGTTTCAGGGGAAGACGCACATCTTGGGCTCATTAAATCCATACAAACTACTACAGCAAACAAAAAATTTGCAACGGTCAACTGCCCTTTTCTCAATAATCTCTGTGATAGATCCAATTCTGATGTAAATTCAGCACCCATAACTACTAAAAAAATCTGAACTCAGCAACCTTTTAAGATGACCTACAGGAAAAATATCTAAGACAAAGGTACCACAGTTACAAATATCAACCTATGAAAAAAGGAGCTAAAGATGCTTGAGGATTAAAATAGATTCTCGAAATAGTTGGGTTGTACTAAGATCCATAAATTCTAAAGGCCCACTCTACATTTTAAGAAACAGTTGATTATTCACTAACGATATTTTTGATGCAATGGAGGTCAAGGAAAAAGGAAGAATCAAAGAAGTGTGAAAAACTTGCCCACAAGAAAGGAATGACATCAACCACAGAACTCCACCAAGGTGCATTCATTTCAATGATCTTACCATTTTTATTTCAGAAAGTAAGAATAACAGCTTCAACATTATCTAGTACCTTATAGATCTTGTGATAGAAAACTTCAAGCAACCTAAGTTCCGCATTTGGATGGGATAACTCAACCTGTTTCAAAATAAAACACTGTGATGAGTGGATTCTAGTCAAAAGCCCAACAAGAGAAATACACACAACTTAACCTGAAAATGCAAGTACAAGAGCACAAAACTGTGTTAAAAAAAAATAACACGAAACTATCTACTTATCTAGCTATTTCATATGTCAGTTAGAACAGGCACATCTCAAAACAAGAGAACGCATGCAGTTAGAAAGCAAATAAAGTAGCAAGAGTTACCTTCGTCTTAAGATCGTTAATAACATCTCCAACAGTGCTTTGTTTGGGCAATCTGATAGTATGAATTACAACCTGAAAATAGTCACAACAAGACTGAATCAGAAACAAAAAGCTAACATGCGATATAGAAAAGACGGACACATTTTGACACTCACTTCTTCCTTGGTGGCATGATGAAAAGCAACTTTCAGTGTTTTCAGGCCTTGCAGTTCTGGTAGAGGGATATCCAATACCTCATAGTACATAACATCAGTAGTCTGTACAGAGAGAGGAACATCAGCCATCAGAAAGCGACACTTGCAACATATTCAAAATGTAAAGGTAAAAGGATGAAGAGGGTGGTACTACAACCTGATTGTAGTGGATCAACATGTCTGATAGATGATCCACTCCTCGGTACTTGATCGGCTGGGGTTTAGGTTGCTGGGAGTAGCAGTTATGAGATGTTAGCCTTATTTTTGACGGATCGTCCAGCCCAAGATGGCTGGCAACTCTTTCGACAACATCGTCATAATTGTGTTGTTTTGACCTAAAAGTGCAAAACCGTATTTTATCATCCAATATACAAAAACCATATAAAGAAACAAAAGAATTAGAATGGATCTCTAAGAATAAATGCATCTCGTAGGAGAGAGATAGAAAATTTGAAGAACTTACAACTCAAGACGGAACTCATCTTCCTTTGGTTTATCCAAACAACGGAAGCGAACAACCTATAAATGACAAGATCTATGAAAAAGTGATAAAGAAGGAAGGAATAGGATATAAAATGAACAAGACGATCTAAATCACTCAAGATATAAGGTTCTACTTAACAAAGAAATTAGAGGGTAAAAAAATATGATTAAAGAATAAACATGACTACATGACTAAACAACCAACTGCTCTATGAGTCAGCGGAAGGGGGAATGGATTATGAAAAAAGTAAAATAAATTACTAAACTCAATTAAAGACCATTAAATAAAAATATAAAACTTTTGGGTGTTTCTTCCAACCTAAGAACAAAGTGCACCAGTACGAGGACGGGTACTGGTACTGGTAAGATTCAGGTGCATCGGTACGGTGAAACCAAATAAATGTAGGGTATGGGTGCTGCTGGTGTAGAGCATTTATTACATGCCATTATTACACTTCAAATGAAGGAAATAGCTAAATGACTTGTTTGATTAAGAATCCAACATTAAATAACTGTTTAACCCCAAGCTTTAAGGTACAAATCCATGTTTAGTATGTAATTTTGCAGCTATATAAAATGAACTTTTCTCATGTGGACACACCTATTACGAATGAAAATCAGTGCTAGGGATTTTCATCAAAATATGAACGAAAATCTTTATTATAGATCACGATAGGAATCGAAAAACATAGTCTCATCAACTTAGCTTCATCTTTGTAGATATGTATTGGGGTACTTCAAGGGTGCAGCAAAAATCATAGAGAAAATTATCGGTACATGTTTTGTGTACCCGGTACGTTTTTAGAAGTACCATGCTAAGTACCGGTACCCAGTATTACGGGTTCGAAATCCTAAACAAGTAAAATATGAAGTACCCATAATTCATAGCTTCCAATGAAGTCCTAAACAAGTAAGATATGAAAACTTCTTCATTCACCCTTGCTATACTTAGGGATCGTTTGTTTGACCGGAAACGAGTATCGGATCGGGTTATGTATCCAAGGTGACCAAATATCCGGTGTTTGGTAAAGAGAGCAGCTAGAGATAACGGAAAAACTACTAATAATCTTATTAATTCGAGTGAAGTTTGGCTTTGACCCCATGAAGATGAAGCCAATCACAACAAGAAACTCAGCAAAATGAAGCCAATTGTGACAAGGAACTATTGGCAAATTCTCAATCTAATATTCAAACATAGAGGTAAAAAGAAAAGAACGAAAATCGACCTTAAGAGAATGGTATGGTTGCCATCTACATGATCGGGATGGGATACAAAGCTTCAAAGTGACTTGCATGCGAGTGGGAGGATTAGATGTAGGCAATATTGGATATATGCATAGTTGTCGACTCGTGTTTATTTTCATAATTAACACTCTACGAGGCTATATTTTTACTATTTCACGAACATTTTGAATTTTCTCTGATGCAACCTTCCTAGAATGCATGGGTTGTGATTGTAAATCACTAAATCGTGAGTCAAACTGTGAACTGTAAAATGCAATAGCAATGCCATCTCAAAATAGATTCACCTACAGCTAATAGCTTCTCGATTTTCAGTGGATAGTGAACTGAAACAAGGACAAAATTGCGAATCACTGTAATTTTACTTGTAACCATTCCATTGAACGTTGCAAGAATTGATTTAGGAATCCACTAGTGGTAGATGCACTTCCGGAGAGAAGTACTTCTTTAGGAAGCTCCGAAGCTAGTTTGTGAACTTCTACCAAATGCATTACCATCAGGAGGACTTTCTGAGATATACTCTTTTGTATCATAGTGTAAAATTGTAGTGCATGATCCAGACTTAAGCAAATAGCTGTAATCACACACTTTAAGGGATTGTTTGTTTGACAGGACTAATGGTGGAGGGCTATATAATCCGACTGGATATACTATCCCATCGGGTTAATAATACCACAACGCATGGTATTGCATATCCCACACTTCATCGATTATATATCCAAAGCACGTTTAATCCGTAGGTAGAAAATCATATCCACGTGAATCTTGAAAGAAGTTAGAAAGAGTCATTTAGAAACGCACTTTCCTTCTTCCTTTAGTTAGATTTCTAAATTTTGAATCACAACTAAAAGAAAAGGGAAATGTGAACTCGGAGAAACTTTCAGGAATCGTAAATTATACAATGATTGATCAATCCTTTATAAATTTGATTGATTAACTTCACAGAGAGTACATCAGAATTTATGTGGTAGTTCTTTCTTTACATTAATAGTATGACATACTACAGTCTACAGGTATATGAACTTCCTATATCAGAAAAACACGCCAAACAAGGTTATAGTTTACAAAACACTAAGGCAACCTATCTTTCTTTTTTTGGACAAAGATCATTACCCATCTTAACGAAGTCCACAACAAGAAGGCTCAAAATGCTTGAAGCTCAAATTATTACGAGAAGCCCACATGGTTTATATTATATATTATTCTTCCATCCACATCCCACTATGGGATGGAAATCACCAAGCAAACCATGCATCTAAGGCCAGTAATATAACTATATAAACCATGTATCCTATTTACTGGTAAATTGGGGCAGCAAGTTGAAGGATTGTAGAAATGTTTCTGAAATTATTCTGGAGAATCTTTGTTGAAGAGGACTTAGTACAATATTGTGGAGATGATGAGCAACAAAGTTGTGATGATCTTCCCATTTCTTACGAAGAACTTCGATATGATCTTGAAGATGATTTGTATCTTTGAGGTTAGAGATGGCTTAAAAGTTTCCCTCTTTGATGAGTTTTCAAATAAAGAGTTTGGCTATGACTTGGAAGACGTTCCTGAGTTAGACAACTTTCTAAAGGAGGATATTGATGATGACGATGGTGATTGTGATGTTCCTATCTTTGACGAGCTCTCACATGATGATTAAGATGATGATTCCGTCTTTGGAACTAGTGGTGATTTAGAAGGTGTTCCCTCATATGACAAGTTTGAAGAAGCGTTTGGTGATGATGAAGAAGGACCAATTCTATCAAACGATGAGTCTTACTTGACACCTTAGGAAGACAGTGGATAAGTTTTAGAAGCAAGCCATGAGGTAAATGAAAGACAGTGGACAGGTAGAAATTTCTAGATCCTATGGTTAATGATTCTATGAATGTTTTGAGACCAAGTATTGTTGCATATGGTGAGGAAGTGTTGATCCATAAGAGGCATGGCAACTGAGGGGTTTCATGGCACATAAGCATGGATGCCGTGGATGTACACAAACGGAAGCTCATATTGAAGATGGGTTATAGCACAAGATTGACGACGTTGATCAAGGAAATGCTGCCACGTGCCTAATTTGGAGCTGCATAACAAATAGTTCTATGTTTTCTTGATTTAGTTGTCCTTTTAAGTCTGTTGTCCTACTTGGGGCCTAGGCCGACTGGTCCCCGCCTAGGCGCTTGGTAGGGTCCAATGCCTAGATTAGGCAACCGACTAGTCAGCGCCTAATCCGCCTAGGCACCCTCCTCCACCAGAATAAGGCTGAGTGATTTTTAGAGCATTGCAAGGGAGAGTCTTGATGTTGTAGAATTAAGGGTATTTGCGTTATTTTAGCATTCTCAAATGTTAGAAGGGTACTTGAGTCTATAAATAGGTATGTAGGTCTCTTGTTCTATAATTTTTATCATTTTCAAGAATAGATATTAGAGTTCAAACTCTTGGTATTCCCTTTTAGGGATTTCTCTATCTTAATCAATCTATCTTTTAATTTGGTTGCAACACAACATCAAGTCACTACCCATTCCATGCCCAAGCAATGTAGGGTCACCTATTGTCGCTTTTGTGGTCTGTCAAGTGTAGCCCTTTTTTGGGTATATCATCATGTGACCTCTTTTTGGGGTCCATCACCGTAGGGGTGTGGGGTTACAACTTACACGTCCTCTTTCAAATAGGTCTTCAATGTATTAGATAACTTGATATGCATTGTTGGGCTCTTTTTCTAATAGCTTAAGCTTGTGGGACTACTGGTGAGGTCTTGGGTTCAAGTCTCTCTATTTCCATGTGTTTCCGATTGCACTATGTTTCTCCCCTTTGCATTCTTTCGCAGTATGCGAATAGTTGCATCTTCACATGCAACATGGGTTTGCAAGTGAGGGATGGTGTTTGATAGATTGATATACATTGTTGGGCCAATGTCCCAATAGCTTAAGCTTTTGGGATTACTAGTAACTTAACAGAATGGTCTAGCTCTTATACCAAGAAGATACTTTCTATCCAATGCAAAAGCTTTAGGTGGCTATGAAGAACGAACACTTACGGGAATTGTATTCGTATAGGCTACCAATACTCCTGGGATACATGCAAGATATATCCCAGAAACTAATTTTCTTATTTTTTGGAATATTTGACTACTTTTGAAAACTCTAGGTCCCGTAACCAGCAATTAAACAAAGCAAACAAGTGAACTTGTATACAACAATTTTGAATATAAGACTTAGTACAAAAAGTAAATCAAATGGCAACATAGTCTAAAACAAAATTACACCTGATGGACAAATAACATATCCGTGTGACCTTAAATTAAAAGCAAGGTTCCAAAATCAGTACTATATTCCAACAATTACTACGCAATGTTTTCTTAACATTCTTGTGATTATGTGCAGTACAATGCAACAAAATTCTAAAAACATCTTTCAACTAACCGTGTTTGCATCCTATTTTTAAAAAAATTCTTGGATTGACATATCCGTATCCGTATCACTCTCCATGCTTCATAGTAGGCCGAGAGATCCAATATTAAGCCAAAACCCAATCCCATTCCACACCTTGACTCTAATATCAACCATTATGTTATAATCATACAACACCTTGAAAATAAAACCAGTGCAGTAAGATCAATAGTCAACAAGGTTTTGTGATCAAAACGAACAAAATATTGTATGAGAATGAACCAAATCCATTCCACACTTCGACTCTAACATCAACCATAATGGTTTACTGATATAACACCTTGAAACCTCCTTTGGCTAAAAAGAAAAAACTGGTTTTTTGGTTTTTTCCGTTTTCTCTTTATTCAAAAAAATTTGGCATTTGTTAGTTTTGCATCAAGTTTTCGTGGTTTATGGATTCGTCTCGTCGAGACCAAAGAGTATAAAATTATGGTCAAAAGTAATAGTTTTTTGAATAAAGCCGAAAATAAACCAGTTTATTGGTTTAATTTTGGCTTTATTAAAAAAAAATTAGTTTCGACCATAATTTTATACTCTTTGGATTCGTTTCAACGAGACGAATCCATAAACCACGAAAACTTGACGCAAAACTAACAAATGCAAAAAACAATTGAATAAAGACAACGAAAAAAACCAAAAAACCAATTTTTTTCTTTTTATCCAAAGGAGGCCTAAACTCTGAGAAGAAGATCAACGAGTATAGTTAAATCAATAGTCAACAAAGGTTTGTGATCTAAGTAACATGGACATGGACACGGCAATTCTAAAAAAATGGACGTGGACACAGCGGGGGACAGGGTAATATTTATATATATAATCTAAATACTTTTTAAAATATATAGAGAATCTAAATACTTTTTTCCATGAATGTTATTTTTTTTTCATGCTTAAATTGCAAAATCTAAACACTTTTTAACATATATATAAAATCTAAATACTTTTTTCCATTCAAAATGTATGAATATATATATATAGGAGCCCCTTCCAATAAGGGACCCTTATTTATGTTTCCATGCGGACCTAGGGGTATTTTCAACTTTTCGGACCAAATTTCGACGATCCAAACCGCTCAATGTTTTTAAAATGTGTTTTCAAGGGCCCCTGCGAGGAATCTCCAAAAAAAAATACTCGGAAAGGCTTGATCCGATCAGTTTTCGATAAAAATTACTCCCTCCGTCCAAATTTTATAGTCCCAGTTGACACTTTTTGTCGCCCCAAAAATATTGTCCCACTTCAAAACTAAATGGGTAATTGTTAAGGAATTTCCTTTTTTGCCCTTATATTTGAAGTTAAAAGTAATAAAAAAAAGTAAGAAATTGTAATGATTGGAGGGTAAAATAAGGAAAAATATGTTTTCAAAAGTACAATGATTATGTCCCCTTATTATGTTGGAATTCCCAAAAGGGACTATAAAATTGGGACGGAGGGAGTATATATGTACAGTTTTTATCGAAAACTGATCAAATCAAGCCCTTTCGGGTATTGTTTTTTGGAGATTCCTCGTGTGTGTGTGTGTGTGTGTGTGTGTGTGTTTGAATGCAGAAGAGTTAATTACACTTTTTAACCAAACATTTGAGTAATAACATTTTCACTCCTAAAAAAATTAAAAAAATTATAATTTGGTCCCCGCCGTATTCCGAGCCGCGTCCCCCAAAAAAAATAACAAAAATTATGCACGTGTCCCCATGCCCGACATGTCAATACGTCAACCTCTAGCAAATTCGGTGCTTCATAGTTTGTGATCAAAACGAACAAAATATGGTGTGCGAATAAGCTCAGTCCCATTCCACACTTTTGACTCTAATATAGTAATATACCATAATGGTTTACTGATATAAGACCTTGAAAATGAAGTGTGTGAAAAAATCAAAGACCAGTACAATAAAATCAGTAGTTAACAAAGTTTTGTGATCAAAATAAAAACAAAATGTTGCATGGGAGTGAACTCATGAAAACTAAACATCATTTTTGGGTTCAATCGAATCTAAAAGACCACTAATTAAAAAGGTCCACCGCAAACCCATAAACGGAACAAAATACGCATTTTCCTCTTGGGCGGTGGGTGGATGTGTAAGGGGAAAAGAGCGGGGTGGGGGAGACAGAAGGAAAGGAAAATGTGCAACCTTTAAAAGTCCCCAGCACGGATCATTTTAGCAATGGCCTGAAAAAATGTGATGCAACTTGCAAGCAAGCATTGCATAACCAAATTTCGCAGCTAAAATCACCAACCAGCCATTTGCAATATGACCACGACATCCTTGTAATTTGTACAAAACAGTTGCTGCTTATGACAGTAAAATATTAACAGCTGATGCTCTCAAGAGCCATGACATGAAAATGCCCATCATCTGGGGGACATATTGATTTCTACAGTTCTTAATCACAGTATAGCACATAGTTCCCTCATCGACAAACTTTTGACCCTCGCAATTGGTACTTTATTCTAAAAACAAACGGATGATCCATGCCCATTTTAGATTGAAATTTCAAACACCTAACCTAACCCACAAATTTATACCCCTGCAGCAAAGCAGGGAAACAGTGGGACAAAGACAACTACCATTCCTCGGAAAAAGAGAAACCGAAAACAGCGCTTACGACTTCATGTGCATAGTACTTCAAAAGTCATCGGAGTCACAATCAGATAGCTTATGCAGTACCTGTCGATTATGCACATATTCCAGAAACGAAGGAACGTCAGGGTAGCGGCATTGTTCACTACTTTCAACTTGAGTGGATTTCTGAAAGCATATTATGTCTCCATCTTCAAGCTGCAAGGTTAGAAGAAGAAATGGGTGAATATCTACTTCCAGCCAGAATTGTTTATATATATCCAAAACCAAAAAGGAACAAGACTAGAATATGGCCACGCACATCATTCTACAAGCAGAAATAGCTTGGAATTTATCATGTTCATACCTGACTACCACGAAATGTGTGCTTCTTATCGATGTGTTCACACATGACAGTAGGTTCAAATTTTATTTCCTGGACATTAAAGAGGATGTTAGAATGGCTTCCTGAACCAAATCCTAAGCTGTGGCAAGTCGAGGAAATAAGAAATATTGCACTCCACCCACTATACTATCATCACTGACCTCAAAAAGTTCAATTTCTTCATCAGGACTGAATCCAGCCAACTCATTTAGCTTTGTCAATATTTCTACTGGCTTGCCATTGGCCTTCACAAACAGCCGGCCAACGTAGCTGACAAAAGTGGAAGACACCAAGTTATTGAAAAACCAAAAAGGTAATCAAAGCCAAGCCAAGGAATGAATGTTTACCGAAGCTCCTCTTTCAACGGGTCATAGCATTTGAGGAAGAGAAGAATCTCCTCTTTACTCTTCACAGGTGGAGGAATGGGCTGCAAATCCTGCATAATGTAACTTATCAAATTCACCATCTAGAGCTCCATATGCAAATTAGAATCTCATGTGGTTAACCCAAACACAAGTCTACCAAAATCAACTTGAGCAACCACAGTTAAAAAAGAAGGATCCAGATTGAGTAGACGTTACCTGTCCAAATTCCACTTCCAGAAACAATTTAAGTTCTGCGTTGTTTGTCTTATTCGATACCTCTCGCAATTGTCCAACCTGTAATGCATGAAGTGATATCCAAAGCCACACTGGTTTTGGTCAAGTTTAATTCACACCAGAAACATATAATTTAACAGATGCATGATAGATGTCATTGTAGTATACAAAGAAAATGCAAGAAAAATGGAACGAACTCTGAGCTGTAAGGGCAT
Source organism: Vaccinium vitis-idaea (assembly GCA_963854785.1). NCBI lineage: Eukaryota > Viridiplantae > Streptophyta > Magnoliopsida > Ericales > Ericaceae > Vaccinium > Vaccinium vitis-idaea. The sequence continues at coordinate 31,967,942 of OY978224.1, forward strand.
CATAGTCAATTACATAGAAACAAGGGTGGAGTAAATGTGTTTATTGCCTCCCTTATTTACCCCAGGAATTAAGTAGACGGACTCGACACTTAAAACCTGAATTACTAATGGAGAGGTTAAGACTACACCGTAACTTTTTCAAATAAACTAACAGAGAAATAGATGAAGTTATGCAATACTAGCCAGCATAACCCCAGTTACCCCACATCCACACTGCAACCATAGGTAGCAGAGAAAACAGAAACTCATCCAGACAAAGAGGATGTACATTCAAGAACTCAAGTTCTATCATTTCTTAAGACAATCCGCCATATTTAACCGATTTATCAGGGAACTCGACTGGATTATAATCCAACCTTTTCACTTGGACTTACAAGTTAACCAGGTTATCCCAAGAATTCCAGTGGGCCAAGTGAAGTCTTGAAAAATACCACATGAGGGGATTTGCAACTTCTATTTCTGTGGAAACAACCTATAAATTCTATCAGCTATAATCTGCCAAGTACGAAAATCACCAGCTTTTTGACTGCGGAAAACTTGAATTCAAATTCGTGGCAGAGAAAAATAAATTTGAATCCATGATCCTTTCGTCAAGACCTTCGATTGACCCAAGAACATGAGCCCACTAAAACCTGCAACCTAGCCAGTACCATTACAAAACTTTGTGCTGAAGGCATTATGTGCTTGATTCAGAACCTAATATCAAACCTTTAGGCTCCTTTATGAATGAGAAGATATAAAAAAAACAACAAAGGGACTCGGAAAGGAAAAGAAGTGAACTGATACAACAAACTACACATCTTTTTCAGAAAGCTTTTGAAGGTAAGACATTAGCTGAAGCATTTTGCTCCCAAGAAAGCACGCATAACTTATAAGCATTAACAACAACAAAAAAAGGCAGATAAAGTTGTATTCTTCATCCTTATTTATCGACAGACACACAAGAATGATACCTTTGCTAATAAATGGCTCAAACAGCCATCCTAAATTCATATTACCAGAATGACAAGGAAAGCATTCTTCTTAACGTTTATAGGAAGAGGCTTTTTTTAAGAAAAGCACAAGAATATAATTCTCAGTAACACCTCACTAGGGTTTAAATACACTTGTTTTTGAAGAAGAAAAAAATGAGGATCTCTAATTAAGCTGGAATGTGCAATCTTTGGATCCAAACTCCTGTCCACACATATAATATAAGGATCTCTAATCAAGCAGAAAGGTGTAATACTTAGTTGCAAACTCCTGTCCACGCATAACATGACCCTCAATTCGTATGTGAAGCATTGCTTATTGATTCTAAACCACAGCCCATAGTCATCATTGCTTATTACTGAATTCAACTACCATAGCAGAGTTGAATTGTTGATGATCCAATCCAAACACAGATTGCATTATCTCTAATCCAATCACTTATCATAATTCCCATACAACGTGCAGAATGGAAGCCCCCAAGGCAAATTGGGAACCCAAAACCAAAGATGATCTTCGGATAACAGAATATCTATGGGAACCGGAAAATCACAAATTTTACTCTTTGATTATCTCCAATTCAGAACATGAAAAACACAAAACATAAGAGTGTGAATACCTTACCCAGGTCGAGTTTTAGTTAGTTAGACGCATACATCCTTGGCAAACATATACCTTTTTCCCTTCATAGATAATCGAAGAAATTGCATAAAAAAGAAGGTGCCAATCGGGCACCACCCTACTACAAGAAAAGAAGAAATGAACCAAGAAGATACAAACGGAAACCAACAAAAGGAACAATAAGTAAGGCCAAAAAACTACAAACTCCTAAAACCACCGCAACACTAGTCACTCGTCTCTACCATCCACCCACCATAATTACTAGGACATTGATGCCTTTTCGACTACCTCTCATTTTGGCTGAGACACTCTACCTTGACATTTCACTATCTTATTTCACTAACTTGGCTTCTTGCATCTGCCTGTTGTCAATATTTTGCCACATTCGCAATTAACCTTTCTCAAAACCCCCCAAAAATGCAACTCCCAAAGCATCACAAACAGCACCCATATCTTGTTGCATCCACTTGCTACACTAATAATCCTTGGCACTCGAGCTCTCTTCACCCTTAGCTGTAATCAGGTCTCCAGATGGAGGCAAAACAGCCAAGGGATGACAATGAAGCACCACTTCCCCTTACCAACAAGAATGGCTCACTCCATCCAATTCAAGCCTTTGAACCACTCTACTCATACTGAAATTCTCCATGAACAAGATTTATTTGCAAACCAAACCATCACAAGAAAAGGCTAAAAGATCATCAATCCGACCACTAGCTACCTGACCTCCATTTATTCCTACTTCTCCTGACAATGATTGGAATCCCTCCATTCCACTGAGTCTTCTACACAATGTAGCAATGTACCCTATCATCCACGACACCCCAGACCCACCACCCTCCCAGTCCAAGACCATTTGCCTTCAAGAAGTCATCATCACCAACCTCCAAAATCCTCCACCCTTTTCCCTAACAATACCTCCTCTCTGTTTCCTTTCTCCTCTAGTACAAATAAAGTCCACCAGTTATTACTTTCCAAATACTGACCTAAGTCTCCATCCTCGGTCCTCCCCCCTGTACAAAGTGACTACATAAAATTCAAATAGTAAGACAACTCACCTTGCTGAAACTTCCTAGACTTCCTGTACATTGACCAATAGATAAAGAGATCACATAGTAAGACAACTCACCTTACTTTCCAAATACTGACCTAATCTTCATGTAAGACACAGATAAAGAGATCAATGGATTCACAAACTATAAATCAAATCATTATCCAGGCTAATACCACATGCCACATTAAGTAGTTGTAATTCAAAAAAGAGAGAAAAAACAAAATGCAAAAATGCACACAGAAATGCAAAGTCAAAGATGTTTACTGATTGAGCTTCCTCTTGTGTTGTCAATGGGCGATTTGGGCGGTACGTATGGTTTTGACGCTTTGCCCACAGCCAGAAGCGTTGAAATTGCACTGGGACACCAAACTCTTTGGCAACTTCCTCCTGGATAAGCACTCAACATAATCAATGCTATAAAGAAAGGCACCCTTGTCTAAAATTTAGAAGCAATGAAAAAGATCAGTACAATATGACTCAGTTCAAAAGTGCTTGTTGCACATGCGTACATGATAAAACAAGGATCACTAGCAGATACTTTATTCGCCGAATATTTCATCCTAAACATAAATAATATGTTCAATTTTGCATTCCATTTTTTGAGAAGGTAAATTTTCAGATTTCCTACTCAAAACGCTCTCTGGTACGGCAAACGCCTATCAAAAGCAAGAAAGAGATCAAATCAACTCCAAACCGTAACCCAAGTTCCTAAATATTTGGGATCAGCTATTGGCCGCCCAGAGACGGTAACATCCACAATCCATTCTAGGACCTCGAATAGCTTACACTAGTTCATGTTTTCCTACTCCGCTTAACACGAGCTACCATATATTTCCTTCTTCCCTCAAGCAATGTTAGTTCACGGCTTTTCCTTCCTAACATTTTTCCTTGGAAGTGGACCATTTTACTTTTTCTTACTAACAAAATTGACACAATTTCTTAGTATGTTTCTTTTTCCCCTTGTACGAACAAGCAATCAAATGAACTAGGTAACAATATTCAGGACCAAGGCTATGCCAAAACAAGCCTGGGGGAATGGTACTCATTCTCTTTGCCGTATGCCTTCGATGGCATGACTACCATGCAGCTTTCTTCATGGCTGATAATCTCTTCCTTTGCTGAAGTTACTTATGAACAACTCTTTGAAAGAATTGTCCTATTAACCGAGAACGCAGCAGCAAACTAGAGTCATACATATAAACTACCAACAAGTACTAGACCCATATGTTCCGACTGCCATATAGAGCACACCACAACAACTCCAGAGGAATATATGCCCCTAGAGTACAAAATACTAATGTCGGTACCAACCACTACTAGACCCATATAGGTCTAGCTGGTAGGGGTCTGTACGAAATATTCCAACACAAGAATAATGTCTGAGTGATGAGATAAACACAGAAATCCCACTGGTTTGAAGAGCAGGGAGGAACGTCTAGAAGGAAGGTGGCAGAGGTTCCTTCAGGTTTGAACGTACCAGTTGACGTATCCATGGAGATACATGAGGAGACATAGAGTTACCTATTGACCTGGAGTCCTGGAAAGATCACAGGAACATCCTTCGATTGTGCTGAGTGTAATGAGTTGGTGATATTTTTAACTACTTCTATGCAAAATCTTTCCACATACTTAAAGTAATCTAACCTCCCTATTCTATCTTACGCCTTTAAAAAAAGGGAGTCTGAGCGCCTTAAACGGGGAGTGTGAGAAGCTAAAAATGGAGTCTGATTTTGCCTTTCATTTTGCCACATCTAACACTTCAAACTGCAAAGTTAACTTATATTAAGACACAGCTATATGATCACTGATCAGATACCAAATCCACCTAGTAGTAGCATCTTCCAACAAATCAAAACTTAAACCAACCAACTGCTAGAGAATACCTTAAAAAGGCTGAAAGGAGTGTGTTTCTGAATTCGAAAAGTACGAGCTTTGTCATGGTCCACAAGGTCAAAATATATATCCCTTCCAATCTGTTGAACAAGGTCCTCATCACGAGCAACCTGAGGCATCAAATAACAGATTTGGTACACAATGTTCAACAAGCAAAAGAGGCATATGGGCAAGAAGTAACAACTTTGAGGAGAGGGTTTAGACTGGTGTAACCTTTATGATAGTATATAGGTGTGCCTCTGCTTTTTCTTTTCTTTTTTGCTCCTTTTCTTCTTGTTCTTTCTTCAACCTAATCTGGAATTTATTGTCCAAAAAGCCAGTACAATTTATACGGGAGACCAACATCAGCAAGTTAAATCAACAAGTACAATCTCAAAAATCTTACCCTAAGGTGTTCTGCTATGTCCTTCTCATCCACATTACAGATCACTTTCTCCTTGTCACTTTCACGTATATACACAAGCATATATGCATTAGAGTATTTTGTAAACTTGAAAGGAGAGTTGTTGAACCCCGGGTTAGTCTGTGGTAGCTGTTGGGTAGAAGCAGAGATCAGTTTAAACATTAGTCACATTAAAGATAACAACCTACACCAGAATATATGTGTCAAAAAAGTTAACCTCCTCCTCCCCGCCATACTGCTCCTCCAATGCCCTCTTCAGATCTTCTTTTGTTACTCGTTCATCATCAAATTTAAACCTGTAGGCAACCAACTTGCAGTGAATTCTGCCGGTTAACCCAAATAAAACAACAAAAAGATGATGCAACATAACATTAATTTGACCGGGGATGATTGGAGAACAAGAGCAGCAGAACCCATCCAGTCCCCAGTTATTGGGGGTATGGACCGGGGATGATTGGAGACATACCTAACCTTTGTGCATATTGCACAAAGTGGCTGCTCTCATAATACCACTGAAACAGTGGCCCCCTTTAACATCCAAGAATCGAGGAGCTACAGGGACGTTTTGCTGCAAAACCATGCCCCCAAATCAAAGCCGAAAGGCATCATGGAGGGCAGGCCTAGAGACCCAAATCAAAAAAAAGATCAGTCAATGCATTTATAAGCGACCTTGACACCCTCGGTTTTCTCCTTTTTCCTCCTCCTATTTACTCTTTCTCTATCTTTTGTTATAACTTATAACCCACAAAGCTCTCACCACCAACTCCATTTTTCACCTGGTCCAATCACAAGCCTCCACCAGTGCCTCCTTCACCAAGCCCTAACCCACACACGAAAGTGATTGTTAGTCTACGTCTATTTTAAAGATGTATGTATACGAAAGTGAAATGGATACGGGTGCATATCTAAGGATCGGACACCTCAAGCTTGAAAATAGAGGATTAGTGGATATGTGTCCAAATTAATAGGGGGATATGCGACCTAATAGATGAAATTTTTTTATATGAGAATACTTACAAAACACCAAACCAAACCGAGCCTCATGTCCCCATCAATTGGGGTCGGCTACATGAATCTCTTTTTCCCATTCAGCTATGTCAAGGGCTACTTCTTGTTCACTTATAGACTTAGTAGGCTTATATCTCTGCACACTATGGCATCCAATGTCAATTTGGATCTTCCCCTCCCCATAGCGTTACACAACTCTCTTAACTATTGCATCTACATCTACAGGTCTATGGTAGATATCCAAACCACCTCAGTCTATTCTCTCAACTTCTCCCCCATAGGTACCACACCTACCATCTCACGAACCGTTTCACTTCTAATCCTGTCTCTTCTACTATTGAATACTTCCAAAATATATTGAAATTTTCAAAAAGAAAATTGGCACAAAATATTGTAAGTCCTATCAAAGCCCAAAACAATAAATAAGCCTAACCACAATGCATAAGCCCAATTTTGTAGTAAACTGATCTGCATGATGGGTGGCCCACTAGGATAAATGTCCAAAAGAAATAAATGTCAGTCCAACTACAATAAATTTCCAGTGGTAAAAAAAAACTACGATAAATGTCTACAGCGGGTTCGCTCTACACTGCACATGAAAGCTAAACGTTGCATGCAGCAAAATGTTATTAGTTGGTGGCCTTATCTCTCACCTCCCCTCTCCCTCTTCACGCGTGATTTCACAACTATGTTTTCTAGGAAGAATGTCATAATGAATCTGACATACCCAACATACTCCAAGATCGGCGGCCAAGCTCTGCATATTACTAATTCCGACCACGAAAGAAGTCAAAAGCTTCACCGGTTCATGCCGCAGATGATGGTGATCTGGCTGTTGACAGATGATGGCAATGTGTCCGATTTTCAACAGCCGTATCCAGTACAGAATTACAGATCTCGCACTCGCACGAGTCGGGTGCTTAGCCTAAAACAGGGATCCATGTATCATAGCCTGGCAGTTGGGCATTGGATATGGATGCTGCCATTGATTGACAATGATGTCACGTCTCATGAGCTGTCATATATGCAAAAGCCACCTTCAAAGGGGCTCCCTCCTTCCAAAGGATTTGCCAAGGGAAACTCTCTACTGAACACCCTCTCAATGCCTAAAAAGAAAGAAGATACATCAAACTGACACTGGCCCTCCTCTTTCAGCATAGACCATCCTCACCTATCCAGAGCCAACTAATGCCATATAGCAAAGCAAGTCGAACGACGTCACACTCCGGATGAAGTCCTTCTAAGTCCAAGGGTTTCATTTACGAAAAGTCTAAGGTTTCAAAACACAGTTCCTGTGTGATTGTCCAGGTACTCATCTAAGGTTTCAAAACACCGTTCCTGTAAGATTGTCCAGGTACTCTACCACTGAAGCCATCCTATCCAATACGAGCCAAAAAATAGCCAGAAAGACTCGATAGAGCGGCCACCGCTTGTGTCACCAGAAAAACATTTCGCCCCTCCTGACGCGAAAGCTAACAAACTTGGAGAAACCACCCAACACAAGCCGAATATACCCTTCCAAAGACCCTACCATGGGAGTAAGAGACTTGTAAAGTCAACCAATCACCCCAACCTTTAATGTTACTGCTCTTCACCAGAATTTCTCTCTCTTGCAAGTTGCAAGCAAACCTCTATAACCACTTAACCAAAAGGACCTTATATAACTCTCTCTCTCTCTCTCCCTATAGAACAAAATACAATCTCCAAAAAATAAGATGGTACTCTCTCCATCCTATACTATTTGTCTATTTTAACAATCTTGTCTTTCATCAGATTAAAAAAAGGCACTTTGGTCCGTAAGTTAAAAAAAATACCAATCGGAATAGTTAATTGAGATCTTTTTATTGGAGGAATACATTATTTTTTAACCCAAATAAATCAAAAAATGGATTAATAATACTTGTCAAAGGAAATATTTGTACTCCTTGATTCCACCCGAAATGAAATCCCACTCCATAGCCGACATTGAACTGGCATGAACTGAAGTAAAAATAAGTCCGATGGTAAAAACTGCCTCTTTCAACCTGCCAATATCTTCTGAAATCTCTGTATTATGCCATCCCAAATGCCTCGGCTTTGAAAGAAGATCTCAAAGGCAATCCAAGGTCAGACACTAAAGGAGATTACACCCTACGACCGAAGATGGTGGCTAAAAATTTTGGTTGTGGAACCAAATTAACCGGGACCGGCTTTTCTAGATTCACCTGGTTACATTGCTTCAAAGCTCAAAAGATGATACTCCTGAGATATCCCAAGTGAACCAGCAGCGCCCCACAACAGATGATTGTGTCATCCCAAAGAGCAACAAGAAACGTCCAACGGAGTTGAGAAGTACAACTTTGAAAGCTTCCAAAAAGTCACCATGAACAAGTCAAGAAAATTATTCATGGAACACCTCCACCACCATTGAAAAAAGGGAATAGCGAGTCCCTTTTCCATAAACCCTTGGAGACTGACAACAAGAGATCCACAAAATATGAAAATAACGATGACAATGCACCATTAATATGAAGAAAAGACTCAAATGCCTAGGCTGACTTTTAGAACACCGTCAAAAACCATCACTTGTAGCATATAAATCACAAACCTAAATTGGCAAGGTCATATGCATCTTCAATCCAGCATGCAAGTTTCAGGTAAACTCGAGTTCACAGACTAATTTTGGAAACATCCAAAATCTGGTGCCCTTCGACAATGGCATTTTGGGAATCCAAACTCTCATCGAATTGAGTTTTCTGAGTTTCTGACCTTAATCTATTGATTCCTTGAAGTTTTAATCATGTGATATTCTCATCTACATGCTTTACACAAGGAGGCTAACTGGATAAGGGTTGCTGAGGAGCGCAAAGATGGTGGCGGGGATGACGGGGGAGAGAAGAAGGGGGTGATTTGGCTGGGCTATAGTTGGGGTCATATTAGGAAAACAAGACGAAGACCAGAATTTCTGTTACTCATCAAAGAGAAAAATGACAAGCAAATAATTGCCGTAATTTGATCTGAATCATAACATAATACTCGATCCAAATCCCAACCTAGGTATGCATGGCACAGTTTTCATTAAGTGGAACAAAATTAGAAACATCAGGGAGGTAGAGTGCAAGAGATCCAAAACTAATTGGGGCTTTTTTGCTGTTTTAAAATGTTGGTAGGTGAAGCACACCCCACGGACAAACCAAAAGGGAGTAAAGTGGGATTTTGTCAGAACAAAATCAATCCAGACAAAAAAATTTACAAGTATCTATCCCACATTGTTCTTCAAAGCTTAGTTGAGCAATGTTATACAATGATAATATAACTAGATTGGTAAACACCAAAATATAACAAACTAAGAGAAAAAAAAAAAACCAAGGAAACAAATAGGCATACCACTGATCTGAAAGGGTGGGCCTGATGTAAGCATAATAATGTCCTCCATGCACCCCACCACTGTGAACCAAAACACTGCAAACAAGCAATAATATGGTACAAGAATTTCAATTTTGAAAGTGCAAACTAAATGCCAATATCCATCAACCCATGCACATTTTCGAGTTTTGTGCAAAATACGTTTCTGTTGAAATAAGATACTATCGGTCTAGAAAACAACCAATCATACCCAAAACATAGAGAAATTATGGAAAACAATAAAGAAGCCATACATGACAAGATAAGATCAATAAGTTGGCAACAACAGAGCATCAGTCACAATACTTGCAGATACAGGTTTTGTTAAGTTAGGGGTTTATTTGTTAGCTTTACTTCTTCCTAGGGGTAGTCTTGTACATGTACCTTTGTCCATGTATATAGTGAAATGAGAAAGGGGGAGCCCTAACACCCCAGATTATTCACGTCTTCACTGTCTCTGAGTTTACATGGTATCAGAGCCCCGATCTCTTCTCGAATGGGCTTCATTGGAGACTGACGTTGATCTTCCCACCATTGATTGTCGAGAGCTCAACTGGTAGGTTCGACTGTTCACGTAACGGGGCTCCACTGTTGATCGAAGGAGGAGTATTTGTCTATTCATGTACGAACTCACTGGTCAAGCCTGGACGATCACCCCAAACCACTGTACGACACTCGTCGACCACCGTCTGGCCCTTGCCGTCCTCCGGCGACCCTCGTACGACCTCCGGTGAGTGTTTTTAGGTCACGGTGAACATTTTTATGCTCGAAAATCACCTTTTTATGCTCGAAAATCACTGGGCTATCCCTCTTTATGCTCGAAATTGCCTAGGTATGCTTGAAATTGGCTAGGTTGTTCTTCCCTGTACTTGATAGTTACTGGGTTGTTTGTTTTTGGCACGGGAATGACACAAACGCTCTTTTTATGCTCCTGTTAATCAAAGAAGTGAATCTCCATTTATGGTTATACATTCTGATGTTTGGGGTCCCTCCCCCGTTACTTCTCTTTTAGGCTATCGTTGGTTTGTTACTTTTATCAATTGTCATTCCCGTGTCACTTGGGTGTATTTACTTAAGGCAAAAAATGAGGTTTTTTCGTGCTCTCAATCTTTTCACAAAATGGTGCGTACTCAATTTGATGCTAACATTAAGTGCTCCGTAGTGACAATGGGACTGAGTATATTGATGGGACTTTTCAAGCATATCTGAATGACTGGCATTCTTTTTCAGACTTCTTGTGTTGGCACTCCACAACAAAATGGAGTTGCTGAACGCAAGAATCGTCATCTTGCTGAGGTAGCCCGTTCACTTTTGTTTACCATGAATGTTCCTAAACATTTTTGGGGGAAGCTATTCTTACTGCAGCTTTTTTTATCAATCGCATGCCATCTAGTGTTCTTTAGTTCCAAACTCCTCTTAAGTTTCTCCCTGGCTGTTCTCGGGTCTCATCTCTTCCACCAAAGGTTTTTTGTTGTGTATGTTTTGTCCATGCTCCTAAGCACCCTAGTGGTAAGCTTGATCCCAAAGCCCGTAAGTGCATTTTTCTTGACTATTCTCCTACTCAAAAGGGTTATAAATGCTATGACCCACACTCTCGCAAAACATATGTTTCCATGGATATCACTTTTTGGGAAACAGAATCCTTTTATCCTCTGTCCATTTCATCTCTTCAGGAGGAGAATGATAGACAGGAAGAGATGTTGACATATTATACTCCTGAGTCGTGGTCTTACCCTCTACCTTATCATAGTGAGGGGGAGAAAGAACCTTTATCTACATAAAGAGTGGAATATGATGTTCGGGAAAGACTGGATAGGCCAAATTTGTAGACCTTTTTCACGAAAGAAAAAAGGCAAGCCTACATGTGCGGTACCACTTTGCCAATCTCCATCACCTACTCCAGTTCCCGACTCTTCAGCTGACTCATCTGGTAATGATCCTTTCCCTAATGTTGTTGATGATCTTGATGCTCCTATTGCTCATAGAAAAGGTGTTAGAACTTGTACCCAACATCTTATTTCCCAATTTGTTTCGTACTCCCATTTATCTCCTTCGTATCGTGCTTTTCTCTCTTCTCTTTCTTCTATATCTATCCCACAGGATTGGAAAGAGGCTATCATAATACCTGAGTGGGAAGAAGCTATGGTAGAGGAGATGAAAGCCTTGAAAAAGAATGGCACCTGGGAATTAGTGACTCTTCCAAATGAAAAGAAACCAGTGGGATGTAAATGGATGTTCACTGTAAAGCACAAGGCAGATGGAATGGTTGAGAGATATAAGGCCAGGCTTGTTGCTAAAGGCTATACTCAAACCTATGGTATTGACTATGAGGAGACATTTGCTCTTGTAGCCAAGATGAACTCTGTTCGGACCCTACTTTCTTGTGCTGCTACTTTGGATTGGCCTCTTCAACAGTTTGATGTGAAGAATGCATTTCTCCATGGTGATTGGTGACTTAGAAGAGGAAGTGTACATGGACATACCACCAGGTTTTTCCTCTTTTGCAACAGAAGGAAAGGTGTGTAGGTTGAGAAAGGCCCTCTATGGATTGAAGCAATCTCCTAGAGCATGGTTTGACAGGTTTCTCAAAGCCATGTTGAGCTTTGGATACAAGCAGAGTCATGCTGACCATACTATGTTCATCAAGTGGAGTAATGGTAAGATTGCCATACTTATCGTTTATGTGGATGACATAATAATGACAGGTAATGATGTGGATGAGATTGTTAGCCTTAAGGCTCTTCTTGCTCAAGAGTTTGAGATTAAAGATTTGGGGTCTACGAAGTACTTCCTTGGAATGGAGGTGGCTAGATCTGACAAAGGAATTTTTATCTCTCAAAGGAAGTACATCCTTGATCTTTTAGAAGAAACTGGTATGTTGGGATGTAAGCCAGCCGACTCTCCCATTGAGGCCAATCATCGTCTTGGTAGCAATGCGGGGGAGCATACAGATAAGGAGAGATATCAGAGACTTGTGGGTCGCCTGATATACTTATCTCACACCAGACCACATATTTCCTATGTTGTGGGGGTTGTAAGTCAGTTTATGCATGAACCTCGTACTGTGCATCTTGATGCTGTTTATCGCATCTTGAGGTATCTCAAATCAGCCCCAGGTAAAGGAATTTTGTTCTCCAATCATGGTCACTTGAAATTGGAAGCCTTCACCGATGCAGACTGGGCAGGTTCTATTGATGATAGGAGATCTACCTCTGGTTATTGCATCTTTCTGGGAGGAAATTTGATTACTTGGAGGAGTAAGAAGCAGGCAGTGGTTGCTAGATCCAGTGCAGAGGTTGAATACAGAACAATGGCCCATGGTGTTTGCAAGCTTTTATGGCTCCAAACCTTTTTACGTGATTTGGGATTCCCAGATGCTGGTCCTATGAAGCTCAACTGTGATAATAAGGCTGCCATAAACATTGCCCATAATCCTGTCCAACATGATTGAACAAAGCATATTGAAATCGACAGGCACTTCATAAAAGAGAAGCTGAGCAACAGCTTAATTTGCATGCCTTTTGTGAGATCAGAAAACCAGTTAGCTGATGTATTTACTAAGGGTCTTAGTAGTAGAAGTTTTCACCCCATTGTGTTCAAGTTGGGCTTGATAGATATCTTTGCACCAACTTGAGGGGGATTGTTAAGTTAGGCATTTATTTGTTACCTTTACTTCTTCCTAGGGGTAGTCTTGTACATGTACCTTTGTCCATATATATAGTGAAATGATAAAGGGGGAGCCCTAACACCTCAGATTATTCACGTCTTCACTGTCTCTGAGTCTGAGTTTACAGGTTTAGTATATAACAAGCCATCTAAAGACTGGGGATGAATATACAATTTGATTCCAACGAATTTAATGCCTCTCCATCCACATCAAAAGAATAAATTTTAAAAAAATAAACTTAATAGGGGCTTCTAATGCTGGACTGCAATCAACATAAGTGGCCAATATGATAGGGTATACCATTTCACTTGTTTCCCAAAGAGTGCATAACAAGAATAGGGTATGCCATTTCACTTGGTGAGACTTCCACTTTTTCCAGAGGGGAAATGGGGGGAAAAAGTGGGGCAGGCTGAAAGCGCAACTAACAGAATACAGAATCAAGAATTCACCTTCTTCCTTCGTTTTCTACCATGTTCTTATTCCATTTCCTTTATTGGATTCAGGGACGGGTTCTCTGGCTCTAATGGGTCCATAGAGGTTGCCTCTACTTGAGGGCTAAACCCCGTAATAGTTGAGTCAGTACTGTCATCCAGCCACCAAGAAGGAAGGCGCCTTGTGACCAGTTTATACTCCCTCCATCCCATAAAGTTGGGGCCTTACAAAACTACGTGCAATGTTCAAATTAAAAAAATAATGTATTTATCAAAATATTTTTTGAATTTTTTTGCACCATATAAAAGTTCTCAATGAGATCTATCAAACAAGATCCATATTAGCTAAAAAATTATTTCCGTAAGTACGTTATTTTTTAGTTTGAAAATTGCACGTAGTTTCGTAAGGCCCCAACTTTATGGGACGGAAGGAGTAATAAGGAAGACATTTTTTCCCCTTCAAAATTTTCCAAAGGCGAGACATGGAAAAAACGATCTGAATACATGCTAAAAGGATTAGGCAGCAAACTAAGGAAATTTATCAGAACAAGCGGACTGGCATTTTCATATCAATCTACATAAAGAGAGTAGATGTTTCAGAGAAAGAACTGCAGTAAACATATGCATTAACTCAAATTCAGAAAAGGAAAATTGTCACAGGCCAGTCAGATAAGATACAAATATCATATACCTGTGCAGAGTATACAAGTTGCGAACACTCCTATCCGCTTCAGGCGACAAATATTTACGGTTCTCTCTATCAAGATCAAGTTGTAGAGGGAACTCGTAGCGGTCATTTATCTGTTTAAATAGATTTAAAAAAAAAAGTCAATTCAGCAGCCCATATTGGAAAACAAAAGGTTATAACAAGTACAAGAGACGAAAAAGTTAGAATGAACATCTTCTACAGTGGAAGCCTGGGAGGAATAGGCTAAAAAACAGTCCCACTCCCATGATTAAGCTACCCCCAATGAAGACGACGGGAAAACATCATCAATTCCCCGATAAATACAGGGGCGCAAGGCTAAAAAAAGACAGGATGCCGATCAGTTCTTACGTTTGCGTAACCTGCACTACCACTTATTTGAAGAGTTTGAGAGAAATTGACCGAGGCAAGATCCTGACAGAGATTCCTGACCCCATCACATGCTAATTTTACAGAAGTCCTATTGTGACTAGAAATAATCATAACATGTATGAGCTTACAGGCTGACTTGTGGTTATCAAGACTTAGGAGTACTTACCTTCAGATTCAGACCTGGGGAATTGAGGTTTACAAAGGCTTTTTGATCCATTTTACATTCACTGTAAGGATCACTATAACCACTTGAACGAACAGAAAAACATAATAATTCAGCCTGTAAACCTCTTCCCAAATGGAAAAAGAATAGTGAGAACATTTGAAAAAACATGGTCCCTCCCACCGTCCACCAACGTTCAAAATCAGCAAAGAAAATTGTGAACTATAAAAAGAAATCGCAAGTAATAATCAGCTAGTGACAGATGACCACCAGGACCAAGGTTTTCAATTTACTCAATAATCCAAGTCCAGTCAGATACCCCAGCCTACCCCCTAACAAATTCTGCAGCGCCACTCTGCCCCTATAAAATATGATGTGCCCCACACCGCTGCGAGATGGGGATGGGAAAGCTTCAAAAAGGGTATCTAATCCTACTAGACTTGGGAAAGGGGTGCCCTTCCAAAACCAATGTGATTCCATCCCATGAATCAGCTTATCATTGAAGCTGAAGGTAACTTAGGCAGGCTGGCTATATTTGCTACTCTAGCAAGATTGTATGGCTTCTATAAGCACATTACACATAAAATGAAAAATAACATATCCTCATCTGAAAGTTCATTAGTACATTACAGAGCCAAACACAAAACCCATAGACTTCATAAAAGGAGTTCCTAAACACCAACGGAAACGAAATTAATGAAAAAACTCAACCGATATAGACTTCACACAGACATTACGGCAATTTCACTAGTTTATTGTATCGGGTTTTGGTTTTCATTCACATTCATGATTCAAAAATCAACACTGTTACTTCCAACGATGGATCAGGGGAAAAAAAAATTGTAAAGTGGTGTACCTACATGATGTAAGGGCGGGGAATTAAACTTGGGTTCAGCCAAGGATGCCCACAAAAGGTAATAAACCAAGAAACATCATGGATTAAAGGGGTTTAAAACAAAAGGTTGAACATAAACCTATGCTAGTTTTAACTGACCCATTTCGCCCTAGAAGTGGAAATGATATGGGGAAGTTTCCAGGAAGCTAAACATGATGGAGCCAAGGACTCATCTATGCCTTCCCTCAAACCGTTGCTACAAACACGAATAATCCAAACTAGAACACAAAAGGAAAATTTGCAAGTTCCAAACTATCCTACAAAAGAAAACAAGGTATCACTAAGTTAACAAGAATGTTAGTGTAATAAAAAGAGAACACATCCGTCATTTCCAAAAATATTCACCCTTCCTAATTACTCTTTAAGAACATAGTTCTCTCACAAAAAGATGCACTCGAGGCATAAGTTCCGGTAGACTCTGGATTTTAACTTTGACAAGTTAAGCCCAACACTTTCTGACAATAAGTGTTAAACCCCCTTTAAACATATTAACTCCTCTCAAAAATAAAGAAATAGAGCTAATACATGGCACCCCTCCTTTTTCTTCGTCTCTCATTTCATTCTCTCTCTCTCTGCAACCACACCCTGTTTCTTTCAGTAAAATTAGTCACTCCTCTGAAAACTTCACAATCGAAGAGCTGGGTGCACCCTTTTGCTTCCCTCCAGGTTATCTATGAGAAGCTCAGAGAGAGAACAACCGAAGAATGACAGCCTGCTTATCCGCAGGCCGATGATGGTAATGAAGCTGTTTTGGTGATTGAGAGCTTGAAGGGGATTTGAGCAAATAGACCATTCTGTGTGTACACTGTTTCTATTGTTCTTTTATGCACCATAGTAAGATCGGCAGATATAGCAACACAATAAATAGTGGGCATCTCCAACAAGACAGCATAGTTCTCCTTCAAATGTTATTTCCTCAATTTAGTAGCCCTGTTCATTTTAAGTATAGAACTTGAATGCTTCATCTTTTCAAAGAACTTGTCTTGTTCTATTATCCCCAAGGAAAGGGTCAGAGAAACACATATACACACATACGTATTGGTTGCATGTCTGAATGTGTCCCAGACAATCAAAACCAGTTACTTCAGTCAAGGTGTAAGAATTACATCTAACAACCAGAAATTTTATTGTTTAATTATTTCCCTTGCAAATGCTCGTTGCTGTTACGGTAATTAGAGTAATACCTCTGGTGATAGAAGGGTGGGTATGTGGCAATTATGCCAGTTTTCACCCGTTTGGAAGTTCAGTGTTCACAACGGAAAATAGAATTATCAATGTTGTAAATTATCTTTCAAATATCCGCATTTAAAAAAAAAAAATACTATTAAATGCATAGCAAACGAAAGAAGAACATTGACCATGCAGACTGTAAAATAAACAGGTCCACTTATTTTCAGCACTAGATACGCTCTGCAAGTTTTACCTTACTAACACTTATCATATTAAACAGACAATTCATACAGTACACATTCAAAAGAACACAAGTCGCGAAGACAAGAAAAAACTATTTTCCGTTACTAACCTTTACCATAGTATCCCGCATAAAATCATATTCGAACCGTTTTAACTGAAGTTGAAGGACCGGGGGGAAGTCAATGAACAGGACACCCTTCCTTGCATCCTGGAAAGGTCAAGAAATATAGCATTTTTCATAAGACAGAACCACAGCACTGCATCTGGCAATTAGGTCCAAACGACACCAAAGTACTTGCCAAAGTTAGTGATAATAAACCCGATTGCAGTTAAAATTAACCTCATTTTACTGAAGCATTTAGAGTTTGTTCAGACCAGCCTACAAACTGGTTGATCTGGGAAAAGCTCTATTCGAAAGGATTTCAAGATTAAAAATCAAATACCAGGTTTCAGAAGCATCTAACCTGTAACCCATGTTGTTCAGCTTGATATTTGTTATCACCCTCAAGACGTTCCACCTCCACATACTTGTCAAAAGAAGCATAAACATCACGACAGCCTTTAACATCTAGCTGAAGATCTACACCAGAAATACATAGGAGTCAGAATGGCCCACAGAATTCTTAAATAACAAAGTGCTAAGTGCTAACCAAAGTACCATAAAATGATTCCTTTCTTGTGGATTTGTAGTCCACGTTGATGCACTCTATATAATTCATATGGTGCCCCTCAAATAACTGCTGTATTGTACCCTCCACAACAGTTCCCTGAGCCAAAACAACAAGAAGAACAATCAAGTAAAAAGAACTCCTATTACGAATACTGATAAATGAAGTCTACGGAGAGATGCTATTGAAGCCCTATACCTTCATCTTGTCTTCAAGCTTTTCACAAAGTACTCTGTTAAGCTCTTGCACATCATGCTGCATGAATGAATCATACGTATCCCATCCAAAAGACTTTGTTAACTCTTTCGTTGCCACACTAGTGTCACTGTGCTGTAGCTTATAGAATAAACTCTGCAAAGCCAAAGGGATGCTCCCTGATGGCATATCATTCTCAGTTGTTGGCATGTGATACACAGCCTGAAAACATTATCTCAAATAAGGCATTTCCGCACAAACGAATAATCAGTTAAGACAAGCAGAATGAAAATGCAAACCTTTCTGAAATAAGGAATATGGTACAATGTCTGGAGGAGAGAGTTCATGTAGCAAGTAGCTCCTTGGTTTTTAAGACCAACATATCCAGTCTCCTTTTTTGAGTCATGGGACCAGTAATCAACAACTTTACGAACAGCAACATCAGCTTCTATTAAAACAGTATCATTCACCAGATAACCTCTGCTAGGGTCGTACAGTTCAAGGAGAGGCATGAAAGAAGTGAAACCCCAATCACTTTCTCGTGCGTTGAACTGGTGTTGTGTGTCTGCATAGTGAAAAGCATCAAAATTGCCACCAAAACAGTAAAATGTAAAATGTAGCCTACCAAAAAAAAAAGGGTAAAATGTTAATTATGATACATAAAGTCAAAGACTCTTGGATTTATGCCTATAAAGCAACAAACAAGTATGACAGCCTCAATCTCATATTGAGGACAGATTATCAAGCAAACTTTCGTGCCAATCTACAATCCAACCTTTTTTCCTGATTGGAAGTTATGATTTTCTACAGAAAATTACCATTTTCTTTTTAATATGCCCCATGCTCCCCCACTCTACCGAAAGGGAAGGCCATCTTGCAAAAAACAAAAGATGCAGAAGATCATGAATATAAACTTACTCTGAGCTTCAAACTTTTCAAAAATTCTTCAATATTAACTTAAACTTTGCAGTGCCACGGTAACTAGGGCTCATCACCAAAATTTGGCAATGTCCAAATCCGTACACTTGGAGAGAGAGAGAGAGAGAGAGAGACCTTATGCTTGAGCTTTGCATTACCGAGCAGAAATCTAAGGTTTTCTCCCTCAAGAATTCGCATACCCCCCCCCCCCCCCCCCAAAACAATGCAGCAAGTGTCATTTGTACAGAAGGAAATCCAAAATGCCCTTCTCCTGCTACTAAATATTTTCATTGGCTCCCACAGTATTATCAGAATCATTCCTTTCGAAATACAGATGACACCCACATCCAACTAGAACAAGGAGTGCCTTCTTAACTTTTTGAATGGAAATTTCAAAAAGAACATACTTCTCTATCACAAGATATATTCGTAAACAATTGTTAAAAGGAAAGGATATTGAGCAGCCTTAAAAGCTCAGGACACTTCCACCTCAAACAACTCGTAAGAAAAAACAAAAAGAAACTCATCTTCTTTCATTTTGGAATACCTACATACATTCATAATAAGGCCAAATCTATCAATTTCTGGAAAGGATAAGTCCTCAACATTTCAACAGGCCCTTCAAAAACACAATGTCATTTGGGTGAAAGGACAGAATCTTCTCGTGAATAAAAAGTGCTTATGGGTCCAGATGCCACACTACTGCAATATTCTAGAGCACTCGACAACACCTTGAAATACAACTTGACTCTGAAGCAGCCTGACTTTCAAGGTTTCCACCCATCTGGCCTGACTAACTGGAGGAAAGGGAACAAGTTTTACTAAGGATGCAGCAAATTGGTGACTATTTGGAGTGACAGCTGCGGGCTGTGAACTTGAATTGCTTTATGGAGACTGATTATCCTTTTCGTGGATTTGTTTGTCGCGATAAACCACTTCTCTATTTGAAGCCTAAGACCAACACCATAAAGATTGACGTGACTAGGAAAACGTTAATAGACCAATTTAATACTTTTCTCTTTACTCCATATCATGGAGCCTTTGTTAAAACTACCTTTATAGCCATCTGAAGCGAAGGAAGAATAAGCAATCAGCCAAAGACTCAACTATTTATTTCTTTCTTCGGCAAGCTGCTGGCTTCTAACTTGTAATGGATTATGTTAACTTTCTTAGAGAATATAATAATATTAAATTAATTTATAAAGCATAAAAGTGATTTGAAAGAACGAACTACTTCATCCGTCAAGCCTCTACGGAGGCCATCACAAAGGAGGAAATAGCAAATCATTTAACCATCCAAAACTCCAAACAGAAAATGAGGACAACCATAAACAAACCCCTCCACTACATCCACCAATTGATTCCTCTATCTTTACATCATATGTGAAGGCGCAAACAAGTTTCTTACCTCCTCCTGGTTGAACTTGTCACCCCACTAATCATATTCCCAACAAATTTAGGCATCTTTTTTTGCTCTCATTTCCATTTCAACTTTAAATCATCATTCTCACACCCTTCGAACAGACCGAGAGATTAGCCAAGACCATTAACCGTCTTCAAACCCCCCCCCCCCCCCCCCCCCCCCCACTTTGCTGACTACCCTGCCCTCCTTGAAGCCCATACCTTCTCTTCCTACACCCATGGTTGTCTAAATCCAAATCCGGATCCTGATCTCGACAAAACATCCTACATTTCCTCAGCCAAAATAAACCATCATCCTGATACAAATCCCTCAAAGGTAGGATCATGCATGTGGTTGAATCTTACAACATCGTGGGATCCCAATCCTGGTGACCCGTGATGAACCTTGTTTTGCTTGCTAAGTGTGGGGTTGTTTGTGCTACGGTTAAGTTACTTTTCTACAGTAATGTATAGCCTAGAATGGATTTTTTAATTATTAAAAAAGGCATTTTATAGCCCATGGTCTAGTTCTTCTATTTTCTTGTCTTTTGAGTTTTGACACCAAAAAAAAAAAACTTGAAAAATTCCATTTCTATTTAACAGACATTCTCTTTTTCTTTCTCGTCTTCTCCTTCTTCTAACTGGAATCATTTTATCTAAAAAAAGTTTTCATTTCAATAAGTTATATTTCTGTTTCATGCACATTTAGTGCAAACATAACTCTCTCTTTTTCAACGTGATCCAAAAAAGGCTAACTCTTTTTTCAATTATTTCTTCTCTATTGTCCATCTTTTTTCCTAATTCCACTCTCTTCACTGTTTCTTCAAAGTTCGTATATTTACTGCTACTTCAAAGCTCTTCTTCTCCACCCAATTTTTTTCCATTTTCGGTTGCATAGGGTCCATAACTTGGGTTACTAGGATTTTCCTCAAATTATTATTCATTTTTTATCTTCCTTTATAATCTGAAGGTCTCCATACAATCCTCTATAGGATCCAAATTTTGACAACCTTGCACATCACAAGCACCTAGGGTTTTCTCCTTCACCGCACCCCACCCACCTACCACCCCAATCCTCCTTCCTCCTCCCTGTTCCCGAAGTGCATGCAACAGAGACCTTAAGCACCTCGCAATACTAATTGCTATTACTAACCATCGCCAGAGAACGTGGGACAACAATTTCATCCTTGCCAATCAACTTGTAATGTAGTTGTCACACAAGAACCACTATATAACTTTTGACAATTTGCTTGGGCCGGTTAAATTTACATGTTAGAAAGTGTTTTCATGATAAGAATGAACTCTTCTCAATTTCATTCCATTTACACACCTACGACTCTACACACATACGAAACATGACATATGACTATAGGAAGAATGCGTTAAAAAACAATTGTGGATTACCCATAGCATGGAAATCAACAAAATAATGATATTGCGAAAAAAAAAACACAAGATTACAATGAATAGCTAACCATATAAAATAGAAGTGGCAAAGAACTGTATTAAGCAGCCACGGTCATATGGCAACATAAAAGCAAAAAAGATGCGAATGAACAAAAGAATAAAGTTGCAGGCTACCATAAAGTTATACCTAATAGGCTAATACAGAATTTTTTTTCCCAGCAGGCTAGATAGATAGCTATATACATACAAGAAACATAGACAGAATTCAAGTAATCTGCATTAGATTAAACAGGATCGCTACTGCATAATTAACATTAAAAAGAAAAAATCATACCTTTCCTCACAGTGTACTTGGTTTGAACTTGATTGATCACAGATAAACTGAATTGGGCATATCTACACCAGCCATAGGGCAAAGTTGCCGAATCTGCAACGTCTAGATACATTGACAAATGCTCCACGTTGTTTCCCTTGGGGAATATAAGCACCCGCCTTTTACCACGGAATCAGAAAACATAAAACAGAACATGTAAGATTGATCCAGAAAGATGAAACTCAAGTTCCAGAAAACTATACAACCCTAAGAAGAAGTCAGAGATCAATGTACCATTTGTATCCTCCAACGTAGAAAACCTCAGAGTACAGCTTCTTAGTATTCAACCTCGTAAAATTTTCAATTGTCCATGTGAACCGCGCTGATGGAGTATCATCAACCGACGGGGCATCAACTGTATTGGCAGGTTCTGATGGTGCAACTGACAAGTAATGGAAAGTTAGCATAACCCAGAACCCTTTTGGTTCTGTTCAATTGTCAAGACCTTATTTGCAGGGAGCTTCCAAAGGGAGTGAACTCGGTAGTTCACTCCCTTTGGAATCTCCCATTGAGATGGGAGCGCACTCCTAAATAGGATGGGAGTTTCCATACTACTCCCAAGGAAGAAACTCGGACTTCTCTTTGCAAACATATGCAAGGAAGAAGTAAGAGAGATTTAGGACTCTTGCCACGTATTTGACTTATCTATGTGTTTATTTGATTATTTCATAAATTTTATATAAGAACTATGGCCGTCTTTTATCAATCGTGTTTTATTGTAAATACTTATATACACACTCCTTCCAGCACTACCAACTTAGGATCTTCTACATACCGCCAGTCCCGCTCAGTTCCCGCTTCGTGCACAACTAAGGTCAAGACTTACGTTCAGAACTTCCAGTGAAAAATGAAGGAAAAAAGAATCATATTCTCTAGAGTTTGCTCAAAGGACAGAAGAATTTAGCATAAAATTCAACATAAGGAGTTTAATTGCAATACCAGTGGAAAATGACATTCCTACAAAACGTTATGTTCTTCAAAATGAGATTCCTACAAAACCTTATGTTCTTCAAAATGACATTCTTCTTCTTCTTTTTTTCTTTTTGCTACTCAAACCTTGTGTTTTCCTGTTCCCACAAGTTCTTCAAAGTGAAAAACAGTCACTTTCCTGTTCCCACGAGTTCTTGAAACTTGAAAGTGAAAAACAGTCACTTTCCTTTCCTTTTCCTTAGACCAGCTCTAGCCTTTCTTTACTCAAACTCAAATTTAGAGTAGGAACCTCCTCAAATTCATTCCACTCCTTGACTGAAGCCTATACCAACTTGAGTTTTGCTCAAACTTTTACTCGAATTTAAGAAGGCTATGTTTCCCCCTAAGATTTACAACAATGCCATTAATGAAACTTTACTCGAATTTTTGCTTCGATTTGGGTAAGGCCAGTGCTTCAACCAAATGAAGCTTTTACTTAAATTTTTGCTCAAGTTTGAGTGAAAATTAAGAGTAAGGCCCTCTTAAAAGTGAATGGGGGCAAAAAGCTGAATCAAATTCACCACAATTGACACACGCAAACCAGTACATTAATTTCAGCTGAAACTGAATCCTAAAGATATAAACCCTGACTAAGTCCACCCATACAAAATTAAAAAAAGATCAAGGCAATACCTTCCATTGGCTGAGGACCCTCCACGGCGGGAAAATCAGAATGCGGCACCAGCATCTCGTCGTCCTCTTGCTGCTGCTAAAAAACGAAAAACGAAGTTAGAATGAGAGATTGGATCTAGTAAATTCAGCACAGTTGATGAAACCGAAGCCCTAAAAATCGAACATTGGTGCCAGGAGATAGCAAAATTGAACCTAATTCTGAAATCGAACAGCAGTCGCAGAGAGAGTTGGGTGCAAAAGTGTTGAACAGAAAAAGAGTGTAACAACAGTAGATACAACAAATTATATCTACAGATACGCTTGTGGACTAGTTCTTATGCGTGTGTGTGTGTGTGTGTGTGTGTCTAGAGAGAGAGAGATTACATCCAAAGGGGAAGGCGTCATGAGAGTCATGGGCGGAGGAGAGTGGCTGTGCGATCAGAAAACTGGAGAGAGAGAGTTGCAGGAGGAAATTGCTGAGAGAGAGAGAGAGAGGGAGACTCCGCTACGACGATTGATAGGGGTCTGGGGAAGAAAAGATGGAGGAAAAAAAACGGGGGGGTTTAAAAGGTGGGGACGATTTAGGAATTTTTATTATTTATTTATTTATTATTATAGTAAAAATTGTGTTTTGGTTTGGGAACATGAAAATTGAAATAGTAATGCTACGCAAACACCATATTCGCGCACACCAGCTCATCCGGACCGTCCAAACGTTTTATGACCGGTTTCAAATCCCGACCGTCCAAAAAGCGTTTGGACGGTCCGGATGAGCTGGTGTGCACACATGTGGTGTACGCGTGGATTTTTCCAGAGCGGAGACAGGTTGGAAAAATGGAGAAATTAATTGGAAATTTGAGGGGATTAATTATTTTTCCTTGTTTATAGCTTTGCAAAGAAAATTAAATTTAATGTGTTCTCCAATTTTAATGTTGAAAAAAAAAACAGTAGAGAAAAGGAAAGAAGTAATGGAAAACTTTTCTTCCCTGTTTGGTTTTGCAAAGAAAATAAAATGAAAATGAGGATTGAAATAGCCTCTTGAAATGTAGAAGGAAGAAAATAAAGATAATTAATTTTGACACTTTACGTTTTGAAAATCACACTCTAATATTTGTCTTGTAGCGTTTAAAATACACATAATATGATTCCACGAACACCAAGGATAAAAAAAAATGGAGTGTAGATGTCTAATTTTAGAGTGCCAGAATCATTTTCCAAGATAAGAGGTAATACTATTGAAAATAGATATAGTGTATTTTAACAAAGATGAGGTACGTTATTTTATTTTGTCATATAAAGATGTCATTTTCTTCTCATAGTAAGGGGTGTTCCACTAACAAATAATTATTTTTTTCAAAAATCGAGACAGGTCATTCTCTCACAATACATCACATAAAAAACTGTGAAAAATCAGTTTTTTCAAAAAATCACTTTAGTGGAACACCCTCTAAATCTCTCTTAACAAAGTAGGAGTACTTGAGATCACACATAATGAGTATTTTGAATGCACATTCGTAAAATATGAAACCTAACAGGTTCCACCTCACCATAGTCCTCCGTTAGACCCTCTCCACTTTCACTCCCGGTAGTGAGATGAGATCATACGTAAAGACAACTTTGAATTTGTATTCGTAAAGAGACGAGACCTGTCACATTCCACCTCACCCTAGCCTTTGGCTAGACCCTCTATCTCACTCCATGTCCAATTTCCCACCTTCAATCTCTTTCGTAGCCCTGTTCAAAAAAAAATCTCTTTCGTAGCCCGTAAGACTTACACCCCTCTCTGCCTCTTTTCTTACTTGGTAGTTTTTTCGATCCCACCTTTGGAGAATTACTTACAAGTAAAAGAAGACGAAAATAAATAGGAGAAAAATACGAGACAAAACATAACTTAATTAAATTTAGATGTGTGCCTCATCCTCGTGTATCGGGACAATGGTTGAAAATATGTGTGTCATTTAGGAATAGTTTAATTCACTCGCGCATACACATTTATTTTTTTTTTCAAAATTATCTCTGGCCAATTTACAATAGTGATACATACACTCCCTCCCCAGCCACTCCCTGCCACACCCTCTCTCACATGGGATGTGGGGCCCACATGGGGCTCACATGTGGGGACCACACCCCATGTGAGAGAGGGTGTGGCTGGGAGTGACTATGTGAGAGTGTATAGGAGTATCATTTTTGGCCAATTTAAGGCCTAATTTTCCCCAAAAAATTAGTAACCTAGTTGCTAAAATCATGTTGATTTTAACAAATGAGTTTACCAGGTGCTAAAATTATGGTATTTCAAATAAAAAAATTAAGTGTTTCCGTGTATTATTTTTTGAATTTTTCACACCGAATTAAAGTACACGAGGAGTACTTTAATTTGGTGCGAAAAAATCAAAAAACGATACACGGAACCATTTCATTTTTTGATTTGAAATATTATGATTTTAGCACCTGGTGAACTCATTTGCTAAAATCAACATAATTTTAGCAAAGGACCCTGCTAGGGGTACAGAGGGCTTGGTACAGAAAATGTACCGAGCCCTCTCGGAGACCCACTTTTGGGTCCCACACGAATGATCCGAACCGTTCATTGTTCTTAAAACATTTTTCCGAGGGACCCCACCAAAAATCAGCTCGATCAGACGGTTAGAAGTGCTTGAACCAAAGTCCCACCGTTTCAATTAACCAAAGTCCCACCGTTTCAATTGAAACGGTGGGACTTTGGTTCAAGCACTTCTAACCGTCTGATCGAGCTGATTTTTTGTGGGGTCCCTCGGAAAAATGTTCTAAGAACAATGAACGGTTCGGATCATTCGTGTGGGACCCAAAAGTGGGTCCCCGAGAGGGCTCGGTACATTTTCTGTACCAAGTCCTCTGTACCCGTAAGATTATCCTTTAGCAAATGAGTTGCTAATCTTTTTGGAAAAACTAGGCCTTAGTCCAGCGGAAATGGGCTGATTGCCGTTTAAAAAAATGAAAAAAAAAGATGGAAAGAACAAAAATTGGAGATGGGCTGATTATCCAGCCCAGGAAAAATTCTTACGGAGTACTTATAATGGGCCCAGCGAATTAGCAGTGAATCCAGGTTACCATAGACTATAGCTGCATTGAGGCCGACTTCCACAAATTAGACTTGTTTCGAATTGGCCTAAAAAGTCACTTGGAGATAAACCATGAATACACAAAAAATCGATGCGAAACTAACAAATTAAAAAAAAAAATCAAATAGAGAAAAAAAAAAGTCAAACTGGCTTTTCAAGCCAAAACACACCTATGTAACTGCTCCCTCAAAAAAGGCGAGGGTGAGTTTAGAGAGAGAAAGTGAGGAGAGGGAGAGGTTTCCAATGGCCGCCGGCTCTCTCCCTCCCATGGCTGCCGCCCTTGCACCTTCTTCCTCCTCCGCTTCTCCTCCTCTGAGCGCCTTTTAGGGTGATCGGAGACTCCCCATGCCGGATCTGTTCCTCTCCAGTCCGGTGTGGGTGACCACACCGATTTTTTTGGCCCGTGGGGGCCAGATCCGGGGTTCCCGGTCTGGATCTCCACCATCGACGGCGAGTGGCGGCTTCCAACAGCTTCGGCGGACGCGGCGACGACGACCGGTGACTTCCGATGACGCATGCACGGCGGCGATTCCTTTCTTCTGTACTTTTCCGTTCTTTTTTTCTTTTTTATGTATTTTTTGGGTTTTTCCTGTATTTTTTTGCTATTTTGCTTGTATTTGTTGGTGTTTTAATGCAATTTTCTTCTTATTTATCCAAAAATACTACTCCCTCCATCCCATATTGTTGGGACTCCTTTATTTTTTGGACGTCACAAAGAATTGTCTAGAATTCTTAAATTATTAAGTTTTTTATATTCAATATGGATATTGTTTGACATAACTTGTTGGAATGGCAAAAAAAAAAAAATTGAATTATGATGTATGAACAATTCTTTGAGACGTTCAAAAAGGTAGAGAGGCTAAAAAAATATGGGACGAAGGGAGTAGTTTATTGAGTGAAATTGAGTTGGTGTGTTGTGAGATAGTGACATGTCTCGTGAAACGTAATGAGTTAGTTTTGAATTTAAGTCAATTTTGTGGAACAATCCCGAGAAGGGCTTGCAATAACAGTTCGACCACGCGCACAAAAAATTGAGCATAGATTGTGCACAAACAACATTTCCAACCCAATAACACGAAGAATCAAAATAATTTATTTTAATTAAAAAGTGCAATTGAAAAATATCACTATTCACTGTTTCAGTATTGTTGGTAGTTGGAATGGAAGAAATCGATCATGTTCTTCCTTTTCTCTCCAGTGATATACATGCATATGTATCTATGTATAATATGTATAAAAAGAATATTTTAACAGAGTATAGGTAAAATAAATGGCATTGTTAGAGTGTTGAAAGAAACATGAGTACGTAAAGCGAAAAATGTGCATTGTTTGCTAGCACTTTTTGCTAAATTTTTACCAAATCTGTTAGGGTTTCTCTTAGAGTGAGATGATTCTTCGTTTTCAAGATATGAAGGTGTTGTCAGAGATGCTTTAAAACACGTGAATCTAAGGTTATGTATGTTGATGCATTGAATAATTGTCCCCTTAGAGCATCTCCAATCCAATTCTTTATTCTGAATAATTAAATTATTTTTATTTTTATTCAAAAAGTGAATTTAAAGAATGTTACTATTTACTTACACTCCAATCACGTTCTTTATATCCATCTTTACTTTAAAAAAAAAAAAAAAAACAAACTCAAACCTTAACCATCCATCGTTTTCCCTCCAAATTTTGAAATATCAAATTTGTAACACAAAATATATTCAAAATTGGTCTTCTATTTTTTTTTTTTTTTAAAGACATTGTTAAGATATTTTAATGGTACTAATTTGATGAATATTAGATCGCAACTTTCATCATTTATTATGTAAAAATATATGGACAACAATTTTCAAATTTTGGAGTGGTCTCCATATATTATCAATAATCAAATTTAATTCTTCATTTTGAAGGATGCAAATGAAGTATGGTTGGAATGCACATTATTCATTTTGAAAAAATAAACATCATACTTGAAAATGCTCTTGTTACATAATCCTACTTTTTTTTTTTTTTTATCAACTCCTTATTTTAGCCCTATCCTTTTTGTCTAAATGACTTTTACCTTTATTGCTTTTTTTGGTAATTTTTTTGTTTAACTTTTCGTCTTAATTTTTGGGATAATCATTCATATCGATGAGAGGAATAAAAAAAATAAAAAATATGGATCAAAACTGAAAAAGTTCATATAAAACGACACTTTAGATGAAAAGACATTTTTAGGTATTTTTTCATCTTTAGTGGATTTTTTTCGTTCACAATTTTTTACTTTTAGACTCCTCTCATCGAGGCAGATGATTAATTTAATAAATATACTGCGAAACTAAATAAAATAAAATAAAAAAGATGAATAAAGCACGGAAAAAAAAAACAAAAGAATAAAGCTATATACATACAATTGTTGGGGGTTGTTCCATGAATTGACTTATTGACCATAAAGTTGGTTTTTTTTCAATTGATATGTTATTAGAGTGTTACCTGTCTCGTGAAAAGCAATGTCAATTTGGTAAACATTGACAAAAATAATCTAAATGAATTACAGTATTATTTTATCTTTATTACTAAAAAAACCGTTTTTTTCTTAAGGCCTCCTTTGGGTAAAAAACTTAATCCAGTTTTTTGGTTTTTTGGGGTACAAAAAACTAGAGTGCTTTGGGTAATAATCTTAATCCAAAAAACCAGAGTGCTTTGGGTAATAATCCAATAATCCAAATTATTCGTTTGTCCTTATTCAATTTTTTTTTGCATTCGTTGTTTTGCATCAAGATTTTGTGGTTTCTGGATTCCTCTCTACGAGACGAATCTAACAAGTATAAAATTATGGTCAGAACTCAAATTTTTTTGAATAAGGACAAACGAATAATCCAATAATTCATAATCTGGATTATTAGCCAAAGGAGGGAATAATTTGGATTAAGTTTAAGAAAAAACCAAACCGGTTTTTTGGATTATTTAACAAAAAATCAAAAAATCAATAATCTGGATTAAATTTTTTACCCAAAGGAGGCCTAAATAAAGACTAAAAGATTATTTTTACCAAAACCACGACAGTGGCACAAAGTACTCCCCATGTTCCGAAACTGGAAAGCGAGAGTACCACTGGCCAGTGACCTCCCTTCGAAGCCAATAAAGATCTCCTCTCTCCCTCTTTCCCCTCTCTTCAATAAAACCACCAACCAAAACCTCCACCAAAAAACCTCCTTCGACACCCTCTCCAATGGCTTCCAACCTCGTCTTCTTCCTCCTACTCCTCCTCTCAACCCAACTCACTCCCACATTGGCCCAAAGACAAACCCAGATCAACTCCAACTCAGTCCTCGTCGCCCTCCTCGACTCCCACTACACTGAACTCGCCGAACTCGTCGAGAAAGCCCTCCTCCTACAGACCTTAGAGCAATCCGTCGCCGCTCACAACATCACCATTTTCGCACCCAGAAACGAAGCCCTCGAGCGCGACCTCGACCCCGAGTTCAAGCGCTTCTTACTCGAACCGAGAAACCTCAAATCCCTCCAAACTCTCCTGCTCCACCACATCCTCCTCAGAAAAATTAACTGGCCGGACTCGGACTCCGACTCCGACTCACCAACTGAGTCGACTCGGCATCACACACTATCCGCCGACTCGGTCGAGATTGGCGGTGTTAATTCGGAGCTGAAGGTTGTGCGTCCGAACGACGTTGTCCGTGCAGACGGAGTCATCCACGGGATCGAGGGGCTGTTGATACCCAAATCCGTACAGCAGGACTTCAACAGGCGGAGAAGCTTAGCGTCGATCTCAGCCGTCAAACCGGAGTCAGCACCGGTGGTGGACCCCAGGACCCACCGGTTGAAAAAATCCTCACCACCGGTTCCAGTCGGTTCGCCTCCGGTTCTCCCGGTTTACGACGCCATGGCACCCGGACCCTCATTGGCTCCGGCACCGGCTCCTGGTCCCGGTGGACCCCACCACCACTTCGACGGCGAGGCCCAGGTGAACTACGGCGGCTTTACTAATGATTCATTGAACGCTGGTTCAAAAAATGCATTTATTTTTTCGAATTTTTCATATAAAAGTTGATTTTCATTTACTACTGTCACACTGGATGCGTAATTTATTTCAATTTGCGAAGGTTTTGACAAATTTAAATCGCCGGTGAACTAAAATTGCTATATCCGCCTTTGCAGGTGAAGGACTTCATCCAAACCCTCCTCTTATACGGCGGCTACAACGAAATGGCCGACATTATGGTGAATTTGACGAATCTAGCCTCGGAAATGGGTAAACTAGTCTCCGAAGGGTACGTTCTAACCGTCTTAGCGCCAAACGACGAAGCAATGGCGAAGCTGACGGCGGACCGGCTGGCCGAACCCGGTGCGCCGGAGCAGATAATGTACTACCACATGATTCCAGAGTACCAGACGGAGGAGAGCATGTATAATGCGGTGAGGAGGTTCGGGTCGGTCCGGTACGAGACGCTGCGGTTGGGCCAGAAGGTGGTGGCCACGGAGGCAGATGGGTCGGTTAAGTTTGGAGAAGGCGATGCGTCGGCGTATTTGTTCGACCCGGATATTTATACGGATGGGAGGATTTCTGTTCAGGGGATAGATAATGTGTTGCTTCCGGCGGAGGAGGCGGCGGTGACGGAGACGAAGGCTGAGGCTAGGAGTGTTGCGGACGTTAAAGTTGCGGCCAAGCCTAGTAGAAGAGGTATGCTTCAATGGTTTTTCTTCAATAATTTGTTCGGGTCAGTTTATGCGTAGCTTGCTAACTCTACGGTACATTATCGATCCCAATTGATGCTTTAGATGTTACTTGACTTCAATTGCTTGTTTGTTGGAATTTTGAGTTTTGGATTACGGCGGGATTTCACCGGAAATGGGTGTTCGCCGGCGATTGGGGAATGTGGGTGATGGGTGGTAGGTTGGGGGAATAGTAGGAGAGGATGGTCGGTGTCGGTGGGTCGAAAATGGTCATAGGGGTAAAATTGTCCATTTGGTGGAATATTTTGTTGGTAATGTTGTCGGTAGTGTTTGTTGCTTTGTATTTCATGTTCTCAGCCCATCAGGTTAGGTTAAGGAATTTCCATTTGGCTTTCTAGCAAAAATTGGATTTTACTGGTACAGAGTTTTAGATGGTGGCAATTTTAGAATAGTTTTTTTGGTATTCTGATCATTTTACGTGCACCTCAATTACTCGATTAATACTGAAGACACAATCCGACTATCTACTAGCGCAGAGTATGCAGTCGGGACAAAATCTCATATGAATTGACCCCACAATTAATACTAAACTTGTAATTTTTTGAACTTGAGAGGAGCAAACCCGTATCCTAAGTCCGAGCCTTAACCAGCAGCAACTCCTTGGGTTGATTTTATAGTTTATCTAGCCGGTGGTTTCCAATTCCAGTTTTAACGAACGAATTTTGTTGCTGCCATACAATTCTGGAGTTTCTTCTGGTGGTATTTTGGAGATTTTTAGACGACTGTGGATGTAGAGCAATTCATTGACGGCTAATGAAAGATAAAGAAAAAAGTTTCGAAAAATAAAGTGAAAAAGCTTCCTGTCATTTTATGTTCCCTTAAAAATCCTTCCACAAGCCCTCGATGCAAACAATCTATTATGAGGTAAGAGAGCTCCAAGGGTCTGTCTAGTTGGTTGGTGGGTTTGCTCCCCGCGCAATTGTTGAGGGTTTGATTCTTGGGTTTAGGCTACGAGAGAGTAATTTATTGGCCTTCAACATGATGGAGAGGGGATTAGTTGAGATGCACGTAAGTTGGCCTAGACACCACTGACTGTCGAACTAAAAAAAAGGTTTACTGTAAGAGTTGGCTGGATTTGGTGCTTCATGCATGCATTCTGTTATGTGACTTTGCATAAACAATACAATTGTACCTTAAAGTCAATTTTTTGGGCTATCATTATCTTTATTATATGATAATTATTCTCAAAATCATGAAAGACAACCTTGGTTAGGTAGATGAAGCAGTTGTTGGTATAAGACTCCTGGTAATAGGTCTGCAGCCAAAACAAAGGGACTTTAATTTCAACCATGGTATTATTGGACATTTTTACTATGGTACTGTTTGACTTATGTAGCTATTTAGAAGAGGTTACTTAGACAGGTTTCTTACTTGGACGTGCAGCGAACTATGCTTTCATTATCTCAAATTTAATACAATGTTTTTGTTAGAATTCGGAATATTGTCGCTATCGAAGTTGCCAAAATCTTGTGTGGTTTTTTCCATTTATTTGTAATATCGAGATACGTACAAATTAGTAGATATGTTAGCAAGAGTAATGTAACTTAAATAATGTTAATCTTTATATAAAACACATCATCTATTGCATATATCATGAAAAAACGTTGACGGTACAAAAGTTCAAGTCTTTAGCTATATATATTCTAAGAAGAAAAACGTGTGCTTGCGTGGTTATTGCAAGAATATCTATTTACACATAAGATATACGTCGAGAGATGCACATCGGTTTTTATTTCTAAGCATACTAATCTTATTTTGCGCATCGTAGCGTATTTATATCGTAAGATTTATTTGGACTACAATACTTTTAGAAATGGGTATCGATATTACCTCTGAACGTACTCAAGCTTAAGATAGGTAATGTGGATAGTAGGATTTTGACAATACTGGTCACTATACCTTGTCATGTTAGAGGACACTTCACTTGAACAATGACACCTTATCTTGGCATGGAGGAAACAAACAACTGGGGCAGTTGCATTGTTCCTGTCTTAAAATACAACAGGTAGGAGTCATGGTTGTTAGCATGTTGCCACTGGAAAACCTAAACCAGCCTCAGTTTGTAGGTTAATGGTATGCAGCTGAATTGTTGCTCCTCATCTCCGCTCATCAAGCCAACTTTGCTCTTTGGGAGGTGAAACAGCAGTTCAAGCGGACATTTCAAAACGGCAGCATCAAAGATATATAGAAATATATACACATTTTTTCGAGTTAAGTTACCACGAAGCCAAAAAGACGAAACAGTACAAAGTGCAACGCAATGAGGACAAATTCTGTTTCTGGAATCTTGACTGATTTCCCTTACTTCTCTAGTAAGCCTGGTACAAGATAGATCTTTTGTTAACTTGCTCGTGTGGGGCAGCTTGGGTGCATCTTAGCTAAATCAAAGGCTCTTAACTTAGCGACCGGGTCAATGTTCAGCGGCCCAAACAGTTTTCTCGCTGCCGTTAGAGTCGAACTTAGTACAAGATATTACTTAGTACATGATTTATTTCTCCACAAGTATATTCCTTCCTTTACACTAACATACCTGGGGCCTGGGGGCCATGATTTATTAATTTTTTTTCCCCTTGTTACTTTCATACTTGGGATTATCTAATAATTAGATTGACAATTAAGTCCATTTTCTTGAATAGAGAGAGACAATTAAGTGTACAAGTAGTACATGCTACCATATTGTCAGTTGGACTCAATAAACAATACAGGAATTGCAAACTTCATATTTTGAGATCCGAACCATTAAATTGGTGGAACATGTTCTAAGACACCTTGCATATATAATAACATTAAACATCTTCTCTTTTTGCTAATATCTTCCCAATTCTAGCTGTCAGAAGAGCACCTGATCTAACTTTATGCAGGGAAGTCTTTACCCATATCTTATTTTAATTCTTTGAAATGTTCAGTTGTACATCAGTTAATAAAATCCATACGTCCTTTTATAATGGTTGATTAGTGCCTGCTTATTTTATTGGAGGGCAGTTGCTTTCATTAATCAATGGAAGTTATTGGGTTGGTTTCTGGTGATACATATTTTAATCCTAATCGAAGTTACAGAGGGTGGACTTAATACTATTCTATCTATTTTTCTATACGCACCCATAAATACGTGTGTTAATATATTCATTCGTAAAGACTAATGTATTTGATTTTGTACTATTTTTTGCAGGAAAATTGCTTGAAGTAGCATGCCGTATGCTTGGGGCTATAGGGCAAGATTCCCGGTTAACAACATGCCACTGAAGAAGGCCACATGAGAGGAAAACTTCAAGGAAGAGAAAAGGTAACATTCTCTTTATGATTAAATCATCAAGGCCATCCCTTCACCCTCCTCCCTACTTATTTTTTGACCAAGATCGATTTGCGTATATTTATTATACTAATGTCACGCAAAACCATAATTTGGAATGCATTTTATTTCCACAATGCTTGCTCTCAGATCCTTTTTATAGTTTAGTCTTTACTAGATTGATTGTCTGATGAACAAGGTTTCACTGGGGCTTTAGTCGTCTGTAAGCTACATTGGATTATTTTCCAGTTTCGGGAAAATAAAAAAAGAAGATACCTTGGATTAACAACCAAGTCAATGTAACGTCGTGAAGTAACATGGTTGTTGCATATTCCTGCCATGTTGGTTGCCCTTCCACTTAAATTTTTTGTGATATGTTAGATTTTGTTTCATTATTGATTGCTTCCATGCAAATAAAGAAGCCCCCGAAAGAAAAATTAATATGCAATGAAAGGAGTAGATATTCGATTACGTCTTCTATACCGGCACGATTAATTCCAAAATCTCTAGTCAATGCAAGTCCATACAGAGCTCCCGGACATCCGTATTTGTTAAAGAAAAAGGAAAATAATGAAGAACAACTGTTGCAATTGTTGGGGTATAGATCAGTTTATATGAATTACGCACATTAAAAACTCTATGCATATGTAAAGTTAGGCATTTCCCTTTTATCTAAAATGAAAAGCAAAAGGTGAGGCATTATACATGTTTTAATATCATTGAGTTGACATAATAATTGGTTACACCTTTTTATCCCTGGCAAGGCAAATCGCATCCAATTGAGCTATGATTTATTTTCCTAAATTAGGGTTTTAATTTTTGTCAAATGCTGCCATGGATGGGAAACTGGTGAAGAACAGTATTTTTCTGTTGCAGAATTTTCAGGGATGAATTCCATGGTGAGAAAGAAGTAACAGAGGAATCATGTACCATGAACTGTACAAGTTTTTTCAATTTTTTAATTTTTTTGTTTTGTTGGATGGTGGTGGTGAGCTGTGTGTGTTTTTTCATAAAGGAGATGCAAAGCAGTAAAGGTTAGGTGAGGGGATTAATTTTGTGTTAGGCAGTGGGGTCTCCCACTGAATAAAATAAAGAGTGGGGCAAATATTTGTGGGGTAGAGAGCAATAAATTTCTTAATTCTTACTGTGTTTATGGGCCATCAGAATAAATTGAGGTACTTTTGTGTAATTTGTCTCCCAACCCCCCCCCCCCCCCCCATATTTTGTGTAATTTCTCCTTGCCCCCTCCACTTGTTGCAAAAAAAAAAAAAAAAAAACCTTCGTGCAGGGAAATATTTGGGACAAATATGGAAAACGTGCGCATTGTGTGGTTCACAAGACTCGAACCGTGATTCTCCCGCGAAGTGATTATTGACTGCTTTTGCGTCCCTTTTGGATTGGGTGATTTCTTGAGAAAAGAAAGGGGTGTGGTTTTTTAGCAAATCTCATTATTTTTTTCTAAATCTTTTTTTTTTTTTTGGGTGAGAAACAAAATAAGTCTTCTATTAACACATATTCTTTATTATTTCTCACTTATATTTATCTAACAATTGGCGAGATTTTATTTTCTATTCTTTTCTTTCTCACCAAATCTCTCAATCCAATAGGCCGTTAGAACAGTGCCAGCTTGATAATGAACCCACACCCATGTACACTTGCTTGTATATGTTTCTATCTAACGCTCCGATTGTTTTGGGCGGGTAGATGTTTTCATGGAAAGTATTTTTCGGTGTTTGGCTTAACTGGAAAATAAAATCAACGGAGAATTTTTTTCAAGTCAAACAAAAAATACACCAAATGAACTGGAAAATAATTTCCTGATTAATAAGAGCATCGTCAGTGGACCTGTAAAACACTAAATAGCACCAATGGCTAAACTTTTAGCTAGTGAGTGATAAAAAATTAATTCCAATGGACTAGATAAATTAGGTTATTAGCATATCACTTAATAACTCACCCTATAAATTTGGCCATCTATTTATACACTCGTTAAATTTTCTAGGCCCAATTATTTTTATATATAAAAATTGTTTTTTTTTTTTTGGGAGATGAAATAAGAAGTATTAAAAATGTTACTATTGCAACAATTACGTTGGGGATTGGGCTGAAGTCCATAGAAATCTGTTTCCATGTCCATAGACTATACGGTCGAATGCTTCAAGGTGGTTTTATTATAATTATTTTTCTGAGAGTGAAATTTGTTCTAACGCAAAATAAGGTTAGAAATTGTTTTTTTGATTAAGCCCAGAATTTAAATTTATACGTTGGGAGATAAAATTCAGATTTTTTTTTTGTTTCATATAATTAATTTTAGCTAGTCCATTGGTGTGGTCATCCACCCAATAAACTAATGACTACTTGTCAATCCATAAGAGCATTCTATATATACCCTAAGAGCATCTCCAACAGACTCAACATAATTCTCACCAAATTGGCTAGAAAATGTGCATTACACTGATATAGCTAGCCAAAAAATACCACCTCTACCCAACAAACTAGCCACTTGACGAGGTGAGAAGCGAGGCTGCTGGGAGTTGGATTCGTTGGTTTGACTCGCCATTTTGATCTCACCGGAGATGTAGAGAGTTTGTTGGAGATGGTCTAATGATGGTAACGCAATGAATCAATGTCTTGGTTGAGTTTTTAATTTATTTCTTTTTGGAATAACGGGATGTTCGAGCCAGCTTGCGCACATCTCGACTAATTCTTGGACCCTGAGGTAACGGCCGGGCATAATTCCCATGATCCCAAGAGTTAGTTGGCAAGGGAATCTAACCTGAGAGAGAAAACCAATATCTTGGTTAAGTTAATCTGGCGCCATATACACATGCATTTTCAAGGGTAATGCTTCTTTTTTGAACATACAGGTCGTTACCCCAGTAACACTGATCTTCGATTCTTTAAACCTAATGAGAGTTTCCGTTCAAAAGGAGGGAGTTTGTTCTTGCGGCACTCCTTATTCATGAGACTGATTGGGTGAAGATTAATGTGTCACTTTGATCAATAAAATTCCCTTTGCAGCGACCAAAGTGAATGCAAATTTCATCCTTTCGCTAATACAAAACACTTCTGTTAGAACATGCATGTGTGTCACGCCCTCAAAATTCTAAAGGATAATTCATTAAGAAAATCCACGTGGACGGTCAACAAGTTCACGGGCCACGTCAAAATCCAAATTTGATAGTCAAAGTCAACATCAAGATACACATTGGTCTACGGGTACCCGAACCCCAAATTAAGAAATGATAAACGTTTAGTTATTACAATCCCAGTGTCAAAAGAAGAAACTTAATCAAGTTACAAAACCATCTTGGCAAAAATTACTACTTCTAAGATGATGATGTAACTCTTTCCATAAGCTTTCAAAATAATGCATGCATGCACTCCAAGCACTCTATGATCATGCTCCTTGATGGGTACCTGAAATTGTAAGGATGAGCTCACTAGTCCAGTAGAGAAACGTCTAACAAACCTAAGTGAAATGAAATGCATATGGATGATAGACAAGAAAGCACAAATCATGTAACAAGAGTTAAGAAAGAGTTTGAATGGTTTAAGGGCTTGGAAAGGACACATAATCAACTAGATTCCACTTACTCTCGTCTCTTGTACCCAACTTGTACTTGACACACCACATATATCCCACACGTTAACCATATACATCTTATTCCTTTCAAACATTTGATTATTCTCCGGGCATGCCATAAAGCCCTCGTGTCACTCCGGGCATACCCTTTCGGGCCCCGTGTCATCATAATCACATTCATATTTTATTTCATGCTCAATAATATCATTACGGTGTCCATATGTCTTATCATCTTACTTTTATGTGTTAATTTTCCGCAAAATTCGTGTTTTGTGTAACCCGAACGTGTCCATGAAGGAGATTTTGACCCGTGTGTCAAGGATGTCAAAGTGATCCTCCCGGACCCTAATATGTGACCAATAACTTCCACAAACGAGCCTCAATGGATGAATCATGATTCAAGAAATATTTTTAAAAATATATAAGTGTCCTATTGATAGGAGGTTAGGTCCTATTGATAGGAGACAGATCAGATTGGCCACTATTGAAGCATCAGAGAGTCCTATTGATAAAAGGTAAAGTCCTATTGATAGGGCGTCAGAGGCTCCTATCGATAGGAGATCAAGTCCTATCAATAGGGCAACCATCAGATTGGCCAGAACGAAAAGAGAAAGACTTCTATCGATAGGGGATGAAGTCCTATCGATAGGACAACACCAGATCCAAAATTTTACAACTCAAGAGATGATCAATGGGGCTCCTTTATTGGCATTTCTTGGTTCCAAATGGACATATTAAGTAGCAAAAGATGTTCAAACAACAAAGTCACACAACATACTACCAATTTACAAGATTTGCAAGTTTTCCCCAAATTCAAGAAATGGACCAAAGATGGGTTTTGCTCAAAGAAATCAACAAGGTAAAAAGGAAGCTTAGCAATCAAATGTCTAAACACACACATACATTACATTTACACTTAGAAGAGTTAGAAATTTCCCTACCTCAAGTGAAGGAAGGCTTGTAATCCAAGTGAGAGCAAAACTCTGACTTCAAACCTCTAGAAATCACCAAATTTGAGCTTCTCCAAGGTCAAAGCAAGAAGATATCAAGCTCCAATGGTTGATAGTTGAAGAGTTTGAGCAAGGATTGAGTGGGTTTGTGAGATTTTTGGAAGAATTGAGGGAGGAAAAGAAGAACAATGGAGGGTTAGAGAGAGAGGGGGTGGTTGGCTATTTTGGGAGGAAGAGAGATGAGTTTTGCTTGAAAAAAAATCAGCTACACATGTATAAAAGCACCCCCCACAATTGCACTTTCACCCCTCATGTTTCTAATGCATTGCAAGGACACTCGAGTGCATATACCAACTTCACATTGACCCCATTTCACATTTTAAAACATTCCTCGCATTTCCCCAACATAGTTTTTTTTTTTTTTGAAAAAATTATTTAAAAATGCGGGTCCTTACAATGTGTGATGGTTAAGTCCCACATTGGAAAAATAGAAAAAAGGGGTTGGATCTTAATATACTATTGGATGACTCACCACTTACAAGGCTTAACCTTTTAAGTGGATATGGGTCATTTAATGTACATTGGGCTCAACGAATGTGGTGGACTCCGTGGATACTCCCCAGAAGTTTGGGCCTTGTGCACACCGGCGCAGCGGAAGCGATGGCGGGATCGATGCATTGTACAAAGTCCCAACAAAGTCGTATTGTGAGAGGATTGCTCTATGGTGTTGAGTTCAATGGAATTCAAGTCAAGGTGGAGAATTGTTGGAATTGTGCCATAAAATTTTTCCTTGTTTGGATAATTCCTATTGTGTTTAGGATTTCCTATTGTGATTAAGATTTCTTATTGTGTTTCTTATAAATAGGACCCTTATGGCCTTCTAGGGCTTTGGACTTCTTGAGTGAATCCCTTTGAGGGAGCCCCCATGGGATTTCCCGTAGTGTGTTAGGGTTTCTTGGTCGTTCCATTGATAGTCTTTAGTTCATGGGATTGGATATTAGGATTTTGTGTGTCTTTATTGTATTTGTGAGACGTTTGATGCTCTGTAGGTAGCTGCTCAGATATTTGTCCCTATATATCTGTTGGGTGCTTCAACTGAGAGTTATGGGTATAGCCGGCTCTGTGTATTTCTCCCCGTTCATAGTGGATCCTCTCTTGCTCTTCGCCCGTGGACGTACCTCTAGAGTTTCGTGCTTGGGGGGGGGGGGGGGGGGGGGAGTGGGGAACCACGTAAATCTTGTGTCTCGTTTTCTTTGTTAATTTGTTATATTCTCATACTTCGGGTTTTGTCACAACAACTTCTCTTTCGACGGCTGCAATTTAAAGGCATTATGGGCTTAAAAGTTAAATCCATATGAGAAAAGAAAACGACTAAGTAATCTTCTAGAGTCTACAAAGATTCAGAAACGAAATTTGAGTCATTTCAACATATATAAAGTATGAATCAAAATAATATGTTTGACTAATAAATAGATTTGATAATCGCCCTCTATTGTCAAACCAAAGTCAATATTATATGTGAAGAAGAACGACCAAATATATGTGAGATGTATAACCAAATGGACCCTGCTACGGGTACAGAAGGCTTTGTACAGAAAATGTACAGAGCGCTCTCGAGGATCCACTTTTGGGTCCTACACGAGTGATCCGAACCGTTCATTATTCTTAGAACATTTTTCTGAGGGGCCCCACAAAATTTCAGGCTCAATCGGACGGTTAGAAGTGCTTGAACCAAAGTCTCACCATTTCAATAAAAAAAAATTGGATTGAAACGGTGGGATTTTGGTTCAAGCACTTCTAACCGTCCGATTGAGCTGAAATTTTGTGGGGCCCCTCGGAAAAATGTTTTAAGAATAATGAACGGTTTGGATCACTCGTGTGGGACCCAA
The DNA here is from genome assembly GCA_963854785.1 of Vaccinium vitis-idaea. NCBI lineage: Eukaryota > Viridiplantae > Streptophyta > Magnoliopsida > Ericales > Ericaceae > Vaccinium > Vaccinium vitis-idaea. The sequence goes on from OY978224.1 coordinate 32,008,998, forward strand.
AAGTGGGTCCCCAAGAGCGCCCTGTACATTTTCTGTACAGAGCCTTCTGTACCCGTAGGATTATCGATAACCAAATGAGGACGTCTATGCAAAGAGAAACTTGTGGCAAACAAATTGTGCTTTGTTGACTAGTGTAGATCTTCTGGATAATTCATGTTTACTTGACTCTTCTATGAACTTCGTAGAAGTAATTCAGCAGCTCCACAGTAGTGGCAGGTAATTTTTCTTTGCCGACGCTAAATGCCTAGGCTATTTGGGGAACCCAAACATTTGGTCACTAGCTAAAGTAGTTTATGGGATATTTTCTAGCCAACATGGCTAGGAATTAATGGAGATGCTCTAACATTTTGCAAGCAAATTTGGCCTGTTCTACCAAGTAACATGACTTATTCTTTGGCTTTTTGGCGTGCACAGAGCTATTGATAGAGTTGAGACTTGTTAGGCCAAAGTAGCCCTAAGCTGGCTTTTTAGTTTTTTTTTTTTTTTTTGTGTGTGGCTTTTTGGGCTTTTTAAGTTGATGCATGTGAAGCGAATGACCTATCTCATAGAGCGTGAAAAGCCAAAAAGCCAAGAATTCACTTAGTTGAATGGGGCTAACTCTATCAATAGCTCTGTGCACGCCAATCTGAACAAGTATGCCTGAGCCAGAATTGGTATTTTGTGTTTAACCTCAGCTTAGGAGAATTGGTATTTTGTGTTTAACCTCAGCTCAGGATCAGTGTTGCTACTTAAGTAACACCGAAACGGACACGTGACAGGAAATCGACACTCCGATGCACAAATTCTGAAGGAAAAAGAGAGACGAGGATAGGACACGACCAGTTGAAAAGATATATTTATACTTTTTTACAATGAGCTGAATGCCCAAGGCTAATTGTACAATACATCATGCATATCTGCCATTCCAATGTTTACAAAGACACTCCAGCAAAAAACAGTGCAGCACGGTTCGAGCGTTGATATATATACATCTATCACACAGAAAAAAAATCCCTAAATTTTAACCACTCGAGGCTTGTCTTGCGAGTATTCACCGAGTGCCTCAGGACTATCCCGAGTGTGTTCCGAGCATGTTAAGAAGTGTGTGAAACTCCAAATGAAAAAATATTGAAATCAAATATGACAATTCTGACTTGAATTTCAACACGGGCATATCCCGCACCCGTACGTTACCTCCAGTGGGGTGTCTGGCTTCATAGTTTGCTACTGTGCTAGTTTTCTGTTGCCCACTCATGGTGCATATGTCACTGCATGCAGTTCTCTCCCTCCAATCAGACTGTTCTTGATTAATTGCAACTGAGCTACAACATCACCCATATCCAATCTCTCCCTTGGTAATTCCACTGAACAAGCAACCCCAATTCTGAATACCGAAACCAAGCACTCTTCAATTGTCCTTCGGCTAACATAGTTGTCAATACTATGAGTGGTGTTGGTGCTTGGGCTTGCCGCCTCCTCATCCTCTGCCTCCACCAGCTCTTCGTCCTTCTCCGCTTCCTCACTTTCTTGTTCAAGAAGTATTGGATCAGCAATTTCCTCCACTCTTCCTGACAAAGCCTTTTCAGCAAAGCTATGAAGGCTTAGATTGTCCTTAAACATCTCATCAGTGGGTCTTCTTCCTGAGAACGTCTCCAACAAGAGAATGCCATAGCTGTAAACATCGCCTTGTATTGACACGTGACTTCCCATTCCATACTCTGCGATTCACAGATCAAGGAGTGTAAAGATTAACTGTAGACAACTTTTTGAACTTATAACCGAGAAAAGGGAAGTTCCACAGAATTTTGGGTATTCTTTAATTTCAGACCAAATAAAGCAGTTGGTATTTTTACAAATGTGTCTACAAAACTTTTTCTTAATCAATAAATCCAGTAAAAGGAAGATGCACGTGATTTTTGTCTTTCTGATATTTCATTCTCCACCCTTCTTTCACCTCAAAGTTAAAATGGTTTTTTACCAGCTGTTTTTTAAGCATCAGATGTTATTCCTTGTAAAGATTAAAATTTCCTTGTAGGTATTTTTGCGGATAAGGGTTAAATGTGAGAAATTATATCAGAAAGAGCAGTAACTCAACAAAGAACCATAAATTGTTTCTCCTCATCTTTTGAACTAACTTCCCTGAATTATACTTTCTAGGTACATGACTTGATCTTTGTCTCAAGTCTAATTCTAATCTTAACATAAAAACTAAGAATGAAAAAGATCAAAGTGGACCACAGAAATGGAATGGAACAAAACACTGAACACTCCAGTTTGTAGGAACTAGTGTTGTACTTCATAGTCTCTGAAGGTTTTTATGTACTTGTATAGTTCTTTTACCCTGCCATAAATACTGTAGCTTTCCCAGGCGGCTGTGGAATACACACATCGCCTTATTTCACAGCTTCTTCTATACTGTAAGGTTCCTTGCTCTAATCTGTGAACTAGAGGTATCCAGAGTTTATACAATTTTCATCAAAATAGCATCATATCACAGTGTTTTTGCTCATGTTTTGCTACTCAAAATTTACTAGGAAAACTTCTCATGGGAATTGTACATTTTAGCATCTGTATAATAATAAATGCTACAGTTGGACATATCAAATGCCATGGTGATGCTTGATGTGTCATGCAAATTGTGTAAAGTTGTGAATCACCAAAGAGTGAAAAAGAACACTATAAGAGACCTTGTCAAGACCATATTTACCTGGAGCTGCATAGCCAACAGTTCCTCTAATCCCTATGGAACTTGTTTGATTATTCGATGAGTTGCTTCTTTGTTGCCAAACAAATCTTGCTAACCCAAAGTCCCCAACATGGGCAGTCATATCAGCATCGAGAAGAACATTGCTTGGCTTGAGATCACAGTGAATTATTGGTGTTTGGCACCCGTGATGAAGATAATCCACTGCACAAGCAACATCAATGGCAATGTTTAGTCTTTGAAGAAAACTCAATTTCCTTTCCCTTCCCTTCACATGCAACCACTCCTCTAAATTCCCATTTTCCATGAACTCGTAAACTAGAGCCATGAATTCGTTTCCTTTGTGATCAAGACTAGAACAAGCTGTAAGTATCTTTACCAGATTTCGGTGCCTAATGTTCCTCAGTGCCTCACACTCGGATTTGAAGCTCTTTGATGCTCCAGGGTTATTGGTTAGGTCAAGAACTTTCACAGCAACAACCATTCCACCATTTTGATTACTGAGAATTGCTTTATAAACACTCCCAAAACTACCCGAACCAATCAAGTTGGTTGAAGAGAATCCAGCAGTTGCTATTAGGAGACTTTGGTAAGACACCTTCAAAAGTGAACTTTCTTGTGCTATTAGTGACGGCCTTATTCTTCTCTTCCGAAACCAAACAACGAATAGCAAACACAGGGAGAGAACTATAATTCCTGATATAGTAAAGAGCAAAATTTTCAAAGTCAGACTCAATTTTTTCTTCCTAGAGCCTTCGGAAGTGCATGTGGGGAGGCCTAGTTCTTGTAAACCACCACAGAGCTTTTCGTTACCAATTAACAATATTGCACTTGTGTTTTCAAAAATACCTTGTGTTGGTACAAAACCCTCAAAGTCATTAAAAGAAAGATTAAGACTTTGCAAGAATTGGAATTCCTCCAGATAATCTGGAATTTCTCCAGACAAATTGTTGCGAGAAAGGTCTAAAAACTGAATACCTCTCAAAGAACTCAAAAGTGAAGGAATTTCCCCAGAAAAGAAGTTCCCCTGCATATGTAGTCTCTCCACTCGTACACAGCGACTAAGACTGCTGGGGATTTCCCCAGAAAACATGTTCTCAGAAACATCCAATCTTTCCACATTGATCAAATTTCCCACTTCTATTGGCAAGGAACCCGTCAAATTGTTTTGAGATACATTGAGAACTACTAGTGTCGCAATACCAAGAACTTCAGTGGGTAAGGTACCAGAATGTTTGTTTTTAGCAAGTTCCAATCTAGCCAAATTTTGGCAATTCCCTAGACTTGAAGGAATGCTGCCTCGAAGATTATTTCCACCAAGATTAAAGGTGATGAGCATACTCAAATTCCCTACAGAGGAAGGAATGTTTCCAAGTAAGTTGTTGTCAGAGATGTTCAATACCTTCAACTTAAGAAGATCTCCAATACTACTTGGGATATTGCCACTGAATTGGTTTCCACCCAAATTTATAGTCTCCAACTGAATCAGATTCCCCAGCCCAGTCGGAATGCTTCCAAACATAAAATTCTCTGCCAAATTCAGTTTTTTAAGGATAGTTGAAAAATTACCAATTGATTCGGGCAACACCCCTTCTAAATTGTTTCCATCCACTGACAATTCTTCTAAACTGGTCGCGTTGATCAACGAGGAGAAGAAACTTTTGTCGTCACTTTCCCCGTTTCCTAAGCGATTGAGGGACACGACTACCCGGTGAAGGCTAGGCATGTTCCCCAAGACAGGCAATTTACCAGTAAATTTGTTTCCCGGAACAAAGATATTCACCAAACTTGACACATTAGCTAATGACCCTGGGATAGGTCCAGTCAATCGGTTATAACCAAGAGCAATTGTCTTGAGATTTGGTAAATTGATTCCCAGATCCATGGGAAGGCTCCCTTCAATATCATTAGATGATGCATGTAATTCTGTCACAGAAGAAAGGTTGAAAATAGTGGCAGGAATACTATTAGACAGCCTGTTGAAACCTAGTCCAATGAAAGATAAATTTTTTAGTCTACCTAACGTCTCAGGGATACTTCCATTGAGGTTATTATACGAGAAACCAATCGAAGTAAGCGAAGATAAGTTCCCCAAGGAAGGAGGGATAGAACCAGTGAGATCGTTTTTATCCAAAATCAGTGCCTGAAGCATTGACAATAATCCGAACTGAGCCGGAATGTTTCCCACCAACTTGTTAACAGACAAATTGATTCGAACAAGGTTAGAACACGAGGATATGTTAACGGGTATCTCACCGGTGATGGAGTTATTGTGTAGGCGCAAGCGTTGGAGTCTCCTCAAGTTTCCAAGTTCCATGGGGATTTCAGGACCAAAGGTGTTGTTTTGGAGGTACAAGTCCCTGAGAAAGCTTAAGTTCCCTATGTGGGGCGAAATGGGTCCCGCTAGTTGCTTGGACTGCAGGTCAAGCACGGTGACCCTCTGGTGGCGGGTACCGCATGTAACACCATGCCACAGGCAGAAGTGGGTGGTTTCATTCCATGAGTTGAGAATTCCTAGAGGGTCATGGGTTATCATTGCTTTGATATCAAGCAGGGCCAGTCTGTCTGTTTCATTTCCTGATTGAGCAAAGGCATATGGAAATCCTATGTACAAGTTGCTCAAGAAGAAAATGAGAAGTATATGTGGTGGAAGGAGACTCAAAAGTGACAAAGAATTGCTGAATTTCATGGTGAATAATCCTGTGTAACTACTTGCTGAAGCAGGAAACAAGAAGTATATATGTTTGTAGAAGGAGATTCAGAGGTGGCACAACTTACAAGAATTGCTCAGTTTCATGCTAAGAGAGGCAGCATTCTAGCTTTGAGAAAGGAATGAAAAGATTTCCAACAAGCAAGGAGAGAAAATAAGACTGGGTTATATAAGCAGGGAGAGAGTTCTGGGAAGATCATAAAGTGTTGACCTTTCCTCAATAATTAGTATAAAAAACAGTAACATTAGAGGTGGGACCCAACATTAGAAGTCAAATTTGGCAAAGAATTAGGTGAGAAAAGACTTAACAGTAATATGAAAATAAGACTGGGTTCGACTAATTGAACCAATGCATGTCAGAATTTTCTTTCATTGTTCAAGATAAGTACGCTTTCTTCAAATGAATGATCCTCAAAAGTGAACATGGGTGAATGAAAAGAAAGAAAGTTAGGCCAATTCTATTCCAACTTATCCTACAAGTAAAATGCACTGACCTTCCTAGATCTATCTTGAGTTGGCGTGCTCCTCATGCCTACTACTCCTCGTCCATCTTTTCTTGCGAACACAACATGCCACAAAAAATTACACCAAAAAGGTAATTTCTTGTAAATCACCCATTCCCGACATAGATGACTGTCGACTACGCCTTGAGGTTATGTACCTGAATTTCGGTGTGCTTTTAGTATTTCGGATAAATTCAGGTACATTTTCAGTCGCAGGATGACTAAGAATCTGGAAACGGGAGAGTTGTACATAGAAAAAAATTGGACGCGGGATTGCTGTTGTGCGGGGCTGCACAGCAACAATCCCAAATCCAAAAAAATTACTACTACAACGCAGGCTAGACTAAAAATGTACGAACCAAGTTCCATAAAGAGGACGGCTCCGCTCATTTGCTTATTTTGGACAATAATTCTGAAATTTTCTCAAAAACATAGCTTTCAACTCTTCTCAAAATTCATATTCGCTTCACTATTCTGAAAAATATTTTCAAAATGAATTTCAAAATTTCTGTTCGTTTTGATTAATTATCTTTTTATTTCCCTTTTTATTAAAAAAAAAGGACAAATGCAAACGTAGTATCCACTTTTAAGTTGGCAAATTGGGATTTGCAAAATACGAAACTTGTTCCATACTCCCTCTGTCCCCATTTACATCGTTTTACATGATTTCGAAAACATTGTTTTATAAAACAAATTGAAATCTATCAAACAAGATCCCTTGAATATAAAATTTATTATGGAACCCTAAACCCTGAATTTTCTCTCTCTTTTTACAGCTTCAACCCTTTCTCTGCTCTCTCTTACGAAATTATCGTCTCCAATATTGCAACATTGTGAAATCCGTCAAATACCCATGATTGCCTTCTAATAACAAATCATGGGCTCACCACAAAAATATGATCACCCCTTTTTTTTGGGTTCTGGAAAATTTGGCGCTTCAGTGGATCACAAGACCTAACTGAATTGGGAAATCACCAGAACTCGTATCATGAATCGAGCACCTCACTGTGCATTTTCGCGATTGATCGGGGAGGCAGAGAGAGAGAGAGAGGGGTGCTGTGCTACTGCTACCTGTCTTTATTATCCGAGAGCTCTGGCTTCTTCGATCACTGGTTACGCGTTAACAATTGGGCGCTCTTATCAACTGATGATGGAGAAATTTCACAACTCAGCAATAAGTTTGAGTTGTTCGGGGGAGGTGTAAAAGGGTGTGTTGTGTGCACAGCACACGGGTTGTGCACCTGTTACGAGCCCACCCACCTGTTACGAGCCCACCCACGCATCCTTATTCGATTTGAATCATTCATTTTGTTTGAATTGTCAAGTAAGTGAGTAACATAGTAAAAGTAAAAATTCATATTAGTCAGAGCATTTAGCTTGCAGTCTTTTCAGAACTAAAAATAAATAAAATCATCTACCAGTTTTTTTTATAAAAAAAAAAAATGCATTCTGACAACGTAGATATTAGTGTCCGGTCAATCGGAATTTTCAAGTGGAAAACATACTCAACAAAACAAAAGAAATGGACAGTTCAGATCAAATATCAAGACCCAGAGAGGGTGCCATTGAATGCATTGCACGCACCCTTGTCACGCTTAAACTTATCCAAACATCTTTTTTTATCACATGACAGAAGAACCTATTTTTGTCTCAGTCCCATCTCAAACCAATTATAAAGGGTATTAAATTTCTTTCCACAAGATTTGAACTCGTGACCTCACCATACTGTTAACTTATCCATACATTCGGCTAGCAAAAAAAGTGGAGATTATCAGACTAGGGTTTCGTAGTGTGCTAATATGCACTACAACGTAGTAGTGTGCATCGGTATGTTCCAACTGAGATGTTATTATCGTGATTTGAACTATTTAATCTATAGAGTTCGTTAACTAGATCATCCAGGAGTGCAAGAGTCACATGTATTTCACTAGGCCGCCTCTCTCTAGAAACACATCTTATAGGGTTTCAGTTCCCCCCCCCCCCCCCCCCGATCTCTCTCTCTCTCTCTCCCCCTCTCTCCCTTTCCCTCCTCGTCTCTTTCTTTTTCGTTTCTCTATTCTCCTTTTTTGCAGGTTTCGGCTTGTGGTTTCGTGTGGCGGCCGCGCCGGCGTTCTTGTTGATGGACGTGCTGCGGCGTAATAAAGGCATGATTCCCATCCAACAACAAAAGCTGTGATTTCGTTCAATATAGCAGTTTGTGTCCGCGTCAACTACGGAATGAAGTGCATGTTTTGGGCAGCGGGCAACTTTCAGATTGATGTGGATGCTTTGAGGGGTTGTGTTTTGGTGCATTAACGGCGGAGGATGTAATCAAAGATGGGTGAAGCAGCGGCGACAGAGGATGAATGGGTGACTCGGTGAGGTGTGTTGAGGGGTTGCAACAGTAAGTGCAGACTAGGCGGTAGCAGGGACGAAGGCCCGTCGGCTTGTGTGGGGGGTTTTTGCGATGACAAATGTGATGCATTGGTTATCCGATCTGAGGAAGGCAGCAGGGAGGAGGTTATGTCGTTGGCTTGTGCAGCTTTGGTGATGGCAACTGTGAAGCAAAAAGAAAGGTAAGTACAAAGGTGAGGATCGGCGACAGAAGTTGAGTTATGATCGGCGATAGGCGACAGCTAGGAGGCGATGGTCACCAACGCAGAGGGAGACGATCTATGGCGCTGTAGGTGTATTGGGTTTTCACTGGGGAGAGGGTGTACGTGCAAATGGGCTTGAATGCATTTAATGGGCTTTATTGCATGTACAACTGTATTGGGAGTTGTAGGGGCGTGGGTTAAATTTTGGGCTTCTTCCAGGCCGGCCCTCTTTTGTGAGGGTGTTCCCATTTAGGCCCCGCTCATGTCTTACTCTACCCATTCAGATCTTTTCCCATGCGCGTCGGCCCCATAGGATTCCCTATGTTGTCATCATCAAGCCCGATAGCCCATAGGATTCCCCATGCTAACATCATCAGGTGCGGCAGCCCATAGGATTCCCTATGCTGACATCATCTGGCGTAGCTATTAATCCTCCTTCTCTCTCTCTCTCTCTCCACGTGTATGATCTTTTTCTCCCATTAATGTTATCTCCTTCTCTCTCTCTCTCTAAATATATATATATACACGCGTGTGTATTGAATATTTCTCTCTCTCTCATTTTTAAAACTTTAAATATTTATAACTTTTAATTTATATATCCGATTTTGGAAAGAAAAAAAAATTTAGAACCTACTCGACGACATCTATCAAATAAGACCCATATTGAATATAAAATTATGTGTAGAAAAAAATAATTTGAGGGGGTGAATTCTTTCATTTCGGAGTTTGTGAATTTTGCATTTTATGGGTGTGAATTCTTTTATTTTGGAGCGTGAATTATGTATTTCGGGGAGTGAGTTGTGTAGTAGATGTGTGAATTGTGCATTTGAGGGTGTGAATTCTTTCATTTTGGAGAGTGTGAATTGTTCAGAAAGGTTGTGAATTTTTTCATTTTGGAATGTGTGAATTCTGCATTTGAGAGATGTGAATCCTCTTTTTTTGGGTGTGAATTGTCTATTTTTGTGAGTAAGTTGTGAATTGTGTATTTTGGATAATGAGTTGTGTGGAGAATCTGTGAATTCCGCATTTGAGAGGTGTGAATTCTTTGAATTGGGTGGTGTGAATTCTTTGAATTGGATGGTGTGAATTCTGCATTTGATGGGTGTGAATTGTGTATTTTGGAGAGTGAGTTATGATGTGTGAATTCTACATTTCAGGTCTGTGAATTCTTTCTTTTGGGTGTGTATTGTGTATTTTGAAGAGTGAGAAGTGATATGTGATAATCAAAAAAAAAAAAGTAGTGATATGTGAATTATTTAGGAGTATAAATTATTAATTAATGGGTATAAAAAAAAAATTACATGTATACAATTTCATATTCACAATGAATCTTATTTGAAAGATCTCATCGAATTGATTTCAAATATATACGTAATTTTTATAAAAAATAAATGTGTATAATAAAAGTTATTTTATTTTAAGAGTAAAATAAAAAAAGGGAGAGAGAGAGAGAGGAAAGGACGAAAGAGAGAGGAGAGAGAGATTGAGCGTGTCAGTCAAAAGTGGCACCTGCACACGCACATGCTGTGCAAAAAGATATAGAGTGAGAAGAAAAAGTGCCATGGTACGCCAATAAAGTTGTGACACACGGCATGCCTGTACCGAAAACTCTCCCACGCGCGCACTGGGTTTATTTGGGAGTGAAAGACAAAATGGGGTTTGAACGAAAGCCCCCACAAAAAATGGGACTGGCCAGTCATTTCCCATTAAATTTGCTGTATTGAACGGCAGAGAGATATAGAGTGAGAAGAAAAAGTGCCATGGTACGCCAATAAAGTTGTGACACACGGCATGCCTGTACCGAAAACTCTCCCACGCATGCACTAGGTTTATTTGGGAGTGAAAGACAAAATGGGGTTTGAACGAAAGTCCCCACAAAAAATGGGACCGGCCAGTCATTTCCTGTTAAATTTGATGTATTGAAAGTTGTATTTTCGGACTGGGCCAAATTAGGTGCGTTGGTATCTTACCAACATGGTGCATTTTTTTATTAAAAAATCGAGAAGTAGGGAGGTAGGTTAAGCATTTGCGAGTAGCAGTAGTAGGAGTGACTCCGAACCTCTCTCAATGCATTTCTTTTCCTATTGTACTGATTTCATCTTTGGCTCCCTTGAGATTAATGAAATCTTTCTTCGCTTTTCAAAAAAAAAAAAACTAGATCATCCAGGAAAAAAATTAAATTGATGAGGTATATAATTATTCTACTGGTCCGATTCATTATACAAAAATAGATAATTAGTGTAATTTCAAAAATGAACTAAAGACAAATCTATTTGATCATGTGGTAATAAATGTCTAATTAACTTGATTTTAGAATTAAGTATTCAGCAAACTCTATGTGAGAGGGTAAATAATCCATATGCATAGCACAACATCCGAAACCAAAGGTGGCACTTGACCCGAGACGACATGTGGACAAAGATCCAACTGCGGGAGACCAAGCCGCATGTGGCCATGACCAAGCATGGCTTGGCCTAAGAGTGGCCTTGCCAAGCATGACCTGATCCGAGAATGGCTTGGCCCGAGCTTGGTATGGCATGGCTTGGACCGAGAGTGGCTGGCCGAGCATGGCTGTTACAGGCTATATCGAGAGCAATGCATGCCTTAGAGAGCTACCTACTCTACCAGAACTTATTTGCATTAAATAAACTAAAATAAGAAAGTACCTCCCTTTTAATTCCAATGGGGTTGCTAAAAAATCAAGATTTCCAATCATATCAAAATTTTATCTCCCCCACTTTTAGTTCAAAATTGCAAAACTGCAAGTTTTTCACCGAACTAATGGGCCGAAACATAACATTGTCGTATACATAGAAACCATGCGAATGTGGATTTAGACTTGGAAAAAATTGAGGAATAATTACTGGAATTTTTTATTTCTTAAATCAATATTTTAAGAAAAAAAATTATTTTTCTATACTTAGTCAGATTTTTGGGAGGCAAATAGGGGTTCTTAGCCCTGATCTTAATGTTTTCGTCTAAGAATGTGAAAGCCGTCTCCATCCCAACGAACTTGGGGAGAACTAATATAATATGAACCAATAGGCGAGACGTAACTTCATAGCACCACGGCTGACGTCACCTGAGTTTGGGTGAGAGACACCGAAAGGAGACCGATTGTGATTCCCCAAAAATCTAAGCATGATGCAGAGAGATGTCAATCCCTTAAAGATGATTTAACCTAGACGGTAGGTTCTGTTTCGGTCGAGTCCTGCCATTAGATGTTTGGTCGCGGTATCGGCATGGCTGAAAGGGCCATGACCCTGGACGGTAGGTTCTGTTTCGGTTGAGTCCTACCATTGGAGGTTTGGTCGCGGTATCGGCATGGCTGAAAAGGCCATGACCATCGTGCTTACAGATAATGGCAAGGCAAAGCCAAGTCTTGACCTTGCCCAATAGCGGTAACTGCAACACCAAGGAAGACCTTGATTACACCATGATGTGGTGGTTTGGCGGCTAAAGAATAAAGGATCATCGCAAAAAGGCGCTCGCGGAGTAGCACCTATGGGACTATTGCGGGTGCCGCGAGGGCCGCGGTTTGATAGTGCAAAAAGAATATTTGTGCACAGCTCGAGTGGCACATGTCTAGAATTTTTGTTGGTTCACTTGGCCCGAAAAGAAAGGTCGAGTTGCACATTCCAAGGACATTCCTCCTATATTCTAGGGACATTCCTCCTCATACATTTTCCTTTAAAAAAATAATCTATGATTTCTAGAATAATCTAGCGGATGCCCGTATTTCCTTTTATAAGCATACACACAATTCATCTAATTCTTAAGCCGCTCCATTAACTGGAGAAATCAGCTTCCTCCATGTTTTGAATGGAGAAAAAGAGGTTCTTTACCTCTGCTTTGTAAGAACAGTAAGAGGTAATCAAACCTTTTTATTTTTTCCATTATTCTACATCTCTCTTTCTCTCCACACTCCAAAGGTTAATAACTCTGTAAAAGTTACTGAGTTACCTCATTTTCGTTGCCCAACCAGTGGAGAAGGGGAAAAGACATGTTCGAATAAATCTGTTCTATTGGTATTCTCATTATTTACCTTCGTCGGAGTACACGGCTTTATCTGTGAGATTTGCGTTTGAACTCTGTCTTTCTCCATCTCTGTTACTCCTTTATCCTACATTTTGTTTCCTGAAGCAACAGTTAAATACTAGCACTTATAGTATAGAATAGAGGAAGTAATTGGAGCCTAGACACCATGGTTGAAACCATTAAGCCTAAGATGCATTTGGCCAATCTCAGGCATTTGAAGTTAAGCTTAACACAAGATTCTTTTGTTGAACAGTTCAAATCAACAGTAAATGCATGCTGAGACCCATAATGATGGTGACGGAAAAATCTATGATTTAAATTGCTGGTGTGAGGAATTTAAGGGAGTATTCAAAAAGCGCTAAAAAGGCTAAAAGTGCTAAAAAGGCATGTTCTTACCCTTGTTGGAGCAAGTGCAGCAGTTTAGGCAACTTTTGAGCCAAAAATGCTAGTGAAGAATGGCGTTTTAGCTACATAACTCTTTCAACACTCCAAACATCCTCTCTCTTTTTCTCTCCATTCATTCATATAAACCAATAAAATATTACACGAGTATTATATACATTATACCAGCAAGACATCAGAAAAAATCCTCATCACCAACCCAGTCACCATCGATCAGAAAAAACCCAGTCGCCAGCGACCGAAAAAACCCAGTTGCCGTCAATTGAAACAAAACTTAGTCGCCGTTGATCGGACAAAACCCAATCACCAACCATCGAAAATAACCCAGTCGCCGTCGATTGAAACAAAACCCAGTCATCGTCGATCAGTTGAACGCTTGGAAGGGGCGAACTAGCTGAGGAGAGAGAGACACGTAGGGAGAAATAATAAAATATTACATTTCTCGTGAATATGGCTTCGGTAGAAGTAGCATAGGACTATTCATGAAGGAACTTTACCGAAGCAGGTAGTGAAGTTGTTGTAGCTCCAATTCTTAACTTTTCTTCTCCATTTTACCGAAAAAAGGGAGGGTAGCGCAGCTGCTGCTCTAGCTCTTATAGTAGTGAGTTTCTATCTCTGTATTACTATTCAGGCCTAGTTTTCCAAAATTTTTTAGCAACCCAGTTGCTAAAATTATGGTGATTTTAGCAAATAAGTTCACCAGGTGCTAAAATCATGGTATTTCAAATAAAAAAATTAAGTGTTTCCGTGTATTATTTTTTGAAATTTTCATACCAAATTAAAGTACACGAGAAGTACTTTAATTTGGTGCGAAAAAAAATCAAAAAATGATATACGGAACCACTTCATTTTTTTATTTCAAAATCATGATTTTAGCACCTGGTAAACTCATTTGCTAAAATCATGGTTGATTTTAGCAATTGGGTTACTAACTTTTTTTGGAAAACTAAGCCTCAGTTAATACTCCATTCGAGAGCCCTACTAAGGTCTGGTAAGAAAGTGCCATTTAATTTTTGTGAAGATAAGTAATAACCTAATCTTGAAATAAATATTTAGCCATTTTAACACATTAGCCGATTTTGGAAAACTTTCCGTGTTTTCAGATTGGGAAAAATACAAAATGCCCCCCATACTTTACACTCAATTACGTATTGCATCCCAAACTTCGACTTTTCAATTTACCTCCCAAACTTAAACTCCGTTATTCAAAATGACTCCTTCCGTCCCAATCCGTTACCTTACTAACGGAAAATGATGAGGTGGCAATTAACAGAGAGTAAAAACCGTTAGTGGGGGCACAAATGCCCCAAAACGACGTAGTTTTGGGGTGGTCCAAAGAAAAAAAAAACTAAAAAAAACACCTAAAATCTCTCTCTCTCTCTCTCTCTCTCTCTCCTCTCTCTCTCCCAACCACATCTAAAAAAATTAATTTGTTAAAATTGTTTTCAAAAAAATATATATATCTAAAAAATTATTTTGGAATAATATATTTCAAAAAAACTTTATTTAAAAAAATTATTTTGGAAATAGTATTCTTTAAGAATCTTTATTTTTTTTTATTAAAGAGAATTGTTTTCAAGAATTATTTTCCAAAATGTTTTTTTTTAAAAAAAAAAGCTGATTGTGATTGTTCTAAAAAAGTATTTTCAAGTAAATGTTTTTCAAACTAGTTTTTGTTTCTCCAAAATTGTTTTGAAAAAATATTTTTCCAAAAAGTGGTTCTTTTTTCAAATAGTCCAGGACTACCAATTCAGGACAAATAGTCCAGGACTACCGTCCCATAAAAAAAATTATCCCAAAAATTATCCTGGGATTAAAATACATAGGACTAATAATCTTGGGATTGGTAGTCCTGGACTATTTGTCCTAGTATTAATTTCATCCATAATCTACCCAATCCCATATTTGATTCGCGTGGGATTATTTATGAGATAATTTTTATTTATTTATCAAAAACAATCTTTCTTAGTTTTTTTTTTAAACAAGAAAAATATTTTTTTGAAGAACCACTTCTGAAAAAAAATATTTTTTGAAAACAATTTTGGAGAAACAAAAACTATTTTCAAAAACATTTACTTGAAAATACTTTTTAGAACAATCACAATCAGTTTTTTTTTTAAAAACATTTTTGGAAAACAATTCTTGAAAAAAAAATAAATATATAAAGATTCTTAAAAGTACTATTTCCAAAATAATTTTTTTAAATAAAGTTTTTTTGAAAAATATTGTTTCCGAAACAATTTTTAGATGTTTTTTTTTTTTGAAAACAATTTAAAAAAATTACTAATTTTTTTTAGATAAATAATTATTTCTGAAAAAAATTTTGAGATGTTTTTTTGAAAAAAAAAATTTAGATAAATAATTGGGTTTGTGATTTTGACCTAATCTGATTTGGGTTTAAAGAGGAAGATCGATGTGGTTGGGAGGAGAGAGAGAGAGAGAGAGAGAGAGAGAGAGAGAGAGAGAGAGAGAGAGAGAGAGAGAGAGAGAGAGAGAGAGAGATTTTAGGTTTTTTGTTTGAGTTTTTTTTTTGTTCCCTTTGGGCCGCCCCAAAACTACGTCGTTTTGGGGCATTTGTGCTCCCCTAACGGTTTTTACTCTCTGTTAACCGCCACCTCATCATTTTCCATTAGTGAGGTAACGGATTAGGACGGAAGGAGTCATTTTGAATAACGGAGTTTAAGTTTGGGAGGTAAATTGAAAAAAGTCGAAGTTTGGGATGCGATACGTAATTGAGTGTAATGTATGGGGGGCATTTTGTATTTTTCCCTTTCAGATATCTCAAACACAGCAGTAAGCACAGACAAATCAACCACGCTTCCACCCAATCAACGGTTGTCATTCCCCCATTCGCCTTCACTCACATGCCTCCCCTGTAACATTAGCAAATCAACCAAAATCACTACGTTCAAAATCAGTTCGTGTACGGTCCCACTCTCTTTCTCTCTCTCTCCCCAACGCTCCCAAACATTTCCCCCAAATTTTCAATAATATCACTTTCTGTGCCTATTTCCCACATAAAAACCCTATTTCCCCACTCTCTCTCTCCACCGTCCACTTTCTCTCTCTCTCCAAATTCGTTTCCATTCCACCGAAGAAGTCTGTCTCCTCCCATGGCGTCCGCGGCGGGCGGTGGAAGTACCTCCTACGAAGGCAACAGCGGCGGAGGAGCAGGAGGGAAGTTTCGGAAGAGACCCTTTCGTAGGCCCCCCGCGACGCCGTACGATCGTCCCCCCCTCGCCCTGCGAAACCCTAGCTGGCTCTCCAAGCTCGTCGTTGATCCCGCCTCCAAACTCATCTCCGCCAGCGCTCACCTCTTCTTCTCTTCTTCCCTCTTCCGCAAGCGCCTCCCCCCTCCTCCGCCGTCACCTCCACCACCTCCAGGTTCAAATTTCAAATTCAAGATTATTTATACAAGTACTCAAACTGTATTCAGTTGGGTGCTCTTTGAATTGCACTCGTTTATTTGATGTTCGCAAAAAAGGCGTTTTCTTGGTCCTGGCGATTTATGTAGTTAAGTGCAGCGAACGCGTCGTTTTTTGTTTTTGTTCTGATTGCGATTAAGCTGTTTGGCTTTGTGTATTTTTAGGGCTGGTTGAGAAATTAGATATTTTTTATAATGTCTCAAGGAGCGCTGTAATCAATTTTGTGGCTTTTAGGGTTTATTTGGTGGGGAACTTTGTTTGTGAAGAAGTTGGAAAATGCCCGTTTGATCAGCATAGACATAGATAATGGCTCTATAGTTCAACTAGGAAACTTAATGAGTTGCAAAATGTTCCATTGTTCTATAATGATATGTTTTTTTTTCAATTTGTTGGCTTTAGGGTTTGTTTGGTGGGGAACTTTATTGTGAAGAAGTGGGAAGATATTATTTTGATTCAGCATAGATATAGATAATGGCACTGTAGATCAACTAGGAATGTCAAGGACTTGCAGAATGCTTTGTTGGTCTATAACTATAGTTTATAGGTTGCACGGCGTCAGATTTTGTAAACAGGGTTTCTCCAATTTGTGGGCTTTAGGGTTTGTTTGGTGGGTAACTTCATTGTGAAGTAGTGGAAGATGTTAGTTTGATTAAGCATAGATAATTAGATATTGATAATGGCAGTATAGATATTCTCGGAAACTTAATGAGTTGGAAAATGTTTCGTTGCTCTATAATGATATTGGACATTTTAACAACACTGTCACCAATTTGTCAGCTTTAGGGTTTCTTTGGTGGGGGACTTTATTGTGAAGAAGTGGGAAGATGTTAGTTTGCTTCAATGTTGATATTGATTGTAGCACTATAGGTCAACTAGGAATCTTAATGGCTTGAAAATGTTTCCTTGCTCTTTGATGATATTTTATAGACTGCATAATGTTAGGTTTTCGTAACAGCATTATCTTGTCATCAATTCGTGGTCTTTAGGTTTTGTTTGGTGGGGAACTTTGTTGGGCCAGGAATCTTAATGACGTGCATAATGTAAGGTTTTGTTAACAGCAATGTCACCAATTGGTGGCCTTTAGGGTTTGTTTGGTGGGGAACTTTGCTGTGAGGAAGTGGGAAGATATTAGGTTGATTTAGCATAGATAAAGATGGGGGCGGATCCATGTACACTTATTTTGCACACTACTTTTGACACTCCATCTCAGCCCTTAAAATCAAGGGCTGAGATTAGAATTTAGAAATTCCCTCCCTTCCACGTGCGCTCTCTCTCTCTCTCTCTCTCTCTCTGTCCAACACAACCCTGTTTTTTCTTCACTAACAATCCGCATTCAATTTGGAATCTGAAATGGCTAATATCACAAATTCCTAATTCCTAATTCTTTGATCTGCGCAATTTTAACTTGAACAGAACAAACATAGAAGGAACAACAAAACTTTACAGGATTTACAAGGAATTGGTTTGAATTATGCAATTGGTAGTTCGGTCCCAAAATCAAGTGAGAACATCCATAAGACCTACAAATTGGCAAAAACCACAGTCGCCATGATTCCTCCCAATAGCAGCTGGACCCGTAAGAAGACTCCATTTCCTGTGCATCATCTTCTTCTTCTGCAATCTCTCTCTCTCTCACAACTTCACTTTTTCTGTTTTGCTTTCTTATTTTCCTGTGATTGCGGGCCTATAGCAATATTTGGTGGGTCTGGCTCTAGTAATGTGATAGGTGAAGGGGGGTACGGCGTTGTTTACAGAGGGGTTTTGGTGTTCATAATAACTGGGCTGTCACCGGCCATGGCTACTGCTGGAGTGGGAGGAAAAAACAGAGAGAGAGAGAGAGAGAGAGAGAGAGAGAGAGAGAGAGAGAGAGAGAGAGAGAGAGAGAGAGAGAGAGAGAGAGAGAGAGAGAGAGAAGAGAGAGAGAGAGAGAGAGAGAGAGAGAGAGAGAGAGAGAGAGAGAGAGAGAGAGAGAGAGAGAGAGAGAGAGAGAGAGAGAGAGAGAGAGAGAGAGAGAGAGAGAGAGAGAGAGAGAGAGAGAGAGAGAGAGAGAGAGAGAGAGAGAGAGAGAGAGAGGAATTTTCTAAATTCTAATCTCAGCCCTTGATTTTAAGGGCTGAGATGAAGTGTCAAAAGTAGTGTGCAAAATAAGTGTCCACGGATCCGCCCCCGATAAAGATAATGGCACTTTAGATTAACTAGGAATCTTAATGACTTGCAAAATGTTCGAGTTTGTAGATTGCGTGACATTAGATTTTGTTAACAGGGTTTCACCTATTTGTGGGCTTTAGGGTTTGTTAGGTGGGGAACTTTGTTGTGAGGCAGTGGGAAGATGTTAGTTTGATTCAGCGTAGGTATTGATAATGGCACTACAGATATTCTCGGAAAGTTAATGAATTGCAAATTGTTTCGTTGTTCTGTAATGTTATTGGATAGTAGACTTTTTTTTATTTTATTCGGTGACATTAGACTTTGTTAACAGCACTGTCACCAATTTGTCAGGTTTAGGGTATCTTTAATGGGGGACTTTGTGTTGAAGAAGTGGGGAGATGTTAGTTTTATTAAGCGTTGATATTGGTAATGGTACTATATAGGTCAACTAGGAATCTTGATGGCTTGCAAAATGTTTCCTTGCTCTATGATGATATTTTGTAGATTGCATAATTTTAGGTTTTGTTAACTGCGTTGTCACCAGTTCGTGGTCTTTAGGGTTTCTTTGATGGGGAACTTTGTTGGGAAGAAGTGGGAAGATGTTAGTTTGATTCAGATATTCATACCAGCACAATAGATCAACCATGAATCTTAACAACTTGCAAAATGTTTCTTGCTGTATAATGATATTCTGTAGGTTGCATAATGTAAGGTTTTTTTAAAAGTGCTGTCACCAATTGGTGGACTTTAGGGTTTGTTTGGTGGGGAATTTTGTTGTCAAGAAGTGGTAAGATGTTAGTTTGATTCAGCTAAGATATTCATAATGGCACTATGGAGCAACTAGGAATCTTAATAAGTTGCAAATGTTTCCTTGCTCGATAGATGTATTTAGATGACGTGATGTGAGGTTTTTGTTAACAGGTTTTGTGTTTCATGCTGTAGCAGCTGCACTATGATTTAATTGCTAGTTTCTGCATAAGTTTTTTGGTGATTGTTGCGTATTAATTTCATGTGCAGCTCAAATTGATATTGTGCTTTCAGCCCATACTGATGATGTGTATTAAAATCATTCCTTGTGATCTAGCTGATTTTGTTTCCTCTCTTTTACCAATTGATTATGACCTGGTCATGAAGTGTTTGTATTGAAATGTATTCATCAATGTTTGCCATAGTTGCCATAGTTGTAGTGTTTGGATTGTTTTCTATGTGTGGCCTACTGGCCTGCCTATGGTTTAGTGTTTCAGGTTGTCGTTACTGGTATTTCCATAAAGTTAGTTTTGCATTTTGATAATGTATGATATATTTTTAGGACCATATTTCTTTTCTCGGTCACGGGATAGTCAGCAGCTCTTCTGCAAATGCATAGTACTATCTTCATGTTTCTGATTTAATCTCTTTTATTATGTGGCATGGCCAGAAGCAAATGAAGAATCAAGGGATAGGTTTGAGGAGGCAGTTCTTGATGTAAGTGTGAATGTTTATCTTGCATTGTGTGTACAAGTTTTTTGTGAATTTTTTCCTGGTTTGAGAACATAGATTTCCGAAATATGTGACATTTTGGTGTTTAAACTTGTACTTTTCTGCAATCAAGCATCTCTCTCACACACAGACACACATTCGCTTGCTTTTTCTGTGAGTCCTTATTTATATGCTATCGAGCATGTGGTCGTATTTTATAGGGATGTTGTCGTAGCATGGTCTGATATAAATATATTTGCCTATTTTTGTGTGAAGAATCCTCCTGGAGCACAAAGACCATTCGCTAATGATGGTGGCACATCAACTAATAGTGGTGGCAGTTATGGACTTTCTGAACTTGAGCAAGTGTTAAAGCAGAAGACCTTTACTAGGTGCGCTTTGGCTGGATATTCCTTACACTACCCTTGATGTTGTTTTGGGGTCATGCGGTTGTGGTTGGTTTTACGTTTGTGCAACTGTGCATGCATTTGACTGCATGTCTTTGTGTTTTGGTGAAAAGGCAACATAACATAAATGGTAGACCTTCATCTTTGTGTTACACTTAGAAAGCCTCACATGCTAAGATGTGCAAACATGAGTTGGTGGTTGAGAGGGGAGACATATTGCTCCCACGACAATTTGTTCATGAAAAGAGACATTTGCCTGGACTTTCTAGGCCATTTTAAACTAAACGAAGGCCAATCATGTTGTGACTGTTGATTCGTCACAAAATGAACAAAAGGAAAGTCCTTAACCATCCAGCATTTATCCTCATTTGGGTTTTTTTGTCTGCCCTTTTCATGTGGACTTCGTGCTTATTACTAGTGTGACTATATGTTGCAGATCCGAGATTGATCGTTTGACAGAACTACTGCATTCAAGAACTGTTGATGCACCTCATGGGGATGAGGATATGAGGACCAAGTTAAATGTTCCACAACCTCTATCAACTGCTGGAAGACGGCAGGAATTTACTCGCAGTCCAATGCAAGAAAATGGGATGGGGCCCCACTTGGAGAGCCATAAATTTCATGGATGCATTTCAACTCCTGACGTCAGTTTCATGCTCCATGCTCCAGTGTCTTCCTATTGTTTTTTGACATATTCGTGATTGTTTTATTTATTGAATCGATTTTGTTGTTGTTGATGATAGTCATGTAGTGTGCACTATAGCATTCTATTTCACTTTCTTACGATTAAAGTATCTTCAGGTCCCTGAAGATGAAGAGGATGTTGCGGTGCCTGCTGAGCTTGCAAAAGCATACATGGGCAGTAAGCCTTCAAAAGTGTCACCATCAAGGTTTGGCTTGCGCAGCCAAGCACTGAGAGAAGATGCAAGTGTGCTGAATAATGGACCATATACTCCGAAGTCACCTGTCATGTCACTTGTATCGAAGCCAACTGTGCGAGTTGGGGTTCATGAAAATGGGTTTATCACCCCAAGATCCCGAGGCAGATCTGCAATATATAGTATGGCCCGTACGCCATATTCCAGGGTTAATCCAACTTCTATCCAAAAGGTTAATGCCTATATATTTCTGCTGCGAGAATTCTCATTCTTTTTGGTTTGAAATTAGCGTCTAGGTTGAAATTTTGATTAGCTTTTGCTCAATCCCAGGGTACTGGTCCCACATATGATAGTTATGGTGCACAGTCTGCATCCTCGTCTCAGTTTCCATGGGAGCATGATGGGCAATACAGTTCTAAACAATTGGTAATTGTATTCCAGATAATTAAGATTTCTTTTTAGGGCTACTTTTCAAGACGAGCAATGATTCATCTATTCTGTCTTTCTTTCTTTCAGGCCTTAAAACGTAGGAGTTCTGTATTGGAAGATAATATCGGATCTATTGGTCCAATACGTAGACTTCGACAGAAAACTAATCTCTCAACTCCAAAAAGTTTGAGCTTGCAAGCACCTGGTAGTTCTTTTTCTAGCCGTGGAGCAGGAACATCCAAAGCAGTAGGAGACAATGAGGATAACAGCATGCCTGGTACAAGCTATACCCCTGTTCCTTCTAAGTCTACAGAGATGGCTACAAAGATATTGCAGCAACTTGATAGATTGGTTCCAAAGGAGAAATTGCCGGAGGGAAAGGCAGTTGCTGCAAGGGAGAAATCAACCAGTACGTTGACAGACTCAACGACAAAGATGTTAAATGGACAGGCTCTTAGAAGCCTGGAGGATGTAGATTCATCAAATAGTCTGCGTAACGCTGTGGGTACTCACAAGTTTAAGGACATGGGTAACACATCTTTGCTTGATGCTCGAGATACTTCCTCTCAAAAGCAAGATAAAGTGGAGAATGGCCCAAAAACGATTATCGTCACTGGTGACGCATTGGCTCCTTCAGGGTTTGGCAATGCTTCAGTCTCATCGAAAGAAGCTGTAGCTGGTTTTAAAACTGTCGACTCAGTCAGCACACAAAAGTTTGTTACTCAACCTTCTCAAACTAAATGGGGTTTTCAAATGAGTGCCCATGAGGTTGGTGCTTCCTTTTTGTTTTAGGTGTATTAAGTTGTTTGGCTTAATGTCTCGTCATTTTTACCAACTGGGAACCAGTCTTTACTCTTTACATGGCTTCTTGACCTAATGTCCAGTTCTTAAGTTACATTTGTCGTGCACTTATCTCTTTGCTTGTTATATTATGATAGAATTTTTTAAGTCTTGTTCTCTCATGAAGGATTTTGTGGAGCTGGATGATGATGTTTGTTCTGTTAAAGCTGTGTCTACACTTTCGGCTGAAGGGACTAAAAAAATGGAGACATCTGTGGTGGAGAGCAAGGCCTTTTCTTCTGAAGCAGTGACGGTGGACAAAACTTCTCTAGTCTCCAATTTGAATCGACATGCTAATACCGAATTGGGAAAAGCAACTGATTTAGAAGCTTCTGCTGGGACTGCGGTTGGTGATAAGAAGACTGGCTTTACTCTCCCTATTGCACCTCCTTCCAACACAAGTTTTCAACTTGTTGGTGCCAACCAATCAACGCCAGCAGTTGATCAGATTGTTCCTCCTAAGGAACAAAATGCACCGGCTCCATTTAGTTTTGGCCTGAAAAGGGTTGGTGAAATTCCATTGATCTCTTTTTCTTACTCATCTTCTGGCAGTGATTCTTCGGTCTTAAAATCTAGTGCCCCATTGGAACCACGGCCGGAAAGTGCAAACAGGTCAGTATCTTGTTTGTGTTGAAATTTGGGATTTTTTCCCCTTGTTTTTTAAGTCTCTGTAAGAACAACAGATGGTGTGACCACCACGTGAACTCCACCCAACTTGCATTAGATGGATGTAAAACGTATTTCATGGAGGCATCTGTACGTGACATCTCATATTCAAGTGGCACAGCATCTTCTGAAAAATCATGATGAGCATGTTTTGAAGCATGGGCATATAGGGTTTTGTCACCAAGGGCTGGTGTGTTGTTTGGTACAATGCAAAAAGTTCACTTGCAGCCTGTAGGCATAGGATGTTGGATGCTGTTAGAGAAGAACGGGTTTGCACTTTTACCTTTGATGCATGTGTTCCTACATATTGAGTTAGGGTTGTTTGGTCTTTGAGTTAGTAGTTTGGCTGCCCGTTTTTGGTTAGGCTTCAATATCATTATCTTGTTGGGTACTGCAAAGTAGTATATGCGTGTAAGGTTTATGGTATGCTTATTGACTTTGGAATCAAGTTTATTGGTGGAATTGGTATATTAGTAACTAATAGTGGACAACATGCTGAGGTTCACATCATGATAGTTTTAAAACTCAAATTAGCCAACTCCAGGCTAAAGGCATTGGATCTATATATGAAGAAATGTCGTAAATATTCTGTTTAGCAAACTCGATTTATGAATTTATGAAACATATTTAGTTGCGTGATAAATCAACGAGTTATGTGGTCGGCTGAATGTGTTTATGTGTATATGCAGATTGGCCAATGTTTCTACTGCAACTGACACCGTACCAGGAATTCCCGAGTCTGATAAAGGAGGTGATAGGAACTTGCAAAAATCTGGAGATGCAGTGGGAAAATCAGAAGCTTCAGTTTCTTCTGCTCTTTCAACTTCAACATCAGCTGGAAACATTTTCTCCTTTGGTGGCCCGCCCAAGAGTACAAGTTTTAACGGTTCAATTGGTTCAAGCTCTTTCGTATTTGGTTCACCTTCTCCAGCTCTGGCTTCCAGTGTATTTACAAATCAATCTTTAACGAATAGCTTTACCACTGTGGCTCCTTCCACTACTGCCGTGGTTGCCAATGGAGCGGCCTCCAATGGCAGTCTGTCTACCTCTGCTGCTGGCCCCTCATTTCCAACAGCCCCCATTTTCCAATTTGGGACCACATCTGTAGCTCCAACAAATTCAGTTTCAACAGTATCGACCGTATCCACTGCAGAACCAATAGATGTGACGGCCAAAACGGAGAAGGAAACAATCTTTGGTAACCTAACTGGCTCACCTTTTGTTAGCCAATCTTTTGCAACGGCAAGCACGGGAAGTAATATCTTTGGATTCAGTGCTTCTGCCTCTTCTTCGACTACCAATAATCACTCTCAGGGTTCTCTTTTTGGCACAAGTAGTGCCTCCATGCCTTTTCAATTTGGTTCATCTGGTTCGTCGCCAATATCTGGGACCACAGAGACCACCTCTCTCACATCTAGCACTTCTCTATTTGGTTCTTCTACCTCTAGCGCTTCTCCATTTCCTTCAACCTCTAGTAGTTCTCTGTTTGGTTTGTCAGCTCCTAAAGCGATTGGTTCAAGCTCAAGCTCTGGTTTTGGTCTGAGCTCTTCGACGACCAACTCTATTAGCTCAAGTGGTCCCGCTTCTAGCTTATTGGATCCCACTTGGCAACCCCCAAAGTCTTCCATTTTCAGTTCTACAACGGAGTCCCCACCAACTATTTTCTCATTTGGTGCAGCATCCGTTTCTGCTGCTGCTACCAACAGTGCACCTATGTTGTTTGGATCTTCTGGTTCTCCTTTCTCATTCAGTTCAGCTGCTGCTTCTTCTTCCCAACTGCAGCCTGTTGGTAGCGGTGATCAGATGAACATGGAGGATAGTATGGCCGAGGACCAACCTGTACAGGCATCCACCCCTACGATTCCAGCTTTTGGCCAAATTCCCATCTCAAATCCATCTTCTTCCGGATTTATGTTTAGTTCAGCAGTTCCATCAGCAGGAAATCCTTTCCAATTCGGGGGCACACAGAATCAAAGCACCCCACAGAACCCATCTCCGTTTCAGGCATCTGGCAGTCTGGATTTCGGAGGTGGTGGCAGCAGCTTCTCATTGGGATCTGGCGGTGATGACAAGGCTAATCGGAGGATAGTGAGGGTTAAACACAAAAACCGAAAGAGGTAAAACATTGACTAGCAAAGGCGTTTCGTTATTTGGATTGGAAATGCTATGGTCATAAAATAATGCGAAGATGATTTTTTTTTTTTTTAAACGGTTGGAGAAGAGGCTGAAGTTTACCGATGTATCAGTTTATTTGAGTTTCTTGGTACTGGAAAATGTTACTCAGATCCTTCAGGTTTTGAAGTCTGATGGTTGTCTTATCGGCAAAAAATGTCACAATTTTGGGTGTTGCTGTAGTGAACTCTAGTTCGTCGTTTGTATTGTATCAGTAGTATTAAGTTTTTCCTTTTTTTTTTGTACCTTTATAGGGTTTCTGGTCTGGAAATTGTGCTATCAGCCTTTCTTAGTATACTCTGGTACTTGTAACAAAAAAGAGAATTCACGAGGAAGTATTTCTGTTGGTAGTGCCCAAGTACTCCCAATTCCAGCTTTATATACTGCGGCATTTTCACCCTCTTACTTTACCCGTCGTGTTTGAATTAATATCGGTTAGGTGGAACTGGTTAATTTTGTTAAAATTGTCTTCAATTGCAGTATTTATGGAAGTATTGTCTTCTGTTATTGTCAAGTTACACCCTTGTCTTATTGCTTCCCAAATTAGGTTATTGGTTTGGCATGAGGCTTTTGTTAGGGGTGATATTGCATTTTAGTACCAAGGAAGTTGAGAAAGTTAAGAGCAACCCTGTTGGCTGTTGCCTACCTCTTGATGTTTGCATCGATAAAAAGAAAAAAAGAAAGACAGAAAGGTCTTTATTTCTGAATATCAATCCAGCTATCCACCAACGGAGGCATAATTAAAGCAGCAACACAATTTTGTAGGGATTAGACCACTAGAGTTTAGATAATTCAAGTGTCTGGTTCGCTCACTCGCACTTCGATTAATTAGCCACTAGGATTGATAGCACCCCGAAGGTTTCGCACCTCATTGGATTTGGTTTATGGATTGTTATAGTTGTAAGCATATATATATGTAGTGAGAACTCTGGAAAATCAGTAATGCATAGTAGAGAAATCGAGGAGCAGCTCCTTATTTCTCCCCTGGTCTTTTCCCAATTGCTTGACTTGTGCTAAAATAGTTCTTTATGATCAAGAAGTAGGCTTTCGGGTTGAGTTTGCCTTCAACTATTTGAAGAGAATAGTGCAGGGTTATTTTGGTCAGCCACGAAAAAGCCATTGTTCTTGGCAACATGAAAAAAATCAAAAGCTCTGCGAGTGATCAAATTGATCGGGGTCATGTAAGAACAAGGTTCAAGTCTACGATGACAGTACGACACCTATCGTAATAGCATAGCAATGCTTCCGTAGCTATATACGGTATATGGATACCCAAAAATTGTACCTTTCCTTAATTTTGGTCATATACTTCTACGTATTTTGAC
The DNA here is from genome assembly GCA_963854785.1 of Vaccinium vitis-idaea. Taxonomy (NCBI): domain Eukaryota; kingdom Viridiplantae; phylum Streptophyta; class Magnoliopsida; order Ericales; family Ericaceae; genus Vaccinium; species Vaccinium vitis-idaea. The sequence continues at coordinate 32,035,661 of OY978224.1, forward strand.
TTCAATGTAAATCTTAGGAGTGATTCTCCAGCATGCTTGTAAATTTAATTAATGTTTTGACTATTGTCTAGTTTCATTTAATATAGCAGTAAATGGAGAGTGGGGCCTCGCCATATATGATGTAGAGTATCTGGTTTGCAGCTGTAAAATGGGACCACCATGTTGGTGGTTGACAAAGATTAGACACAACACTGCACCTACGGCCTACGGGATCCGGGGATTCTGTAGTATGGAGCCGCATTAGAACCCTGTAGTTCGGCAAACGTGAGGCGATCAACGGCTTGTATGCTTATAACAAGTGTGCTCCCCACAATTGGCAATGAGATTAGGCTCCAAAATTAGTCGAGGGATACGTCGGTTAAGTTGACCCGGACAACGGGTGTTCCACTAACAAAACATTGTTTTTTTCAAAAACTGAGACAGGTCATTATCTCACAATACATCACATAAAAAACCGTGAAAAACCAGTTTTTTCATAAAACCACCTTAGTGGAAAGTTGTAAGAAAAAAACAAGTGTGCTCCAAGAAGATAAAGAGCACGTTGGGGATCAAAATTTGATTCCAGAGAACAAATACTAACACAACCAAACGGCCCACACGGCACACGCACCCTGGACAATTCAATTGCCTTAATTATTGATCCACATTATTAAGATTCCTCGCGCGTGTGTGAAAGAGGAATTTTTTTTGGGTACCGGGTGGGTACTACGTGGCCGAGCTTACGTGGTATCCAAATGCTAAATCTGGATCGCCCAAAAGTGTATTGGATGGTCCAGATCGAAACCTTCTCTTCTCCTCTCTCTCTCATTTCTCTCTCCACATTCGGACCTTCCAAAACCGAAATGGACGGCCGGATGTGCGTGTGCAGGTATCACATGGATGAACGATAAATCTAGACGTTTTGAGTCCAAAACTTTGTAACCTCTTAGGGCCATGCCACAAGAGAGAAATCTCTTGTGAATTTTTTAGTCCCAGTGTGAATAACCTAACTTGCCTTTGACTGAACTAGGCAAGGAACAATTGAGGTCCGCGTATGCTCGCCCAGTCGTTGGAGAGAGAGAGAGAGAGAGAGAGAGGTGTTTGACTTCGCTGATCAAGGAATTTTGCCAAAGCGTTCAAATGCCATTCACGTGTGTGTGCAGGAAATGTGCATCATCTTTTTGGTGGAGCACTTGTATTAAATGGTCCGGTTGGGTTGACTATTTATACAATTTTATACTCTGAATTAATTATACCATTTTTGCAGTTGATAAACTTAAAAATTACTGAAAATTCAATTTAATAGACCAAAAATGTAGTGCAATGAAGTGGTTTGGTCCGTTTTGTAGTTGATTAGAGTATAGATAGACAGGTTCTAGATCGATGGTACGATAAAATACCGATCTTTCCACCGATATCGAATCGAAAATCAATTTCTTTAATATTACAAAATCAAAAGGCTGAAACTAGTTTACATGAGGGTCCAAATTTTTTTCCGGCTTGGTCGATCCACGGACTTTCTTTTAACGTCTTTAGTTACTTTTAATAGTTGCTGTTAAAGTTTCTTTTGCCGATAAAAAAAAAGTTGTAAAAATGTTCACGGAAAAAGGGTGTCCAAATTTGTGTTTTAGTTTGTTTTAGTTCCAATGGGTTCAAACTTGGAACCGGGGCTCTCCTATCCCTTAGGGATGCCAGGCCTTGTCAACCCATTTTAACCGTCCATCTCAGCAATCAACAGTTTGGATTCACTGATGCACTATCAGCAGTAATAATTCACTTTAACTAGTAAAAATTCATTTGTGAATCTAAACCGTTAATTATAGGGAGGAACAACTGAGATCGATCGAAAGTTGATAGGACCTGCTTTCGACGGCAAGGCCCTCCCGTTCATGGACCCTTTATTACATATTTACTGCTATTCATTGTTATCCCAGTGCCTCATGTTTCTAGATTTGCCTTTTCAAATAATTGACTGTTAGATCATCATTTTTTTTTCATTAAGTTTTTATTTTAGAAGTACAAGGATCAATTTTGGAATACTACAGGTATATGTTTATTGGGTAAAATATGTTACTGTCCTTTAAACTATCAAAGTTTTGTTTAGTTTCCCTTAAAATATGTTATTGTCCCTTCAACTATCAATTGCACACAGTTGCCTCTTGAACTATCTAATCTTACTAAGGCCAAAACTCATTTTCCATCCACTTCTTGGACATAAAAGTTAACAGTACCAAAGGTATTAATGTCTTTAACCTACTGTATATGTATATCAGTATATATCTATGCATAATCTTTTTCCTCTCTATCTAAGAGCCTCTGTTCGTCTCTCCCTCTCTCTCTAATGCAGTCACTTTGTTCTGCTTGCTCTCTCTGTGACTCATTTTGTTTGTCTCTGTCTTTCTCTCCTACAACGATCAACTCTAGTAGTTCCAACCCAAATCACAGCCTAACCTACAGATTTGTCATTATGGACAAAGGTCTCCATTAAGGACATCCTTTAGTGAAGAGAACCCATGAAGGATGTTTATCAGTTACATAAACTACAGGAAGGAGGCTTCGCGAGTGGATTTAACTGATGCAGAACAAGTAGCGGCCCAATTCTATGATCAATTGGACCGGTCGAAGCCTAAGAGGCCCAAACAACTTCTAATTGAAAATTGCCAATTTCGGCAATTTATCGACGAGCCCGGAATAGGCCCAAACTTGGTGGGCTGAAGCAGAATCACGCTGCGATCAAGACTCACCACCCTAATTATGACTGATGGTGGATTTCGGCCAAATTCATTCGTTTAGGCCTTCAATTTAGTAATTTTGCTATTTTAGGTAATAATTAGATTACGAATTACTCTTAGCGTGTAATTCCGTTTTCGTTGTTTCCAGTTGGGAATTTCTTATTTTTCTTTCTAGTTTTCAATTTTGGAAGTTTCCCCAATTTTCGGGATACTTTATTTTTTGGTAAGTTTTTGCTAGGGTTTGCTAGTTTTCCCTATAAAAGGGCATGTAACCTCTATTATTATGCGGCTTTTAATCAATTATAAATCAGAGTTATTCTCTTTCTTCTTGTGGATTCAAGAACCCTCGTGGATTCGAGACCTATTTTCGTTTGAACTAGTACGCAACTAGTTTCTCGTGAATTCCGCTGCGTCACTAACTCATTCAATGCGCACCATCATGGAATGGCTCGTGAGGGCTATGTATTGCTCTGATCGAAAGGGGTCTTACTACATTCGTATCTTTAACTAATGCCACACAAAACTCTGGGCTCAAATTGATTTTTATATCAGATTTGAGTCTGCTTGTTCTCAAGATAGAACACACACCAAGAAGAATAGGAAGAATTGAGTTTTGCTCTCGACTTCTCCCAACTATTGGGGCAACACCGTAAAAAATGTCTGAGTAAATGGAACTACATATGGGCTCCAATTTTTTTTTTTTGGGGGTTTGCTATGTTCAGAAAGAACTCGAACAGAGCCCAAAAAGAATTATTTTGATTTATCTTTGCAGGTCTATTTCTTTGAGTCTATTCTCTCGGGTTGGGAAGTCAGGGTTTGCTGAATTACCCCCAAACCAAGATTTAGTAGGTTTTGGGAAGAAAGGTCTAATGTACCCTTTTGTTGGCTCTAAAATAAGAAGGTTGGGGTTAATTGATAACTCTTCCATCCCATAAAGAATTTAGGGGTTTGTCCTGAAATTAAGCATATAAGTAACTTGGGTTGGGTTGGGTTAAAAGTGGTAGTGACCATTCCTCTTAGCCAATGAGAGTGAGGGTTTTGTTCACCCTCTTTTGATGAGGGTGAACAAATTTTTTTCCACAGAAAATGGATTTTGGCCTTAGTAAGTTTCGATTGGATAATTGAAGGGGCAACCGTGTGCAATTGATAGTTGAAGGGGAAGGTAAACAAAAGTTGATAGTTTAAGGGGCAAAAACATATTTTACCCTATTTATTTACTCTTTCCTTCCCCAAATTTTGGTCCCTTGTCCTAACCGGATAAAAACTAGCTATAACTTTAAATCGGTAATTGTGGAGCCCTCTTTCTCTGGTTGTTCCTCCTGGTGACGGTGGACGACGATGATAGTGAGTATTCTCTGGTGGAACTCTAGGCCTGCACACTAAGCAAACCGTTAGCACCAGACCGGACCGTTGAGTCTGGAATGGCACTCCGACGGTCTTGTAAGTAAGAGAAGAAGATGAAGTGCAGTAGACTTAGGGTTTTAGAGAGAGTCGCGCGTACCTTCTTCAGGAGATCAGCCTCTCCTTTTATAGGTGAGCCTTGGCTTGGCCTCCAAGCACAACTGTGCTCGTCACGTGACATAACCGCTCGGCTGACGTCACGATGACGAGCCCGGAGGAATATACTGCATGCACATGCTTCCAGTAAGGTCCTGACGCGTGTCATAACCGTCATCTGTCACGATCACAGTTTGTTGCGAGCACATGCCGCATTAACCGCTATGCTGACTCAGGAATTGGTTTCTTCGGCGCGTCTCCGCGTAGCGAAGTTAGATGTATCATCCCTCGGGTATGTCCCGAGGCCTTTTGATATTAACCATGAAAGGGCACAAATGAATTAGATGTTGGATGGGTCTCGGCACTTTGCCGAGGCAGTGGGCCGAAGCCCCGCTGTGCTCCTTTTGAGTGTGTTGATTCATGGTTCCGAAGAGTCCCTCAATGATAGTCTCTCGGCGACTACAAAGAGGTGTCTCATATTGATTCAGCGTACAATCAAGGTGCTCGGTATATCCGGACCCCTACAATAGCCCCTCGATCCCTCCATGTGGTTTACTTTCCACAGGAGAGGTTGAGTACTCGGGTGCCGAGCGGGTTCCGTACCGAGCCCCATTCCTCGAGCTAGGGCTCATCATTAGATTCTCTGTCGTCGCCGTGCTTCTGACCATCCGGAATTCGCCACGTGTCCCCTACAAGTAGGATTTCAGAGAAGATGTGACAGCTGTAGTCACGTCGTGCCGCAATGCTGACATAGTGAGGGGGAACGCTACGGTGCATCGTCTTAGGTGACGCGTGTCATGCATCCAACGGTCGTGATCACGCCGGTCCGGATTCCGTGCCATGATCAGGTGAGTTTCCCGCCCAAGCTCTACCCTTTTTTCAAGAACCTGACGCCGCTATAAATACCCCAGAGAGGAAAGAGAAAACACTTTCTCTCTCTGCTCACTCGATTTTCAGACGCTCTTGCTCTAGAAATTTCCAAGCTTGCACGTGAATCGAGGTTGTTGCTTCCTGTTCTCTTCAGATCTTCAGGTAAAACTTCTCCTCAACTCTATTCCTGCATTTTCTGCTTATTTTCTCGCGTTTTTGTCAAGTATTTTCCTGTTTCCGTCGAGTTTTCTGGGTTTAAGGTTGAAGATGAACAGTCACCTTCAACCTGTTCTTGAGGTTGAAGATGGCGCCGAAAGGCCTAGATCGTAGATTATTACCCCCTCGGCCACGAGCGCCGAGGGAGATCACTTCACACATGCACTTTGTCTGTTAGGGATCTCAAACGTCTGGTGGTCGCCGAGGGATAGGTTGTTCGGAATTGGTTTCAGGACCCATTGCTCATAGCTAACGGTCTTTTACCGTGCATTCTTTTGTTAGGTCTGGCGCCACCAGTCTTCGAGATCTCTTCAGACTCCGAGAGCTCAGGATCCGAGACTTCCAGTACCGCTGCTTCCCATATAGCTTTCCTTCTTCATAAATATAGAGCTCGGCCTAACCCTTGCCGAGAGATCATACCGATGGACTACGATTTCGACGTCCCTTTAGACGAGAGGCCCCTTCAATCCATACCTCCGAGCCCCAACCATGGGGTCCCCGAAGCCCCCATTGACATAGACGATGATGTCGACGTCTCGGATGGGTTCTTAGATGACAGCGAGGCTACCGAGTCTGATGACCGGTCGGAGTGGGACCCTTCCGAAACGACAACCACTAGTGCCGAGCCTTCTACTGCTAGCGTTGAGCCTTCGGAGGATAACGCAGCCGCTGAAGTCGAGCAGCTAATCCTTGCCGAGATCGGCGTTGAGATGCCCGAGCCTCCTCCGTCTTCCGAAGGGGCATCCAGTAGCGGGAAGAAGGAGCAACGGTGCCCCTATCTCTGCTACTTCATGACCGGAGACGCCGGTATGAAGGTTTTCCGGGAAAAGTACGACATTCCAGATGACGTCAATGTTACCCTTCACCCGAAGGGTCAAGAGCTTGTCTATGGACCGAACCATCTGAACATCCCTTTGATGGCCATCACTGAAGGAGGGGTTCGGATTCCGATGAGCGAATTCGTCCGAGCATTTCTTAATGCTTATGAACTTTCTCCGGACCAGCTCACATGCAACAGCTATCGGGTCCTTAGTTCGGCCTATGAGATGATGCTGAAGGATGATTTGGACCTCAGTGTCTGGGATCTACTCGAGATCTATGCCGTGTCCCGGAACAAATCGTTCGGGAGGTACTTCTTGATGACACGTCCGATGAAACGGCAGATCGTAGAGCACCTTCCCGACTCCGAGAAATGGGCTGATCTGTACGTGGTGGTCTCCGGCAACTTTGCCGGGCCCCCCGATGCTGATCTTTTACCCGTCCCAACTATTAAAGGGAACACTGGTCGGTTCTTAATTCGTATTTCGCCCGTTGCTTTTCTTTATGTATTTCTGTGTACTGACCTTTCGGATGTTTATCTTTCAGCTCCATCTCCCATATCCCGGAGGTTAAAGAGGATCGCAAGGAAAAGTTGCGCCGAAGCTTTGTACGAAGTGCAGGGGCGATATACCCACGATTTGCTCGGCTATATTCCGACCTACAGGTGTTGGATCAGGAAAAAACCCAAGAAGAGGAGGTCGAAAAAATCCAAGGCAAGCCGCACGATATCCGAGGCCGAACGGTTGCTGTTGGAGGAGCAACCACTAGAAAATCTCCAAGGGCAAGAGAGGGTCCCCGTAGACAGAGTATCCCCCGAACCCTCAGAAACCATGCCTCCGAAGATCGATCTGAGAGCAAAGCTGGCTGAACTGGCTTCTCAGGCCAAGAAGGGTGCGCCGAAGAAAGGCGCCGCAGCACCGAGCTCTACCTCTGTGCCCGACAAAGTCCCCGTTGCTACTGTCCATAAGAAGACAGTTGCTCGGTCCAAAGGGGCAGCTTCGACAGAGGAGAGGTCGGCCAAGCGGGTAAGGATATCCGAAGTCCTTACGGTTGAGGATGATCTCCCTGACCAGACTTTGCAACAGCCGGACTCTTCTAATGCTGAGGGGTCGTCACACCCCTTCTCTCCGATTTTGGTGAAGGAAAACGGCAATGTCATCTTGGAAGATGACAGTGTTGCCGAGAACCCTCGACTAGCGATGGGACTGCTCCCAGGTCTGGCCCTCCGGAAAGATCTTGATCTGGTGCCGAACAAACTAGAGGATAACCTCTTTCATTGCAAGGCACAAATCGTGAAGGTCGGTATTCTCTTATCCGAACCCTGATGTTCCGTTATTTCTTTATTGCCTTGATACTGATATCATGTTTTGGTTTTTCAGACCGGATAATCAATGCTCAAGCTCTATGACCAAGCTCTCGACCTTAGCAACTCTTCTAAGAAGCTGAAGCGCCGAGCTGATGCGGCCCTTGAGAAGGTCGGGACAGCCGAGAAAAAGGCCGAGGAGCTCCGTCTGGAAAACGAGAAGCTCAAAGGCGATCTCGTGAGGTTGGAGGAGTTGAAGAAGAAAACTGATGAACAGTTGGAGGAAGAGAGGGCCGGGCATCAGAAAGCCTTAGATGCTGCCAGAACCGAAGGCCATTCGGCTGGTTTTGAAGAGGCGGGTCAAGCCTACGCCGAAGACATCTACGCCCTAGTGAAGGACGGCGAGCACAAAGGCTTCGGCAAGGGGTACCTGTTTGCTTGTGATGCCTTTGGCATTCCAGCTGATGACCCGAGGCGTGAAGTACCTGATGCACCGGACTCTCCAGTTGCTGAAGAAAGTCTAGAAGATGATGCCGAAGGAACTCCAGAAGGAGATAATGTGGAGGCTTCGGAGCATGAAGATGCTGCTAACAAGGTTTCAGACCCAGAGAGGTCCTCCGAGCAAGTTATTCCTCCGGAGAATGAACCGGCGAATGTAACCCAGTAGGATAGGGTTTTAAAACTTTTATTTGTTAACTGTTTTGGGTATTACTGGACGGCTCCGGACATTTGGAGTTTGCCGTTCCAGAGGTTGTAATGTTTTAAAGCAGGTTTGTTTATGGAGATGGCACCGAACAAGTACCACCCCGCCATGCTCCCGTTTCACCGAAGTGGTGAAAATGTTTTGATTTCAATGCTTTGAATGGATGATTTAACTTTTTCATATATGGATGTTTATCGTTTGAATGCAATATGATCTTTATTGATTGGTATAAAAACCTTTTCAATACTTAGAAAATTTCTTACTCTTTATAAGAAATGCATCCATCCAATAGCCCCTGCTTCGGGATTAATCTGAGAAAGTAGTTGCTCGGATTGGAACCGAAGCAACACGAAATGGAATGAAATTTTTCCAACACTTGGAAAAAATTTCCTCTGATAGCCCCTGCTCGGTTCTAATCTGAGGAAATAGTTGTTCGGATTGGAACCGAAGCAACACAAAATATAATGAAAATTTTCCAACGTGGAAAAAATTTCCACTGATAGCCCCTGCTCGGTTCTAATCAGAGGAAATTGTTGCTCGGATTGGAACCGAAGCAACACGAAATGGAATGAAATTTTTCCAACACTTGGAAAAAATTTCCTCTGATAGCCCCTGTTCGGTTCTAATCAGAGGAAATAGTTGTTCGGATTGGAACCGAAGCAACACGAAATGGAATGAAATTTTTCCAACATTTGGAAAAAATTTCCTCTGATAGCCCCTGCTCGGTTCTAATCAGAGGAAATAGTTGTTCGGATTGGAACCGAAGCAACACGAAATGGATGAAATTTTTTCAACATTTGGAAAAAATTTCCTCTGACAGCCCCTGCTCGGTTCTAATCAGAGGAAATAGTTGTTCGGATTGGAACCGAAGCAACACAGAGCGGATTTGAAAATCCTGGCGCCGGCCCAAGGTTATTTCTGGACCTTGAGAGTTCTAATCAGTAAACAAAATGGGCAACAGTCATAGCCAAAGATTCTCTTTTCATTTATCATCCGAACACCTTCAATTACAAGATAAAAAGGGGCAAAACAGGCAGCCCAAATATACCTCTTCTAACAAAATTTAGCCTATGCATAGAACTTCCTAAGCTTAGTGGCATTCCAGGGGTTGCCAATAGGTGTGCCGTCCATCTCTGCAAGCTTATAAGATCCATGTCCGACTTTCTCAATCACACGATAGGGGCCCTCATAGTTGGGTTTGAACTTAGTCTTTTTAGATTTTTGGACCACCTCTCGGAGCACAAGATCATCTACATTGAAGGGCCTCATCCGGACATTCTTGTTATAACTTCTGGCAACCTCTTGCTAATACGAGGCATGTTTCAGGTGTGCTTCGTCCCTGAGCTCTTCAGCTAGGTCGAGTTCCCTGTCCATGGCCTCATTATTGGTCGACACGTCAAAATTTTCAGTCCGAGCTGTTGGGATTAGGGTGGCTAGTGGGAGAACAGCTTTCATGCCGTACGCCATAGAGAATGGGGTTCGGCCAGTTGAGCGCCGGGGTGTGGTTCGATAGCCCCATAGAACCTTTGGGAGTTCTTCGGCCCACCGACCCCTCTTGAGAGTTAGGCGTCTCTTGATTCCAGTTGATATCGTCTTGTTTGATGCTTCAGCCTGCCCGTTTCCCTGTGGATATGAAACCGAGGAATGGAAGATCCGGATGTTATGCTTCTTGCAGAGCTTCTCGATCGCTTCAGCCACAAATTGGGTCCCATTATCCGAAATGATCGCATAAGGGACACCGAAGCGAGAGATGATATTCTTCCAAAGAAAGCGTTCTACGTCGGTGGCAGTTATTGTGATTAGGGGCTCGGCCTCCACCCACTTTGTGTAGTAATCGGTCGCTGTTATCAAGTGTTTGAAACCTCCAGGAGCCGTCGGCAACTTTCCCACTATGTCCAGCCCCCACTGTGCGAAAGGCCAGGGACTGGTTATAGGGTGTAAGGCTTCGGCTGGCTGGAGTAGGTGCGAGGCGTGCTTTTGACACTGTTCGCATCTCTTCGCATACTCTTCCGAAGTCTTTTTCATCTTTGGCCACCAGTATCCCTGAGTGAGAGCTCGGAGATAAAGAGACCGTCCGCCAGAGTGGCACCCGCTGCTCCCCTCATGGAGTTCTCGGAGAATGCTCTCAATTTGGGAGTCGTGCACTACCTTCAAGTCAGGGCCTGTGAAGGACCTTCGGTACATTTTATCGTTCGGGTCTAGATAAAAGTAGGTGGCCTTGCACCTGACTCTGTGGGCTTCCTTCTTGTCCGCCGGGAGCTTCTCGTGCTTGAGATAGGCGTGGATCTCATCCATCCAGCTGGGGCCGAGGGATATTAGTAGCACTTCCTTTGTCATCTGCTCGATGCTTGGATTCTCGATTTCTCCAAAGAGGATGGTTCGGTTAGGGGAGGCTGCACATGCTGTAGCTAAGGAGGCCAGAGCGTCCGCATGGGCGTTTCGCTCTCGGCCCACCCAATCAATCTCCACGGTTCCAATCTCCGTAATCAGCTCCCACACTCTGTTGTAGTATTTCATCATCCTTGGATCTTTCAAGTTGTACTGGTCCTTGAGTTGGTTTACAATCAACTGTGAATCACTGTAGACTTGCACAGTCTCGGCACCCAAGTGTTTAGCCATCTTTAGGCCGGAGACTAGTGCTTCGTATTCGGCCTCATTGTTTGACGCCGGAAATCCAATGGTTAGCGCGTTTTCGTGCATGATACCTTCCGGGCTGACGAGCACGATGCCGGCGCCGGCCCCTCGGCCATTTGATGCTCCGTCAACATGCAAGCGCCATACATCTCCTTGGAACATTTTCCAAACTCTGCCCTTTCTTTCGTCGTTAGGTTTCTCGGCTTCCGCCGGAGTCCCTAAAGTTATTTCATCTGGTCCATCTTCCGATGTCACTCCTTCGTGTAGTTGCTTATCACCATCTTTCAGCTCAGGTGTCAGTTCGGCAATAAAATCTGCCAGAGCCTGTCCCTTGATAGCTGTTCGGGGCTCGTATCGTATATCGAAGTTCCCCAATTCCAAGCTCCATTTTGAGATCCGAGTGGAGAGGTCAGACTTTTTGAGGACAGTCTTCAATGGGTACTCGGTGATCACAATGATTGTATGGGCTTGGAAGTAAGGCAGCAGTTTCCTTTTAGCGGTTACGAGAGCCAAAACCAACTTTTCAAGAGGGAGGTACCTTGTTTCGGAAGGGATCAATGTTTTACTGGCGTAGTAGATGGGCTGGAAGTTAGCCCCTTCCTTCCTCACAAGGACCGAGCTCACAGCATGTCCTGAAACCGAGAGGTAGAGGTATAGATCTTCTTCAGGCTTTGGCATCACGAGGAGGGGGGCTCTGGAGAGATAATCCTTTAACTGGCCCAGCGCTCGGTCACATTCTTCGGTCCACTGAAAACTCCTTTTGCTCGTTTTCAGGGACTCGAAGAAAGGTCGGCACAGATCCGAAGACCGGCTGATAAACCTATTGAGGGCCGCGGCCATTCCAGTGAGCCTTTGAACTTCTTTGATGGTGCTCGGAGGTCTTAGGTTTCGGATTGCTGTTATCTGTTTGGGATCCGCTTCAATTCCCCGCCGGGTGACCATGTATCCGAGAAACTTACCTGATCCGACGCCAAATGCACACTTCTCGGCGTTGAGGCGCAGCTTGTGTTTCTTCATGACGGCAAAAATTTCGCCGAGGTGCTCCAAGTGATCCGAAGTGTGCTTGCTCTTGACCACCATGTCATCGATGTACGCTTCCATTGTGTCCCCGAGCTGCTTGGCGAACATTTTTGTCACCATGCGCTGGTAGGTAGCCCCAGCGTTCTTGAGGCCGAACGGCATTACCTTGTAGCAATAAGTCCCTCGGGGGGAAATGAAAGCTGTTTTCTCTTGGTCTTCAACTGCCATTGCTACCTGGTGGTACCCGCTGTAGGCATCCATCATGCTGAGCCGAGCGTGTCCCGCCGTAGCATCGACTAACTGATCAATCCGTGGAAGAGGAAAGCAGTCCTTCGGGCAGGCTTCATTAAGATTGGTGTAGTCTACGCAGACGCGCAGCTTCCCATTCTTTTTTGGCACTACTACGGTGTTTGCCAGCCATGTCGGGTATTGTACCTCTCGGATAGCCCCGGCATCAAGTAGCCTCCCAACTTCAGCTATAACAGCGTCTGAGTGAGCCGGAGACGAACGTCTTGGTTTTTGTACCATGGGCCTTCGGAGAGGATCAACGTTGAGTGAGTGAGAGATGAACTGAGGGTCAATGCCCGGCATCTCGTATGGAGTCCAGGCAAAGACCTCGATGTTCCCTTTAAGGAATTCAACCAGCTCCTCTCTTTCAAAGGTTGTCAGTGTCGACCCGAGAAGAAAGTAGCGAGTCCCGTCGTCGTTAATGGGTACAGTGACGAGGTCCTCTACCGCCTTCTCCTCCGCGGCCGTCCCGACATCCTCCAAAGCCGGACCCTCATGTTCCTCGATAGATCTCGGTTTGGGTTCTTTCTTCTTCTTTCCCTTGGTGGTTTTCTTCTTCATATGCACCGCGTTTACCTGGCATCTCTTTGCTGCCATCTGGTCACCTTTGATATCCTCCTGCCATCCTTCGGAACCTATGAACCGGACAACTTGGTGATAAGTTGAAGCGATGGCTTTCATTTCGTGCAACCAAGTTCTGCCGAGGATAGCGTTGTAAGGGCTCGGCGCATCTACAACAACGAACTCCATCTGCAAGGTTCTTGAGCCTGCCCTCACCGGAAGGATGATCCGTCCCATCGGCCAGACCGGAGCCCCGTTGAATCCAAAGAGTGGGGAGTCGGCCGGCATCAGATGGTCCGGGTTCAAGTTCAGCGCTTTGAAGGCCGAGTAGTACAGGATTTCGGTGGAACTTCCTTGGTCAACAAGCACTCGCTTGACCCTGGGGATTCCCATGTAAACGGAGATTACCAGAGCGTCGCTGTGAGGTAGCTGAACGTCTTTTAGATCCTGTTCAGTGAACGTGATTGTCCACTGCTCCTCACGGTCCGAGAGCTTTCGTTTACTGCTTTCCCCAATGGCCAGAACCTGCGAGGAGGGGCTCGGTACTGCCCTAAGTGCTGCAGTCTTTTCTTTGGTTGCAGCCCCATGGATCACATGGACAACCACTTCTTCCGGAGGGTTATTCTGCTGCTGCGCTCGGGCTGCTGTCTTTTGTCGGTCAATGAACTGGTTCAAGCGCCCCTGCGTAACCTGCCCTTCAAGGAACTCCTTGAAGGGTCGGCAAGCAGTGGTATAGTGTCCCAGCTCATTGTGGTAAGTGCACTTGACCTTGCTGTCGCTTGGTTGGCCTTCGGCGGTCCCCAGCTTACCAGTTGGCCAGGCAAACCACGGTTCCCGAGAGATTTCTCTTATAAGCTTGTAGAGAGGTAGGTTGAATACTGTTCTTACGCCAACGAACTCGTTAGGTTTCGGTTCCCGCTCCCTCCGCGGTTCCCGTTCCTTCCACGAGTCGCGGTCCTTTTTCCATCCTTTGCTGCCCCCCGTCTTGATTGTGTTGACTTGCTTTTTCCCCGTGTAATCTCCAGAGTTGCCCTTCTGGTTTCCCGAGCTTCTTGAGAGCCTTCTCTCGGATATGACATCCTCCAACTGGGCAAACTTCTCTACCGTTTCCATTAATCGGCTCATGTTTGCCGGGGGGTGCAGCATCAGCTCTTCAAAAATCGCCGAGTTCTCGTCTAAGCCATACTTGAAGGACGTGGCTGCCATCTGTGGGTCGCAGCTTTCGATGGCGTTGTAAATCTCCCAGTAGCGTTCGGCATACTTTCTGAGTTTTTCTCCGGACTGTCGTTTTAGACCAACAAGAGCGTCGATCGTTTTTGGTTGAGTGCTGCTCGTCACGAACCGAGCAGTGAAGGCCTCTTCCAGTTCTTCAAAAGAGCCGATGGAGCCCGGTTGTAGTTGGTTAAACCAAACTAGACCGGTCCCCTGAAGGCTCACCGGGAAAGCTTTGCACATCATGGCCTCATTGTAGCCGTAAAGTCCCATCAGTTGCCGGTAATGCACAAGGTGCATCACGGCGTCTGTCTTAGCGTCATACTTTGTGAATTTAGGGACAGTGAAGTTCTTCGGAGGTTGAGCTTCTTGGATCTCTCGAATGAATGGTGACTCCTGGATTTTCCGAACACAAGATTGCAAAGTGTTGACTTCGTGATGCACCACAACACCTAAATATTTAAGTGAAGATATACACTAGACTTTCTAGCACTCTGATATATTTTAAATGCCCAATAATTTAGAATTTAATAACGAGATGACCCCACAACACTATTTATAAATTACAATCTTATGAAAATATTGACTGGTTAGTATAGAGAAGCCAAACCATATAAAAATAGACAGCGACGTACTATAAATTGAAATGAAAGTAGCTTTCTTATTGAAAACTTACGTTGGGGCGGTACATATTTTACGATGTAAATACGTACCTCTAAACATATGTTATGATATGCATATGATACGTATCTTGCAATTTAGAATATTTAATCAAATTCGGTATGTATTTTTAAACATATCTATCTTTAGCCGAACGAGCAAATTTCGAATCACCAAAGTTTCTTTTATAATAAATAGATTTTCATTTTACGAGGAACTCTCTAGTCCGGGACTAGAGAGTCCGGAACTCATAGTTCCGGATCAAATTTTCATGATCCGAACCGTCCAATGTGTTCAAAAGGTGTTTTCCAAGGCCCACGCGGGAAATCTTCAAAAAAAAAATACCGGGAAGGGCTTGATCCACGCAATTTTGTAAATATGCAGTTTTTGCGAAAAATTGCTTGGATCAAGCCCTTCCCGGTATTTTTTTTTGAAGATTTCCCGCGTGGGCCTTGGAAAACACCTTTTGAACACATTGGACGGCTCGGATCGTCAAAAAAATATCGGGAAGGGCTTCAAAACGCTTCAATCCGGGATTTCCGGGATCCCGGACTGGAGCCTCCCCGTTCATTTTACATCGGGTTTAAACTATTTCTTAATTGCTTATGTTTACTCTAGCTAAGAGATATCCCGATACATGATTTACACTACCTATAATGGAGAAAACGATATACATTTCTCTTATTGACAACCTTGCCTTTATCTATATAACTTGAACGTGTCAAAATTAAAACCTTACAGACAAATTAATCAAGAAAATTAAAATTTGATTAACAATACATGTTAGATCAATGAACAAGTCAAATTAGTTTCACTGGCAACTTAATCAAGAAAACTAAAAATTTGATTAGCCTTACATTTTTTTTATCAATGAACAAGTCAAATTAAAGCTTCATTTACAACTCAATCATGAAAACTAGAAATTTGATCAATTGCTTTCCTCTTCTCCTCTTAGAAAAATCTGAAAACGAAAGAAATTATATAAAAAATTTCTTATAGTTTGAAACGTTATATCCATTATCCATAAAGCCATAATTGTTGACTGAATAGAAGGTTTTCTTTTACTTGTAGTAATTACTTAATTCTATTTCACACATGTAGCTTTTGGTACTCTAATTTTGAGGGATTTAACATAAATAATAATACAATTAATGTCACTTTCTTTCTTGTGAATATATAGTTGAATTTCATATGACTATATAAAAAGCCTAATATGATTAAGAAGGGGACAAACTAAGGTTTGGTAAATTCTAGTTAGGTGGATCAATTGAGGTAATTAAGGGTTTGTTTGGTTTGAATAATTTTCTTTCGTCAAGTCCAGTTTCGATTGCAAAGGCGATTTTTAAAGAGATGAATTATGAGAGTGCTAAGTTGCTTGCATTAACTAAAAGCGGGAGTGAGTTGTCGTCTTAATTGACTTTTTGAGCTTTTTTAGTTGATATGTGTGAGGAGAATGATCTGTCTTGTAAAATTTGAAAAGCCAAAAAATCAATAATCCACCTAGTGGAACAAGTAGATGACCCATTAATTGATTATCTCAGCCACTTCTAAAACAAATTATGATTCCATGATAGTGGGAGAATCTCATATTTTCAAAACGGATTTGTGAAAAATAAAAGTTTAAATAAAATGAGAGTCTCCAGAAAAATAACTCAAACTTTAGCCCTGTCTCAGGTATATTATCCGAGTTAACATAATTTGAAACTCAGATTTTTTTTGAAGAATTCTCCGTTTGGAAAAAAAAAGTACTATTTTTTTTTTAATCCTAGAAAATACCAAAATCAAAACAAAATAAATATCTAAATAAGACTAGTTCCTTTTCGATCCCCGTGGACAATAAGCTATCCCTTATAACCTAAATTCTCTTTTTCGTATAGAGAAAAGAGATCTAGACTCCAAAAGAGATCTAAATAAAATTGGAGATTAAACCCTAAAAGATCTAGACTCCAATGAACCGGAGGACCTCTGATCATCTAGCCGTCGTTTTAACCCTCTGTAACATTCTTTGGCCATCTTTTTATACGTCCGTCTCAAATAATTTTTTTATGTGCATAGTACTATTAATCATGTTCATTGCGGTCCTTGAACTATTTTATTTTCCCCCATTCTATCTATTGAATATGTTTGTCGTCCAAATATTGTTTACAAACTACCATTAGGATGGAATTTGAGGTAAGTCTACTTGGGTGATGTTAAAAAAATAAGAATATCAAGGTTTTCACCCTTAATTGGTTCCAATATAAATATGAAAACTTAATTTGTAATTCTTTATCTCAAGAAGAGAGAAGAAAGAATTAAAATTTATGTAGTGTGAAATTCTCATTTGAACATTTCGCTATAGGTTCCAAATAAATTTCTTGGAGCGTTTCTGCATATCAATATGATTTTGATAAGAGAGTAGGAAACAATAGTGACTCCAGGACTTTCATCTAGTAGGTTCATTCATTATATTTTTCCAGTCGTATATTATATCAAACAATTTTTGTCAATAAAATCATAAATGCAATAATGAATTTTCAATCAACTCAATTCCTCGTGATCTAAATGATCCTCATTTTGCTCTTTTTTGCTGAGTAGTGCTAACCATCTTTACTAGAGTCGTTAGGTAGCCCCGATGCATTTTATGTAGAGTAAATAAAGTGTATGAGAATGATTACAATATATATTTTACTACATTCTTTTTATGTTACTTGTCATATGAGCGACGGTTAAACTCTTAAAAATTGTAAATTACCATACTAGCGAAACTGCAGATAGGGAAGTGATTTCCATACCCCCAAATTGTTATTCACACCCCCCTTTTTTTTCTTCTAGTGAAAGTTTCATGTGTAAAAGTTCAACTAAAAGACAAAAAAGGTGTGGTATCAATTTTGGGGGTGTGAATATCAATTACCCGTCAAATAATATCCAATTACAAATATGTCAAATAAGTGGTAATGCATACGACATATTTTAGTATTTTGAAGTAAATTAATACAGTAATAGATGGGAAAGTTGAAAAGTGTACTAAAAAACTCCTACAATTTGAGATGAGTGGAGAGTCTGTGTGTAAGAGTAGGCCAATAAATGCATTTGCAATCGTAGCGAAATTATGCTTTACTATGCGTACAAAAAGAGCAAATTACACTTTTCCTTTCAAAAGCTGGGTTCAACCAGCAAAAGCCACTGGGTTCATCAGATGAAAATAGGAGCAAGAGTAGTCAAAATCTTACATGTATATTTTTTTCAAAGTTGAGTTGGTTACTGACACCCCTTGTAACAATGAGGAAACATAGTGACATATCCAAGAGTGGCCAAATTAATGTTTCAAACCTTGGGCCATTAACATATTAGCCTTCTTTTTTTTTTTTTGATCAGTTATTAGCCTTCTTTTTGCTCCTTTATTAGTTGCATAAGGCCTATAGAGAACTTAATTAGTGCATGTACAAATAATAAAAAATTCATCCAAATC
Organism: Vaccinium vitis-idaea; assembly: GCA_963854785.1. Lineage (NCBI taxonomy): Eukaryota > Viridiplantae > Streptophyta > Magnoliopsida > Ericales > Ericaceae > Vaccinium > Vaccinium vitis-idaea. The sequence goes on from OY978224.1 coordinate 32,053,606, forward strand.
GTTTTATTTTACAGTTTTGCGAAAACTGCTTGGATCAAGCCCTTCCCGGTATATTTTTTCAAAAATTTCTCGCGTGGACACTTGAAAACACATTTTGAACACATTGGACCGATCGGATATCAAAAAAATGCTCGGATCACGGAGATCCGGAAGTCCGGAGTCCGGACTAGAAGTGCTCCCTATATATAGGTAAAACTTCTAGTCCAAACCTCCCGAAAATAAGGAAAAAATAATTTTTTTTTGTTTTGCAAATTATTTTTAGAAAATCCGAACCGTCCAAAATACAGTTTTTGCGAAAAACTGCTTGGATCAAGCCCTTCCCGGTATTTTTTTTTTAAGATTTCTCGCTTGGACCCTTGAAAACACATTCTGAACACATTGGACGAATCGGATCGTCAAAAAAATACTCGGATCACGGAGGTCCGGAAGTCCGGAGTCCGGACTAGAAGTGCTCCCTATATATATAGGATCATGATCTCCTAAGGGATCCCTTATTAAAATTTGGTGCGGACCTCACCTTTCCGGATCAAATTTTGATGATCCGAACCGCTCAATATTTTTAAAATGCGTTTTTAAGGGCCTACGTGAAGATTCGTAAAAAAAAAAATACCCGAAAGGGCTTGATCCAAACAGTTTTCGATAAAACTGTACATATGTATAGTTTTATCGAAAACTGTTTGGATCAAGCCCTTCCGGGTATTTTTTTTTTTAAGATTTCCCGTGTAGACCTTGGAAAACGCATTTTAAAAACATTGAGCGGTTCGGATCGTCAAAATTTGATCCGGAAAGTTGAAAAAAGGCTAGATCCGCACCAAATTTTTAATAAGGGATCCCTTAGGAGATCATGATCCTATATATATAGTATTAGCTTCCAATAAGGGACCCTGATGGGAAGGGAAAATCGCACCAATCAATCGCTGTCGTTGGATCATCACGGACGGTTGGGATTTAAAAACACAACTCGCGGGTCAAAAGGGGACATCCGATTGGATCCAAACCCAGTTCGCGGGTCAAAACACACATACGGGTTATATCCTTTACCCCAATCTTCCTCAACACACTTCCACCACTCAGACGAACCAGATCGAAGAGAGAGAAGGTGAGAGGAAGAAGAAGAACCAGATCAATCGCTGAAAATGGAGGTACCGTTTCTCTCTCTCTCTCATCCTCTCTCTTTTCTGGGGTTCGTTCTAACTCTTTGTTCAAATAAACCCTAGGTTTGAAAGAACTAGACGAAGATCGATCGAAGCCCCTAAACGAAGACCACGAAGAGAAAGAAAACCACCAGGCGACTGGAATCAGACGACGAAGAAGAGAGGATGAACCAGATCAATCGATTTCGAGATCGATTGGGTATGGGTAACGTTTCTCTTTCTCTCTTTTCTGGGTTTCGTAAACCGTAACTTTTTCTTGGAATAAACCCTATGTCGTTTTGGTCATATAAATTCATTGAAAGAATCTAGTTTGTTACATTGCCCATTGTCATTTTGTTGCTGCCTCACATCTGCACTAAATTATTGCAAACTTCTTGTTGCTTCGTATATTATAAAGTTAGCCGCAGTGAGAATCAATGGAATGAATGAGAGGCTACAACTATCTCAGCAGATAAGGGAGAGTGTTTATTGTCTTTTTCAACAAATCCTTAGCCAAAGGACAACAAAAAACAAAGAAGACGAAGAAGATGGAGCCCCCAAGGTTGGGATGAACAATTCGAAAGATAAAATAGTTATACATTTTGAATGAAAATAGTATGATGTATTGCTTGAATGAAATATTTTGGGAATAAATAGATTGTCAATGTTTTGTCTTCAGAATGCCGTCTTTGCGAGATGTACTCTACTCACCGTTAGACAAACAACCCTGTGCATCATCTGGAGCTTCCTCTGAAGCTCTTTACACTCCTCAAGTGAAGGATGACTTGATACCAAAGATTGATAAGGTGTTTGCTAGTTTGGAAGAAGCTCACAGGTTTTACAATGATTATGCTAGAGAAGCTGGATTTGGGGTTCGAATCAATTCAAGCAAGTTGGGTAAGGGGGGTCTAACCGTTAGGAAGGAATTTGTTTGTCACAAAGAAGGGGTGAGGGCGAAAAAGTATACGCAAATTGTATCTGAAAACACTATACGGAAAAGGGGGTTAACTAGAGAGAATTGTGGTGCAAAAATGACTGTTGTGAAATAGGGTGAGGGGTTTGCAGTCACACAATTTGTCGCCACTCACAACCACACGCTTGCCACGCCAAAGAAGGTGCATTTATTACGATCTCATCGTAAATTGTCAGCTGCCCAAAGAGCTTTGACAGACCAACTTGGCGATGCAAATGTGCCGACCCACCAACAAATGAGTATTTTGGAGATGCAAGCCGGAGGACTTCAAAATATTGGATGTTCTCAACAAGATCTCTATAATGCTCAAAGAGATAAGAGGAGAATGGTAGACGGCTTTGACGCTAGTTTGTTGGTTGAGTATTTTGAGGCCCAACAAGAGAAGAATCCCAGCTTATCAGAATAAAAACAATTTCAAGCCTTAGCCTCCAATTTGAATTCAATATGCCTTTGGTTACAACTATGCTCCATGAAAAATTGAAATGACCTTATATATTGCTAGTACTACTGGTATCATTAAGTCATCCTTCAGAATCAAATGCACTATCATAGATCAATTTTTGAGATCAATATTGACATAATCTAGGCTCAAACTGACATTTACCTTTGGATTCTTCCTTTATTTGAATGATGCACTAAGTATATACAACCAAAATAGGTTAAATTCATCGGTGCATGGTATTTTCTATTAATATCACATCTCAAACCACTTGTGTATGTTCTGAAAGTTCTTTTTGGCACTACCCTTGCGACACAAAATGGATCAAAAACTTAACCAAGATATTCGAAAAACCCTTTAAGTATACCGGAAACCAGATTGAAATCAACATAGGGTTTATTCCAAGAAAAAGTTACGGTTTACGAAACCCAGAAGAGAGAGAGAGAGAGAGAGAGAGAGAGAGAGAGAGAGAGAGAGAGAGAGAGAGAGAGAGAGAGAGAGAGAGAGAGAGAGAGAGAGAGACAAACGTTATCCATACCCAATCGATCTCGAAATCGATTGATCTGGTTCCTCCTCTCTTCTTCGTCTTCTGATTCCAGTCGCCTGGTGGTTTTCTTTCTCTTCGTGATCTTCGTTTAGGGGATTCGATCGATCTTTGTCTAGTTCTTTCAAACCTAGGGTTTATTCGAACAAAGAGTTAGAACGGACCCCAGAAAAGAGAGAGGATGAAAGCGAGAGAGAGAGAGAAACGGTACCTCCATTTTCAGCGATTGATCTGGTTCTTCTTCTTCCTCTCACCTTCTCTCTCTTCGATCTGGTTCGTCTGAGTGGTGGAAGTGTGTTGAGGAAGATTGGGGTAAAGGATATAACCCGTATGTGTGTTTTGACCCGCGAACTGGGTTTGGATCCGACCGGATGACCCCTTTTGACCCGCGAGCTGTGTTTTTAAATCCCAACCGTCCGTGATGATCCAACGACAACGATTGATTGGTGTGATTTTCCCTTCCCATCAGGGTCCCTTATTGGAAACTAATACTATATATATATATATGTGATGATCCAACGACAGCGATTGAATGGTGTGATTTTCCCTTCCCATCAGGGTCCCTTATTGGAAGCTAATACTATATATATATGTGAATGTAATCTCCTGCCGCTTTACATAAAAAAAGAGAATAAAAAACCTTGAAACAATCCTAGAACACATGCTACAACAATTATAATTTTCAGAATTGTCCTTTTATCTTTAATTAATTTACGATAACCATTCTCAACACAATTTTTAAATGGAAAAGTATGCAGTACACAATTTTAGGCGTTGTGCCAAAGAAATAAACACTCAAAATGAGACGAAAGAAAAGGAAAAGTAAAAAAAAAAAAAAATGTTTCTTATTTCCCTTTAATAAGAAGAGCACTGTTTTCTTATTTTTCCTTGTGGAAAGAAATGTTTTTTTTTTTCACGTTTATTAATTGTTTTTGAAAAGTACGTTTATTAATCAATAAACAACAAACCATGTATGGACAAAACCCATTTTTCCAATCCAGTCAACTCACATAATCTGGACGACTTCACTTTATATAAGAGCCAAAGCTGTCTTTATCAGATTATGATTGGTCCCGTGATTTTAATATGATCATTTTCACAGGCAAATGCAACAGTTTGATTTCCCACAACCATACCCACTGTGTGTTTCAGTGATCTTTTCTCTGGTGTGAATGCATTGACTTTGGAACCCAAGGTCTAATTTCTGAGTGCTCTCGGTGTCCGGTCACGTGGTGCTCTGGGACACTCCAACGTCGAACAGGGGGTGTGTATTGTCGCTTAAGGGACAACATGCATGCTGACTCTATCAGAACCGTCCGTGCTCGGCGATCAACGGCGCATATCAGTTCGGTAATGGGCGGTGCAGATCTGTTTGGGTCGGAGCAGATCTGCGTTGTTGATCGCAAAGTACGGACGGCTCGGATGGGGTCAACACACATGCTATCCCTTGACATCACGCCCCCCGTCTCCCTCTAATGACATACATTCTCATTAGGTCCACGACTAAGTATGGACCGAAACATGAATGCCGAGACCCAACGTGAATGCCGAGACCCAACTAAAAAGTTAGCTGACTTATTTTTCCGTCTTTATTTGATTTTTTTTTCGTGTTTTTTAGTTTTACATAAACTTTTGTGTATTATTGGTTCGTCTCGGCGAGAGGAATCAAAAAAGTAAAAAATTATGATCGAATCATAATGTTTTTTGAATAAAGACAAAAATAAGCCAAAAATTCAGCTTTTTACATTTTTTTTCGATCTTATTCAAAAAATTGAGAGTTCTAGTCATAATCTTTTACCTTTTTCGATTCCTCTCGCCGAGACGAACCAATAATACTAAAAAAATCGATGCAAAACTAACAAATGCAAAAAAAAAATCAAATAAAAACAAAAAAATAAGTTAAGTTGGCTTTTTAAGCCAAACCTCACCTAAATAGTTACTCCAATTCAAGGGGCCTTATCTCTGTTTACTCTTTTTTTTTGGCCAATTACTATTTATTAAGATTGGGCCTTTTTCTATTTAATTATATTTTCGTAAGTTTTATATTGGTGGGTAGGCAGTAGAATACATGGGTTATTATTAATCTATATTTTGCGTCCTTGTTTTGATTATATCAATTAAGTCCAATTGGTATAATTTTTAATGGCCGTCAATTGATTCAAAACCCACCACTGAGAAATAGACATAGTTAATAAATACACTACGGGTACCTGAAGTTTGCCTTTTATGCCACTTTCTCCGGAAAGTTTTAGATTTTATTAACTTCGTAACCAAGGAATAAAAAGACATGTTTGGATAACATGACCCTTTAAAGGACAAATAGGAGTGTGATACCGATACCGGCTCTCTATGATTCCACCCGGCGAAACATATTAGAAAAAAAAAAAAAAATTCCTTCCTAATTACGGGCTCAAGCTAGAGGCATTTTCCTGAAATAAGTTTAAATGTTTTTTTTGAGTTATAAATTTATTGGATTGAAGAGTATTTTTTGGGTAGTTGTACTCATAAGTTAGACAATGATTTTGGATTATTCAACACTTGAACGGGTGACCTCAGGTATTAAACTACAGAAAAATAGATTCATATATATATATATATAGGATAAACTTCCAATAAGGGTCCCTTATTGAAAAATACCATGCGGACCTAGCCTTTTTTTGTGTTTCCGGACCAAATTTTGACGATCCGAACCGTTCAATGTTTTTAAAATGCATTTTCCAAGGTCCACGCGAAAAATCTTCAAAAAAAAATACCCGGAAGGGCTTGATCCACACAGTTTTTGTTAAAAACGCTATATATAGCGTTTTTAACAAAAACTGTGTGGATCAAGCCCTTCCGGGTATTTTTTTTGGACGAATCTTCGCGGAGGCCCTTAAAAATGCATTTTAAAAACATTGAACGGTTCGGATCGTCAAAATTTGGCTCGGAAAGGTTAGGTCCGCATGGTAACTTCAATAAGGGACCCTTATTAGAAGCTTATCCTATATGTATATGTATATATATAGAGTAAGCTTCCTATCCAAACCTTAAGTTACGGACCTACCGTCCGGACTTCACTTTCCGGACCAAATTTCGACGATCCGAACCGTTAGATGTGTTTAAAACGTGTTTTTAAGGTCCAACGCGAAGATTTTGCAAAAAAAAAAACCCGGAAGGGCTTGATCGGTCCAGTTTTTCATAAAAACGCTATATTAGCGTTTTATGAAAAACTGCCCCGATCAAGCCCTTCCGGGTTTTTTTTTTTGCCAAATCTTTGCGTTGGACATTAAAATCACGTTTTAAACACATCTAACGGTTCGGATTTTCAAAAAAAAAATTTGGAAGGTGGAGGTCCGGACGAAATAAAATCCGGGAGTTTGGATTGGAAGTTTATTGTATATATATATATATAAGTACTCTCGTTTAAGATTTCACCCATACAAACAATCTGATAGTGATTAAGTACTCTTGTTTAAGATTTCACCCATACAAACAATCTAATAGTGATTAAGGGAGAAATTTTTATGAAAGTAAAACTCGAGGGCGAATGAGACATGAAAGGCGTATTTTAGGAACTATAGGCATATTTTGCAAACATTTCTTTAATTGGTTAGATGAGCGTTTGAATTTCAAAGCATTTTAACTTTTAACTCTAACCACAAATTTTAAAACAAGATAAAAAATATGAGAGACCAAAATGACATGGAGCTTATATTCTAGGTTGTGGCTATCCTTATTTTAGTATTCGATAGGTATATAGTAATATATAAGTATCCGTAACATCAACTTTATTCAACAGTAACTTAGTTATGATTTTTTTGCAAAACAATAAACCATGTATATCTCAGAAAATCAAGTGGGCCCCGGCCAACCATTATTTTTGTGATACTCTAATATATATTTCGTGTTTACATGATAGTTTTGAAACAAATACATATTCCTCCATTTCTATATATCGTATATGTATCGGATATTATTTTAATACACTAAGCTTGAGTGTAGAAAATACTTCACTACTTCATCATAGGAGTAGTAGATAATATATATTTATTCTTATCAAATTTATTAACAGTTTATCGAAATCAAAGTACCATTGACACAACGTCATATATAATATCAAATTGATACTTATATACTATTTAACTAAAACACATTTGAACAATCACACATATATCGCGGAGACGAGTGATAGTGTCAATGTCACAAACAATATGTTATAACTTGCATCTTTTCATAAACGTTGTATGAAACCATAAAAAAAAAGTGAATTATTTTCTTGAAACCTTGAAGCATTATTTCTTAATTCCGCCCCATTGAGTTTAAAAATTCTGATTTTGTCGTTGCACCTATGAGTAATGAGATATAGGTAAGTGATCTGTAGACAATACCCACCCTCTTGATATCCGTACTGTAGAATTTTTCCTATCATGTAAATCATATTGGTTGTGTTTGGTTAGAAAATTTAGTTTAGTTTTGATGATGTCATCAGATGTAATGAGTGGAGAGAGATAGAGAGAGAAATGAGGGAAATGATGATGTCATCAAAACTAAAACTAAAACTAAACTGGGAAACGAATAGGGTCAATTTAAAATTTTATTTAAAAAATTTACATACAAATTAAATTATTTTGTGGATTCAATTTCTGTGGAGAGTGGTGGGACCAAAACATCTCTTTATTTTTGAAAAGGAGTCATGGGACCTCATATAGATTGGGAAAAAAATCCAAGGGTTAGTCTTGTTAGTTGGTGGCTACGCTCTCCACACAATTGATCATCAAGATTCGATTCTTAAAGTCGGGTCACAAAAAAAAAAAAAAAATTCTTGTGAATTCTTTAGTCCCTGCATTGACGGTATGTTTTTGATCATCATGTCCCGGGGAAGAGATAGTCGAGGCTTGCATAAGTTAGCATGCAAACAAAATAAGTAATATTCATATCAACTGAGAACAGATGAGAAGCAGAGAGCACTGGACCGCTCTTTAACCCACAACAAGAGAAAGAGACCATGTGTTGCAGATGATGATATCGTTAGGTCTAAAGCGATAAACCTGGGGTACAGAAAGAGGGGAACAGAAATGGTACAGAGCGCGTTCGGGGACCCACTTTTGGGTCCCACACGAATGATCCGAACCGTTCATTGTTCTTAAAACATTTTTCCGAGGGGGCCCACAAAAAATCAGTTCAATCAGACGGTTAGAAGTGCTTGAACCAAAGTCCCACAGTTTCAAATCAAACTGAATAATTGAATCAACCAATATATACACACATGCTCAAAAGACTTGCACTTCCCAAGGAGATAATTCCCACATACACACACGGCCACGCCATTCCTGTAAGTGGACAAAACTTGTAGCATAAATTTGGCCTGTTAATTGATTTCCTATACCTATAGTCATAGCATTTGGCTGTCCTTTTTGTAATAGAAAAATACTGTACTTACATTACGGGCTTTGTAGCACTTATCATTATAGTAAGATATTAATATTGTACCTTCCTCACAAGGGTTTGTTTTCAAATTTGAGAAAAATAAATTTTTTGGTACAACTGTAATGATCAGGCAAATATTAGGCCGGATTGCTTAATTTGCCCTAAAAAAGATATTAGTTTTAGTGTCACGGTTTAACCATGACTTTTAGGTGGAAAACGTATGCTCGAAATTTGATAACTTTATCCCCTTTTTTTCATACCTCAGGTTTTCAATCCAGCTGCCTCCTTTGGGTAAAAAACCAGTTTTTGGTTTTTTATTCAAATTTTTTTTTACATTCATTAGTTTTGCATCAAGATTTTGTGATTTCTGGATTCCTCTCGATGAGACGAATCTAACAAGTATAAATTTATGGTCAAAACTCAAATTTTTTTGAATAAAGCCAAAATAGGTGGATTATTGGCCAATAATTCACCTATTTTGGCTTTAGCCAAAAACCGGTTTTCTCCATTAATTTCTAATATAAGATCAATCTGCCGTTTGTGATGTTGGGGTGCAGACAACCTTCAGCAGTGGTCTAGCTCGGGGTATAGGGGGCGGAGCCTCCACAGGACAACGCCCTGCAGTCTCGAGTGTGACCTTAGGAGCACACCAGACTGCAGCGAAAATAATATTTTTGGACCTCGGTGTGTAATTTCGACCATAGGGCCCGACCTATTTATTTAGTAGTTTGTTAATATTTAGGGTTATCAGTTTTCAGAGAAAAAAAGAGAGAGAGAGACAAGAGAAAACTCAGATCTCAGAGAGATTGTGAGAAGACTGGTACTCTTATTTTTCGATTTCATAGTGGACTGGTGGCTCCTGTGGTTTTTCCTCACATTGAGGTTTTCCATGTATATCTTGTGTCTCGTTTTTCTTTTCCTTTTTTGCACTACGCACTGTTTGTGTTCCGATTTCCTAACATATGAGAAAAAGTCTTGAATTTAAAACTTAGGAAGAAGGAAATCCCTAACTCACAGATCTTTGATCCCGAGATAGGGGTTTGTTTCATGGATAAAGCATAAATGGAAAACAAGGAACATCTTCCCTTTTTTTTTTTAAGCACTGTCACATGGTGTTTCAATACCATTCCCCGCCACATATTAATGTGGAACGTCAAGCTAAATATATGAGCCTCACCTAAAGATGAGATAGAGACGAGTGTTGGGCACCATGTAGCGATACTCCAAGACCATTAAATTATTAATTAGTAAACTTCCATTCATTAAACTTTTCCTTTTAAAATACCACATGTTTACGAACTTATAATTATTATTTCATCACAAAATACAAGTCCAGCCAAACTCCTTTTCATCTTCGCCCTAATTCCTCTCTTTATCTTCTTAAATATGTCACTAACGCCTCACTTTTTGTATTGAAGACAATTCATTTAGAATAAAAATATTAAATTCTCTAAAACATAAAATTATTTTAGAATTTTTGTCTCCGATTGACTTAGCTAATTAAAGATAATATGATATATAGTTAAACACTATTTCTAATAGGGATCATGAGGAAATAGTACACAATAAAATCAAGAAGTGTTGGATTCTTACAAACGATATAGCTATTTTTTTTCACAATAAAGTCCCGTGTGTTGGATTATGCCCTCAGAGATCCAAATTTCTGACTACGTCACTGCTTCACCCTAGCTCAAAGTGTCCAACTCCCAATTGTGATTACCTAGCATGTGAATCTACTGATATTGGTTTTTTGATTATTAAAATGTCCAAGTTAATTTACATGTATCTCAATTAATATTGAGGCTTTGAAGTTAATGATCTGATAAATCTCTAGTGTTGAATATATTTTGCTAGCCGTGAAAATACCAGATTAAAAAAAAAACAACAAAAAAAGAGAGTAAAGAATAGACATGCATGCCTTTAGGGAAGTAGTTATGCACTAGGGCCGAACTCAAAGTTTCAACGTAAAAGGAAGCATCCATCATTTTCAGAGAATCTCCAAAATCAAAGCGGTTAAGATAGTGTATCATACTTACCTAAACCACTAACAAATTTGTTGACTATTCATCCTCTCCCCCTGGCATTAGATTTGGGAGCAATCGGACCTGTAGGGTAGGGGTGCACTACACTTAGGGTACCTTGGTTCTTAGTTTTTTTTTTACTTAAAGTAATCGGAATATCCCTTATGAAAATAACTTTTGTTTACTTTTACTTAATTTAAGTGTCCAAGTTAGCTTACGAGCACTTCAACTAGCTGTTTTTGTAAGTCAGCAATACAAAATGTGGATTTATTATTAGTCATAAATTATACTCGTAGAAGTTACATAAAGAAAACTAGGCTAGCATTAAGAGCTTCCCACTATTATTAATCAAGCAAGTACTACTAGGAATGACAATTCCGTTCAATCCGCTCTGATCCACTCCGTTCTTTGGCATTAAGAGATTCATAATTCAAAGCTACTTGAGAATTTGTTCAGAAAATTGGAGTCCATAGGAAATAAATTAGCAAATGAGAAAATAAAGCACTTTAAGCACATAGTATATGACTCGTTTGTTTGATTGGATATGAGCATCAACTGAAGCTTATTCAAGATTATAAAATATTCGGTATTTGGTCAAAAAAATCTAGAACTCCAATTAAATATGGAGCATGGATTATCATAATTTCATAATTAATCTGGGGGAGTATTTCTTCAGTTCTGTCAAACAAACGCGTTCATTCGAAAAGTGTAAATACGTAATAGTACAGGGGTGATTCTGCAATAACACTCAATAAAGACGTTATTTCTTGGGTTATTTTACTGCCGGCCTCTTTCACACCCCTCTCTCTCTCTCCCTCCCCTCTCTCTCTCAACTGTTCTTTATAGAGACAACGGTATATTCCAGCTACAGAAATACATATATAGATACATATACACCCATTAACCCAATTCTCCCCTAGAATCTTTTCTCCTTCCAACCAATTTTCAAATTCTTGTTGTCTGATCAAAACCCTGATTCCTAAAGATCGTCCCAACACCAACCCCTATAATTCGAGCCTTCAAATTTCGAAAACCCAGCCACAAATACTTACACATATCTTATATACGTGTATATAAACTGACCCTTTTTTGTGTAAGGTCTTGAATCAGTTGAAGCAATGGGGGTGAGGATGATGAGGTGGAGGCCATGGCCCCCAATACCATCAAGAAAATTCCAAGCAAAATTAAATCTTTATCGCCTTGAAGGCCTGTGTGCATCAGCAGAAAAGCCTCTAGAAATTCAAGATTTTTCTCAATTGGCAGTGGAGATCAAGTGGAAAGGTTCAAAGGGAAATGGTCTGAGTTATTTGAGGCGAAGTGTGAGGAGGAATTACACGAAAGAAGAGAGATTGAGGGAAGGTGGTGAGGTGGAATGGAACGAAGAGTTTCAGAGTGTTTGTACCTTTTCGGGTTATAATAAAGAGGGCTTGTTTCAGCCTTGGGAAGTGGCGTTCACTGTATTCAATGTGAGTTCTGAATTGTTTTTTTTGTATTTTCCCAATTTTCTTGATTTTGCAGAGTTTTCTCCTGGATTTGGTTTAGTATGTGATGCTGAATTCTTGATTTCTGAATTGGGTTTGCTTTTTCTTTTTTCCCATGAAATTGCTGTGGTTCTGAACTGGGTTTTTTCTATAATTTACGTGGGTTTTTCTTAGATTTGGTTTTCTTGAATAATATTGGAAGTTCCTCCTGTTTAATTTCCTCTAGCTCTTCTTTTTCCAATTTCCTTGATTTGCCGAAGTTTCTTCTGGATTTAGTTTGATAGATGTTACTGAGTTCTTGGGTTTTGAATCGGGTTTGCTTTTGTTTACCTCATTAAATTGTTGAGGTTTTGAATTGGGTTTGATATAATTTAGGTGGGTTTTTTGTAGATTTGGTTGGGGTTGGTTGAATAATATTGGAAGTTCCTCATGTTTAATTGATTTCTTTTGGCTGTTTCATGTTCAATAAAGGCTTTGTTTGTTGGATGACAACTCATTGACAAGCTCTATAACTTGTTTGTCTAGCCCTAGAGTTTTGCAATCAAGTGAAAGTATTAATTGAATTAGATGGCTTTAGTTGAGGTGGGTTTTACAATAATTATTCGAAGTTTTCCTCAATTTTCTCAACCACCAAACAGCTGGAAAAGGACTCTGACTACTGATTAAGAAAACGACTGTGGGATTTCATTTCATCTCCTAACTTGGTTTGAAGATCTGATTATCCTTTTGGGGCTTCGGTAGTAGTGAATTAAGATGCATATGATTATTGTCTGCGTAATTTTCCAGCTCTTGATTTCTGGGTTTGGTTTGAAATTGTAATGTGATTTAAGCCTTCTAAGGTGTAAATTTTTTCAAAACCATTAGTTTGGCTAGTTGAGGTGCTCCTTTAGCAAGTGTGATGCTTGGGTTCGACTCTTACCCCTGCGAACTGTAGTTTTCCCCTCTTGTGCCGTAGTATCGATCGGGATTCAGGACTAATAAAAAAGGTATAGCAATTTGAAAATGCGAGAATATACGTAGATTTAATATTTGTTTCCATCTGTGGGCAGGCTGGTTGGTATAGGTGGAGAGAATAATAGTAATGTTTTTTTTTTCACTTTAATATCTTAATCAGAATTTCATGTTAGTTTTGTCTTGTGTGTGATATATGAAATTTTATACTGAACAATTATGCTCAAAGTTTTCTGCCCTTTCTGTGGATTATGCTTTTCTTCGGGTATCTGGACCTACCGATTGTGGAATTTGTGCTGATAGGTCAACATATGTAGGCTTTATCTCAAAGTTGTTTGCTTTCTGGTTGTTGGTTTATTTGTAGAAGTAATATTACTTGGTATATTCTGTTTGTTATTTTTTGTAATCTTGTAGATTGAGACTGCCCCAGAATACGCATTTTAACACAAGGTCTGAAAATGGTTGAACAAGCTACTAGGAATTTTGTAATGTAATCCTAGCATTAATTCTTTAATTTCGTCTGACTTTCTGAGCAATTGTAGTGGATGGATACCCCCACAATATGTAGCCAATTCTATTGTTAAATTCCTTGTGGATTAGAAACAAGGAAAGATGGTTGAACTAGTTCATTTTGTTATTCTGCAGACTAAAATTGTGTTATGACAATATCGCAAATGTAAGATTGTTTCGCTATTTAATATATCCATTTCACGAATTTCTTAATAATTGGTTTGTTTTCGTGATTTATCATTTAGCCCTTCAAGTTGGATGTTGTCTAGTAGTTAGCGAATGATCCTCTATCCTGACTCTGTTTTTTCCTTCCTTTTTTGATGATTCAGGGCTTGAACCACGGACCTATTAACAAGGTACCTGCTCTTGCAACTGCATCTTTGAACCTTGCGGAATTTGCTTCTGTAAATGAACAAAAGGAGGTTGAAATCAGAATTCCTCTCTCCGTCCATGGTGACAACATCGACTGCAGCCCCTCACTTTGTGTAAGTACCCTTTTAATGGAGTTTCAGTTATCCTTATCAGATTCTCTTTTTTTGTCATTAGTTAATTTTATTTCCATAATGCAGTTATCGGTCACCATTTGGGAATTGAAAACAACCCAAGAACCCTCAAAGATGGTGAAGAGATCAGTAGCACCTCTTCCTCTCTCACCTCGTTCCGCGGATGGTTCATCAATTGAGAGAGATGAGGGTTCTACTCTAAAAGCAGGTTTAAGGAAAGTAAAAGAACTAACTCGAAGAGCGACGAAGACACGTCGTGAAGAAGAGAGCAGTGATGGAAGGAGTTCTGTCAGAAGTGAGGATGCAGAGTTCTCATTTGACACAGAATCACTTGATGATACGAGTGAAGTGGAATCAGAGGAAGAGGTAAAGGAGGAGTATATTCAGAAGTCGGTCAGTTACGGATCATTGGCCTATGCAAATAATGCTGGGGCATCGTTTTACTGGAACACCGGCAAAAGTGAGGATGAGGACTTGATCTATTACAGTCATCGAAGAACAGATGAGGGTTTGACTGCATCTGAACTTGATCCGTCATTGCAGCAGATCAGTTTGAAACGCAGTATTCTCCCCTGGAAACGGAGAAAGTTGAGCTTCAAATCTCCTAAAGCCAAGGGAGAGCCTCTACTGAAAAAAGATTGTGGAGAAGAAGGTGGAGACGACATTGATTTTGATCGCCGGCAACTTAGTTCCTCTGACGAATCAACTTTTGGGGTACATCTATCTATCCTTCCTTTATGTCTTTCTATCATATCTTCCACCGTGCATCTATTTCAAGATTACCCAGCTTCTAAAGACCAAGGGATTGGGCGGGTGGGTGAGGCACTTCTTACTACGCGTGATGCCTCTGGTTTCAATCTTCCCGTCTATTCCCCTCCTATCGAACGTCAACTAGAAAAGTTTTGGATTAGCCAACTTCTATATCATGTTCTTTTATACCAGTATTCCTCTTACCGCCGCCTTAACATTTAGCACAACTACCACTCTTAAGGGAAGCAGGGATGGAATGCGCTGCACCGTGTAGCAGATATCTGAACCGTCTAAAAGTGTTTTCAATGGTCCAGATTTGGAAGAGTTTTTTTTTTTAATAATCTGGACTGTTGAAACACTTTTGGACGGCTGGAATGCTGTGCTGCACGGTGCGGCACATTGAGCTAGCTACAGGGTAATAGGGTCCCACTGTTAGGAACTCACTTGTTTAAAAACATATGGCGTGAATTCAGTTTTCTGAATTGTAGTATGTCTGCTTTTATCGAAAATTAACAGTACCCATAATATATGCGGTGCGTATTCTCGTTTTCTGAAGCGTCAATATGAGTTGGGTTCTTAATGATAACTGAGAAAGAAAGCAGCAGTATTAGTTTTTTCCCAGTTTCTATTGTCCCTGTTATTAGACAGTATTACTCATACTCTGAAATTTCCTATCGATCTGGCAGTGGGAGAAATCAGAAGATTCAACTGCAAACCGATCATCAGTCTCTGAATTTGGTGACGACACTTTCACTGTCGGCAGCTGGGAGAACATGGAAGTGATAAGCCGCGATGGACACATGAAGCTCCAAACCCAAGTTTTCTTTGCATCGATTGATCAGAGGAGTGAACGTGCCGCTGGCGAGAGCGCGTGTACAGCCCTGGTCGCGGTTATAGCCGATTGGTTCCAGTCCAATCACGATCAAATGCCCATCAAGTCCCAGCTCGATAGCCTAATCCGAGAAGGTTCACTGGAATGGAGAAATCTATGTGAAATTGAAACATACAGGGACCGGTTCCCTGACAAACACTTTGATCTCGACACAGTCATTGAGGCCAAAATTCGTCCCCTTTGTGTAGTCCCTGAAAATTCCTTCGTTGGATTCTTCCATCCAGAAGGACTGGAAGAAGAAGAGGTGGAAGGTTTCGACTTCCTCCATGGTGCTATGTCCTTCGATAGCATTTGGGATGAGATAAGTCGGTTCAGATTGGAAAACCCTAGAAATGGTGACGACCCTTTCGTTTACATTGTGAGCTGGAATGACCATTTCTTCCTATTGAAGGTGGAACACGATGCGTACTATATAATCGACACATTGGGTGAGAGGCTTTTCGAGGGTTGCACCCAGGCATATGTCCTCAAATTCGATAAAGACACGGTAATCCAATCTATTCCTGAAGAGAAGACTACTAAATCATCTGATGAGAATTCAGTAGTTGAAAAAGGGAAGAGTGATATCCCTAAGGAGGATTCAAGTGAAGGGAAAGAGATCAACATTTCAAATGATTTGGGTACTAGTGAGGAAGAAGAATCGGTCGTATGCAGAGGGAAAGAATGTTGTAAGGAGTACATTAAGAGCTTTTTGGCGGCGATCCCTATTAGGGAATTGCAGGTTGATCTCAAAAAGGGTTTGATGGCGTCGACACCAATTCATCACCGTCTACAGATTGAATTCCACTACACGCGGTACTTGGAGCCTGAGTTCCAGTTTTCGTTGACGGAAGGAACATCTGATGGGCTAGCTATATCGACTTTGGCAGTTTGAGTTTTGTTAATAAGCGAGTCTAACGTAAAAACGCTCATTTCATCCTTCAGTTTTTGGCCGATGTTTTCGGTCTTACACGAATGGAGTTTTTCCTTTCCCTAATCGGTCTTTTTCCATCTATCTGCTTAGATATGATGATGATGACGATAATGGAGGTGCCTGTTCATACTGCTAAATTAGCTTTTCTTTTGTAACTGTGACTTCTGATTTTTTACCTTCATCTGCGACGTGGAGCGTCGAGTTTCTCCTCTCTCAATCCAGGCTTTTTTGTTCAAGTGAGGATGTTATCAGGATGAGAGTGAGAGAATGGTTCCAGCTTCCATCACCGGAGAATAACAAGTTCTACCAGTGCCATCTCCGAAACCCATTTCACGCCATTGCCACCGGCCCGCCACAAACGATTGATTGCAACAGGATTGAAAAACCTGGCATTTGTAAAAAAAAATTTCGGGTCATAAACCTGAAGATGCCTTCAGATGAAAAAATCATGAGAACAGATGCGGTTAAGGACACACGTTTGTTTGCGAAGAAGTTTTGTTCTTGGAAAAAACTACCAACACACAGAGAGAAGAAAACAAACACTTTATTCAATCAAACGATCGAACATACAAACGGGAATTAAATTCTCGCTCGCTTGCTCTCTCGCTCGCTCTCTCACAGACTTTCTGCTTATCTCTCTTTCTCCTTCGAGTCCTTTCTAGATATAAACCCTATGTCAATCACCAACACAATAGTGTGTTGCCCTCGTTCTGCTTCCCTTGTTTGATAAAGTTTATCTCCCCAACGCAAAAATAGATGTCATTTCAGTTGCAAGGTTTCAGTTCTCGAGTATTAAGGGCAAAATGCAGCCAAATGCCTCTTGGCGCGCGATGTTTGGACGGTATACCACTCCATCTGAAGCCAAATGATGAAGAACAACCAAAGCCAGCATTTTAGACATGGTGACTAATACACACATTGGATTGAAGTAGAAAGTACTTAAAAACTGATTATTTTGCCAAAGTTGGCTCAACCGTGCGCTATCAAATCAAACAATATCAAATCGCCACTACATCAAAGTCATATGGCAACATTTTCCTGAACAACCGAAAATCGTCGTCGTAGACTGTTTTTAAAAACAGGTTTTTCGCTTCCAGCTTTCAAAATGTTTAAAAACAAAAAACGTTACCAAATAGGACCAACCTACGAAGAATTAAACAGTGGATTATAAATTCAGATTGCAAATTCAACATAAGTCAGTTAAAACAATAGAAATCCACAAAATAACGCAATAAATAACCAATTGAGCGCATAACACGAGTTTTGCTCCTTGGATGTGCCTCAACATCTTCACCTTCAATCTCTCAAGATCTCCACTAATCGTAATTTTATTGCAAGTAGCCAATTGGTCGGACTAACAGTACAAGTAATGTTCTAAATATTGTTAGGCGCTAATTTTGGCGGAAGAGAGGCACCTAGTGCCTAGGCCGATTAGTCAAGAACTTATCGGCGCCTAGAGATTAGGCAGTTTTTTCATGTTTAATTTCCAAGACTAATCTCTCCCTATTTACTCTAAAGTTTGAGTAAGAAATGACTTAAAGACTCGAAAGAAACTAATCAAGACCAAAGTAACAAGAAGTATATATATTTTTAGAGTTTGAATTGGTGAATAGGAGGAATGTTTTGTTTTTGCTAAAACAAAATTTTAATCCCCTGTAGTTGTTCATGGTGCACATTTTACTCTAATTTTTCTAAAGAATTATCAAATGAACACAACTTTCTCCTTCCCAAACAACCCGTTTAGTGGGTGCCAACTAGGCGTTTTTTTTTTTTTTTTTAATAAAGAAACGAACCCTCTGATTAAACGCTGCCTAGCCGATTAATCTCCAAGTAATTTCTGATTAATGTATACACCGCGAAGCCATCAAATAAAGAAATAGAATATTTATCATCTTGTAAAGCTCGTCAAAGAAACAAATTGTCATATTGGTTCAGATCTGGTATCCATGGCATCACTATGCAAACTTAACAAGGGTATCAAGGACAACAGCTACATAAACAGTCAATAGTGTTCTGATAAGCATACCATACCAAACCAAAGAGAATAGGAAATCTTGCAAAACGAATCCTCCCTACATATAAAATCCTCAAATCGAAGATGTACTACTAGGAACAAGAACCGATAAGTCTCATAAATACTTGATACAACTCAATTCTTGCTAAAATTTTCAAGCTAAATCCTTGAGAGATTAGTGCTCTTTACCATAAATGACTTCCCAAGCATTTCATGTCCCACCAAAAACCAAAAGTGTTGCCTAGAAAAGCCTCGTCAAAATCCTCCATCTTCGCCACTTCATCATGAAGAGCTTGCACATTAAGCCTACTGCTGCGCTCGGGATTTTGACAAAGGGGTTTTGGAAAACGGTTTATGGTTAAGTGATCCAAGTATTATTCAAGTGACGTGGTTTTGTAAAAAACAGGGGTTTTACAGTTGTGACTGAGCCTAAATAAATTTGATGAAAATAATTCAGAGTCGCCACTTGACAGGATTCTCAGTGTGTCAGTCAAGTCACCATTTGAATAAATATCTTGAAAAATGGTAAATAAATGTCTCGGGTCGAAAGACCCGGTTTTGTTTGATAAAATGACTCGGTTTTTGTTTGGTCTGCGATTTTAGAGAAAAAAAGGTTTGGTAACTCACTATTACGTGTAGGGAAGCCGAAGCAACCTACCCCGCACTTTCGGCACTTGGAACAAAATTTTTCAAAATGAGTAATTGAAGACTTGTGATGAGCAAATAAAAACATACATGTAATGAGAGAAGAAGAAAACTAATATTTTGTCTGAAAATATATTTTATTGCATGAGACATTTACAATGCAAAAAGGGGAAATCTTTTTTTTGTCTGACTACGTAGCGACCTGGTTCTCCTGAGGCTAGAGATACGTAGCCAGCCCTAAGGCCGGGCTGGATCCAAATTTTTATTTTTTTTTGAAAGGCAATACATCTAGTGAGAAACTGAATGAAAAGCCGTAAGAGAAAAGGAAAAGAAAAAGAGATATAGTAGAAGGATGCCCAGATATGACAACATGGCCAACTAGGTACAACCACCCATAAGTGGATTACATTCATAGTCTGTCACTCGGGAAAGTCATCAGCAGCAGCAACAAAGGCAAATTAAGCCTTTTGAGTGCATCAATGCCTTATCCTTGAACAACAATCTTAGCCTTTTGAGTAGCATAACTTGTCAGCATCAGTGACCATTTTAGCAGCAACTCACCTCCAAAGAAATTAGCAGCAGCATAATCCTCCAAACAAATAAAAACTTCAAATATAAAACCTTGTAACAGCAGCCAGGCAGCAGCAACATCATAGAGACAATCCTCAAGCAATGTGGCAGCCTCAGTAGCAAAAATCAACAGCAAACACTTGTAGAAGCAGCAAATTAACAGCACTAAGGCTAGTGCTCCTCAGCAGGTCACATAATACCAAATTATAGCAGCATTAAATTAACAGCTTTAAGGCAAAAACTCCACAGCAAACAAACAGCAACAGCAGATAGTGAGCATCAATATCTACCAACTCATAAAATTTCAGTAAGAATATGATATCTTGAAACACCTCGGAGATAAACAGCAACAACCTTAGATATAACACAGCATCAATAGCAGTAGCATCCAATTCAATGTTAACTAAAATCCAAAGTAGCAGCCATAATCATCTTTATATTCAGAAACCAAATATCAGCAGCATCTGCATAGTCAGAAGCAGCAACAGTTACGCTAGCTGCAACTGAGTAGTAGAGCAGATGCCACTGGCCTTCAATAAATAACATAGTATAACGACAGCAGCAACAACATATCAGAATAAGCCAAGTAGCTAACAACATCAGCATCAACATCCATAAACAGCTGCAATGCTCTACAATTGATAATGAAGTACTCGTAACACCCTAAGGACTCTAAAGAGATACAGGACTGCCACAAAAGAAAAAATCCCATAACCCCAGACACCCAACCCACTCCAACATAGATAACCCCAAAAGCCCAAGTTAGACACCCAAAAAACTCAACCCATTCCTAGCAGAGAAAACACCCCAAACCTACAATGAAAAACACCCAAACCCACCAAAATAGGAAAAGAGAAGATAAAGAAAATAAAGTTTGACTCAAGAATGAAAAAGGCCTTGCTAGAGACTCCTAAACCCAAAATACACCAACCAAAATGACCTAGACCTGACCCCACTCCAAACAAATGTTTCAGACTCCCCCCAACTCTAAACCACCCAAACACCCCTGTTATAATTCCAAAGTGAAGACAGACCCACCCCTTTCCAGCCAAAAGGATCCTTCGTCACCACTCATTACTGGAAGGATTCAAGTTTCAGTTTTCTTTGTTCCGAACCAAATATTAAGTACAAATGGCTTTCGATATGCCATACTTGTAAGTAAAGGATATAGGAGACTAAAAAAATGAACAAAATCCATTAAGAGATGAATACAAAATTATCTCTGAAAGTGGTTGTGGTTGGAACGTGAAAAGTCACCTCTATACCGCATTGCTCAAAGTTGTAAAGTATTGCTCAAAGTTGTAAAAAGACTCGGTATCGGGACAAATTATTCTATGGTCCTGGGATACCGCCATGTGGTGCCCCAACACCCCTATTCACCACATTTTCCTGTAGTGCCCACTATTATGGTGGAATAATAATTTTTGAAGACAAAAAATGTTCATATTGTTAAGTAACTACATTTCGCACATCTTTCAGAGCTAAAAAAGCGCTTTGCTATTGACCAAAAAGTGACAAGCATTCGCTAACGTGATTTTCCAATGAAACGATAAGAGCCTTAGCATCTGCTCATTCCCGATAATTATGCCATAAGTTAAGGAAATTATACGTTGGTATTTACCCAAAAAAAAATTATACGTTGGTTAAATTTATGTATTATGGTTAACTAATATTTCAATATAGGACATGAAATGTGATGAAACCAAAGTGATGAATATGTATTTCCTAAACCTATGACATGAATGTAATTAACGTTATACTCAAAATTAATTAATGACCATAAAAATTTTAATATCTTTGTTGACATAAAATTTGTTTCTACAAACAATAATTAATTCAATCTTCTTTTTGTGTTTTTTGCTATTGTTCCCTCAATTTGCAGGGCTGTTGTTGTCCTCCAAATTGTGGTGGGTATCAAGAAATAAACAAGACTTGGGTTGTCCCCATTTCCGGACTCTATTACCAAGATAACAATTGTATGAATTGGAGCAACGACAATGACAAACTGTGTTACAATTGGAACCCGTGCAAGGCCGCTTACCTGGATAACTACGTGGATGAATGGGACCTTACTCCTTAGGGGGGCTTGTATGATCTTCACACGCATCATCTGGTTTGGTTGCTTGGCTTTTGCTTTTGAAATGGACAATGAGAACAACCAAGAAAACATATTGTGTAGTCCTTTTATTGCGAGCATGATATTTTCCTGTGGTTGTTCTCATTGTCCACTCCAAAAGTAAAAGCCAAGCAACCAACCCAGATGAAGATTGCGAAATCATACAAGCCCCCCTAAGGAGTAAGGTCCCATTCATCCATGTAGTTATTCAGGTAAGCGGGCTTGCACGAGTTAAATGTAACACAGTTTGTCTCTCTCGTTGCTCCAATTCATACAATTGTTATCTTGGTAATATAGTCTGGAATTGGGGACCTCCCAAGTCTTGTTCATTTCTTGATATCCACAATAAGTTGGAGGAGAATAGCAACAGCCCCGCAAATTGAAGGAACAATAGCAAAAAACAAAAGAAGAAGATTGAATTAATTATTGTTTATAGAAACAAATTTTATGTCTACAAAGTCATTAAAATTTGTATGTTCATTAATTTTGAGTATAACGTCAATTACATTCATGCCATAGGTTTAGGAAATACATATTCATCACTTTGGTTTCATCACGTTTCATATCCTATATTAAAATATTAGTTAACCATAATACACGAATTTAACAAAAGTATAGATTCCTAAACCTATGGCATGATTATCGGGAATGACAGATGCTACGGCTCTTATTGTTTCATTCGAAAACCACGTTAGCAAATTCGCCCTGAAAGATGTGCGAAATGTTACTTAACAATATGAATCTAATTTTGTCTTCAAAAATTATTTTTCCATACTAGGCACTACAGGAACATGTGGTTAATAGGTTGGGGAACCACGTAGCGGTATCCCAAGACCATAGAATAATTGGTCCTGACACCCCGTCTTTTTACAACTTTGATTTAAATATCGGCCAATACGTATCGGTTTTTTCAAGCGACCCGATATTGATATTGACCAATATACGGTCCGATACAGGCCGATATCGGCCGATATTTGACCGTATCACCGATATTGTTACGTATCCCGATACTGCTATTTAAAACCTTGAAATGGATCGGATGGAAGTGTGAACCAGGAGACGTCCTCAGCAGCAAGCTATTCCTCGCCAAACAGCCGGCATTTGCCATCGCTCAAGCAGCTATGGCCTGAGCTTCGAGTGCTCTCCATTGAAAGACACACCAGTGTTCGCCAAACGAACGATTGCATCGACATTGATGATGGATCGGTCTCACTGTAATCCCAGACGGAGAGAGATATATATATGATCAGGTGAAGAAGAGCGATAATGGTCAACAAAACTTTTAGAACTTTATATAAGGGCAAATGCATGGGGTCCGGTTTGAACCGGCGTTATCGGGGAAAACCGAAGGAATTTGACACGTAGCCCGTAGGTGTAGGAATTGGTTACGTGCACGACTCACATCAGTTTTCGGATAAGGTTAGGCTAATCTCTAATCATTTTTAGTCTTGAATAGTTCATACTCTTCCTAAAAATACGGGAAGATATTCTTGAAAATATGCTTTTATGAGATTCACACCAGTCAGATAATTTCTACATTATCCGAAACAATTACCGAAGAGAATTCACTTTTTTTCGAAAACTACCACTAGCACACAATTCATCTCGTCTCCGACCACTGAAGTCAATTTGGTCTGAATTTTTTACCTGTTTGGTCTCTGTTGGGCCCGAAGTACGTATATGGATTTGGTTCCATAGTGTCACTTCCTGCGACCGCTCTGAAAACAAATTTGCAGGTGCGATGTCGAATGCCATAAAAAATGGTGGAAAAACGGTCCGACAATCTCAATTTGGGAATTGTTTTTTTGTGTCGTTTAGTTGAATTTTAATAAATTTATATGAAACTTGTTTGAGATTTCAATCAAGATAAAATGTTTGAGCCTTGTAGAGTTTATTACTCCATTTTTAAGCTCATTAAAATTGCAGCTACTACTTGGCTCGAACCGAATCGTCTATAACTGCAGACGCGATATCAGTAAATTGTGGATGTATGAATTGTCAGTAAATGAAATAATGAAAACTAGTTAGTGTTTTTTGGGTCTAGACTGAATCAGTATTTCCTTATCATGAACACCATTTGACAAATCGCATATCCTCAATTTGGCGATCGAATGCGTTGCATATAAATTTTTATTTGCAAACTTTTATCTCAGAAAGTGCGCAAGGACAAAGATTGTCTTTTGAATTCTTTCGCAAAATTCACGATCCAAATGCAACTCATCCTAGACATGGCAAGCAGTGTTCATGCGATATGAGATAGCGATCGTCTAGATGGCCTTTGAACAAGGCCTTGATTGAAGAGGGCAAAAGTAAGAAAACAGTGATATTAGTTCACAACCATCCTCATCAAATAACAATGTCCATTCCATCATCTGGGCGTACATGCAAACCCGAGGATTGAGAACTTTAGACTGCGTTTTTTTATCTTGAATTACGAAGGGAGAGGAATATCTAGCGAAACCAATTCATAAATTTAGCATCTTCACTTCATTTTTCCCTTCCAAAAAAACCCTCCTTGATTCGTGATCCAAACACAACCCTAGACAGCAACTTCGGCTCCAAGGAAGACCATAGATAGATGAATAGTAGGATGGAATGGTCACCCTCATTTTAGGTGGGTGAACAAAATTGGACTCCATCAAAAAAAGAAAGGCATCGGAACCTATTCCTGTCGAATTTATAAAGAAACAGTATCCGAGTTCAAATATTAGCTAGTAATAGAAAGAACCTACATCTGTCTAGAATAGAAAAATGAAACTCAAATGCAATGAATTTCTCATCCCATTATGGTTAGTTTTGACACCTTCAGGTTGGACAGAGCTGAGAGACGAGGTTGACTACTCCTCGCATCGGTGCATCATTCTGCAAGTAACAACATATAACAAATTTGAGTGACAGAGTGAATTGGGACTTGGGAGTGAAGATACGGCATACATCTGTTTCGGACGAATAGAAGGATTACGTGCAACATACATTTTACTGTGAGGTGCCCCCTGTTATCATCGATAAAGAAAAACAACTAACAATTCTTTTATCTGGGCTCACTAAAAATTGAAGTGCTAAAGGTTGAGTGCCTATTGCGATGGTGGTGTTATGTCAAACACCACCATCCCAATAGGCTATTATACACTGGTGCGGGTGGTGAAGAACTGTTAACTGTTAATGACTTCTCCACAAGTTCAATGAAATGGAGGAAACAAGGGAATGAAATGGTCATTTTACAAGGCATTAACATTTTCCATTCAAAAAAAAAAAAAAACAAGGCGTTACACTCACCAGATACACAACATCAAATGCTTTGCGGTAACTATCAAGAGAATCTGCAACATTGTGATTCCTGAAACAGTAGTTTGCAATGTCAAGCACAACATTTCGTGACTTGTGCATGCATTTAGCTTTTGAATTCTTGCTTTAAAATGAAAACATATGCTCAGCCTAGTGTCCATTGATTTCCAGGAATCAGGGAAGAAAAGGCCGAGTCCAACTTGATTGGGTGGCGTGGGGACATTCAATCAAGGACACTGGACACATATCCAGTAACCTAAGTGGGGCAGAGGTTTCAAGCTCAAGTTAGAAGGGAATGCCCATGGATCACCCAGATTCGGGGTCCATCTATCCTGCTTTCAAAGAAATTTCCTCATAGAATTTTGTATTTCATTACATTCCAAATCCCTGAACCCCATTATGTTAGCTAGAATGTCTGTCATATAGCCCATAAGACTGTTGCATAGCTTCAGACAAAAATAGTTTGTTTCTTTCACTTTTTAGCAACAAAGGATGCTGTATTAATGCTTCAAGACAGAATACCTTTAACTGCCACTAATTAGGCCCCTCTTGATGAAACATCTATTTCAACTTAACAACACTAGTGGTGTTTCAGAACTACAAAACAACATGACAAACTGCACATTGATGGTTACTTCTGCATGATTTTGCATGGACAGCATTTGCATCTATGCGTCTATTGAAAGTGCATATTAAACAAAATCAACATTGATGTTTAGCCATTACAGAGAGAGAACCGTGTATTTGTAGCTCATGTGACATGAACTTCATTTCGAGTTCAGACAAAGGGATTGTATAAACTAATGACCAACACCAAATGTAAAGACCAATGCCAAAATGTATACAGGTAAGAATTTATAAATATTCAGCAAAGTTTGTAGACTTACAGAAACCCCACAGATATTCGTGTTTCATAGTTCAAACCATCTGACATTCCCAAGTCTCCAGTGTGATCACCTAGAAGCAGTACGTTAGTTCTCTTCTTCACTGAGGCAGTGTCATCAATGAGCCCATTAGCATCACCCAATCGATCATGGACAGGAGCAGCCATATCAAGTGCATGTTCATTCTTATTTAAAGAATGAATTGTCTTCCCTGAAATAAGAACAAGATTCTTGATAATGCAGCGCATTGTAGAAGATGTCAAAATCAGATTTTCAACAGAAAAATGGTACTAAAGAACTCGTGTTTAGATATCAAGCGGGCAGGCGGCAGGTCAACAACTGTATATGTCTACCACAAGACGATTGTTATTAGTAATGCCGCTTGACGAACAAAAGGTGTCCCAGAAATTGTTGGAAACTTATGTAAAAAATAGCATGTAAAGAACAATTCCGTCATTAGGTGAATAAAGATACCTTTAAAAGATACTAGTTGACCACTAAGATTGAATACCATGCGGTTTGAAACAATCTTTACATTTTTGAAAGATCTATGCAATTTCTGCCTGAGAACCTGCAAATTGATAAACAGTGCCAACCACATCAGAAAAATGGTGCAAATTAGAGCTTTAAATATCAGATAAAATATAGTTCTTGCGGAGTATGGCCTCATAAAGATTTCTGTAAAACTAACCTCTTCAATGATATCGGCAAGCCCTGCAGAAAATATCAGTACAGGAACCTCTTTCTCCTGCAGGTCACAGCAACATAGAAAAATAAGGCAGAACAGCACATATGTGGTTCGGTCACAGTTTATCCCCATAAAGGCTATGAGCACCCTGTTTACTCACTATCTTAAGGCAACATCTTAGGGGCAGTTTCAAAAAAGAACTTGACACCATTACATCAGTGACTTCAATCCTCATATTGATATCGAACATTCAAAGATCAGTTTGTATGTCATGATAAAACCATAATACCAACATTGAGTAAGCAGTATAACATATAGTGGTAAACAATGTCTCTGGTAATCGGGACTCACATCCTCTTTCACGCTCATCTTGGCACAAGGACCAAAAACTGAAGGCAAGGTGAGGGGTGGAAAGGTATTTCAAGGCAAAGAAGCTACCAATACCTCCTCTTGTTTTGTTATGGGGTGAGGAAAATAAATAAAAAAAGATAAGATTTTTGTGTTATTTTACATCAATGGAGTCTAGTTTACATGAGAGAAGTGATTCTTTAAAGGGCAAACAAGCCGTAATGGCTTTTGATACCGTGCTACACGGGCTTGGGTAGAACTCAACAAGGAAAGCAATTACGGTAAGATGACCTCATAACTAGTTACTGCATGTTATCTTCGCACCCAAGCTATGTAGGACCTTGCTTCATAGGAAGAACTACATTAACTCTTCAATATTGATAGTAAAAAATCTAACACATTAATTCATCACCTCATAATAAAAATTAGACAACGCTAGAAACGCAGATTTAAAGGAAGAGTTTCGATATTTCCACGAGAAAAGAATATCAAGGGAGGGAGAGATCAATTTTCCCGCTAATGCGATATCTGAACATGATTACCTCAACGTTTTTGTTACCACACCTTGTTCTCAAACTTTCTTTAAATCACTTGATAATATTAAGTTCCCAATATTGCTATATGCATTATTGTTTTCTCACTATGAACTGAAAAAATCCATTGGATTGGTTGTCATAATTAGCGGTTACATTACATCTACAAAAGTAATGTCTAAAAGCATTATAGACAACATCAGCATTTACCTCCAGAAACTCAAAAAGTTCAACAACTCCCTCACGAAATGCAATTGTAGCATTATCCACGGATTTTTTTATTGCATCATAGGTAAGGCCTCCCTCAATAAGAAGGGCGTGAGTTTTCTCCCACCTGAATGAACATAATGAGAGGTTTTGGTTCATTATTACTAAATCCAATGGACTAAAAACAAGTATTCATGAATTGCAACGGCATTTGCGATTGTGTGCTGAAGTAGCACCGTTGAAGTACTAGAGAATTCCAAATGAAAAAGGCATAGAATTCTGCTTTTATATGCTTTTAGGCTACAATAGTGTCCATCATAACATGCAGAATCATATGAATGGTACCAGTACACTATAGGTTCAACAAGACAAATTATCTTCTGTTATCAAAACTCAAGTGACATACCACTCTTCCATGAGCTTTGCTTTCTCGTCAAGGGGAATTGACGGGTTGAATTCCAAGGGATGGTAATATTCCTTCAATTCTTGCCTCTTGATGTCGTACTTAGGATTCCCCTGTTGCAAAAGGCCATGACTGCCTACACTTTTATTAGGGAGTACTGAAACTAAATAATGTAAAAAATTATGGAAGAGGATAACAGTAACACCGCAACAACTTACTCTGCCCACGACAGCCATCGATCCAGTACTTTGTTAGCGTTGCATCAAAATCTGCAATTACCTAATATGTGAAGAAAAGTTGCATGAATATTTATGGACTTTTAAAACAAATAAACTGAAGGTAAAAGATTTCTACATAAAAAAAAGGATATCTAGAAGAATATGTATCGTAGTAATAGGATACAATCATGTAAAGTAGGAGCATCAAAAGAATGAGTAGCTCAGGCTCCACAAGAGCTTGACTTCATAAGATCTTCTCCAACCTCCTTTATTATCAGGACGAGCCAAATTTTAACAGGATGTTACGATTGACTATCAATGTGACAGAGCTGAGCCACTCACTGTAAGGCTCAACTTTATATGTAATATGACGATTATTCATACTGGCAATGAAATTTAAATATATCACCGGTGGAAAGATTCACAACTAATCCAATTTCATTACCCTGAATCACAAGTACCTTGTTAGTCCAATGAGATTTCGCATTTCAATTACTTCACGTCAAAACAAGGTGGTGTAATAGATATGCCTAACAGGCATCTCATCCTAATGTCAGGTGATAACAAAAATAATACAATGAATCAGCGTATAAGAGCAAAATCATCCTCATTTCCAAAACCCTCCGCCTCTTGAGTGTCTCCATTGCTTTCACCCCCAATGGCAAGGAGTTGAGTACTCTCACCCTCAGCGTACCCTTAATCCTTCTTGCCCTCACCTTTGAATAATAAAAGCTAATTTATACTGCCAATAGGACTTTAAAAAGTTACTTTAAATTTTAAATTAAAACAGCTTATGTTAGAGCTTGTCCATATCGGTTAGTTGTAACCTCCAAAACTGGTATATGAGCCTGGGCAACCTCTCCACTCATTGACAATTGATTTTGAACTGGAAGCTTTAACATGGTATGAGAGCCAGCCTTTCGGAGGGTACTTGGACAAGACTCTATTTCGTACTATGTGGTTCTCCTTTTGTTTGTGGCATAAGTGCACTTTTCTTTTGTCCATATGTTTTGGATCATTTGTTTACCTCTCTGTGCTCAAGTCGCCGTTGCATGTGAGGAAGAGAGTTAGAGCTTGTCCCGTGTTGGTTGATCTTGCAATAGTTCTTGGCAGTGTGAATCTAATACAGACCTCACCTCTGGCCCTATTCATTGGAAGAGGTTGCAAGCCCAATGCTAGAGACATCATTTGAGCCATATAAAAGACGAGCCTAAGAATTCACAATTTGATATCAGTCAAGTTCCTCAAGCTTGTTTGATAAAAACTCAAAAAGCTCGCCTCGAGTCCTCGACTCTCAAGTGTTAGAAAAGCCAAGCTTGGAAACATTTTGAAACCCACTACCCCGATTGGACTCGGCTTGTTACCACCCTGGACCAATGCTATCCTAATCCTTAACATACTTTCCAACAGGTTTCATAACCAGCCTAGGATATGCAAAAAATTGAATTCAGCTTGACATTCAAGCAGGTGAGTGATTCCAATTGTCATTCTGTCAGTCGTATATAAATCGTGAGTTCAGTTTAGCTCTTTTGCTGCTCCAACCCCAAATTTTCCAAAGATACAAGCTAGGCCCTTTACTTTTTTTTTTTTTGACGTTGCATGAACTATACATACAGAATGACATACTCTTTGAAGCACTCCATTTTATCCCAATTGGAAGAGTAATTCTCCAAATTTCCAGGCCAAAAGCAAGAAAAAAAAAAGTGTAACTGTTCCCAAATAACGATAGGGAAAATCACTCTCAAAACGGCGTTCCTTTTACTTTAGAAAATACCATCAAGTGAAAAAATTAAGAACCTAGATTTTTCCAAATCGGCGTTCCTTTTACTTTTGGAAATACCATCAAGTGAAAAAATTAAGACCCTACCCATGATGAAGCCGATCAAAATCATGGAAGTGGTCCAAGTGGAATAACCAGAATTGAGAAACAGAAAACATAGGATCGAGAATAATCGAACAAATGATAAAAAAAACAAAAGAATAACCGAACGAAATGCAGGATAAAACCTGTAGTTTTTCTGGGCCAGCAAGCCGAATTGCGGCTATTTTCTTCTCGAGCGACTCTGGATCACCAACAACGACATCTGGAGAGCTATTTGAGGCACAAACACCCAATTGTTCCATCTCAAGTTGACCCCTATTGCTATTTCTACAACACCAAACCCTACATGCACATACCGAATTATTTAAAGACGGAGAAAAGGAGGTCCGCGTCACTACAAACAGAGTGAGGTCATATACGTAAAGATGTACGCGTCCGTAGCATTGGTCTTTGCGTAAATAATGTGTAGCAGAAAGATTTCGAACCTGGAATCGATTGTCGCGGGAAAACAGCGGTGCTTGCAGATGTTACTCCAGCGAACGGGGATGATGTTGCGGAGACGATGGCTCATCAGAGAGAGAGAGAAGATTATGCCAGTAAAATGTGTATGAAGCTTCTTTACCAAAAAAAAATTGTGTGAAGCTCGTCAGTGTCCAAAGACGCTGGCTGTGTTCGTTTTCCAGCTTAGTTTAGTTTTAGTTTTGATAACATCATCATTACCCTCATTTTTCTCTCTATCTCTCTCCACTTATTACATTTTTTTCCAAAACTAAACTAAACTACTACTAAACGAACAAGGCCAGTGAGAGCGTGTGATAGGGGACGTGTTTCTGAGATTGGGTGGGGTGGAGTAGGAATGGCCATTTCGTTCTACCCATCTGAATCTTATCCGAATTGATTCACACCCCTAAACGAATCGGCAATTTGGACATCTATTTGGAAATTGGATAGGACATGGAGATTCTTTTTGAAAATTTTTAGGGATCGGAGGAGGTGGAACTAGGCATATCCTCGGCCCAAATCCGCCCTGAATCCATTCCCCGATCCATCCTTGCCCCACCCTGTCTCCGAATCCCCAAACACAAGGATCTATTCGTGAGTTATAAAATTTTGGGGTTTTACTAAATTCTCTCCAAAAATATAGGGATTCTCTCTCTCTCTCTCTCTCTCTCTCTCTCTCTCTCTCTCTATATATATATATATATATATATATATATATATATCCCTCCCTCCCTTTCAAACCAAAATCTATCACAATCACTTGGAACCCACGTAGATCCATCACCTATACATCATATTCTCGCCGTTTGGACTTGGAAATTGCATGTACAAGCTTGGAGCTCGGTGGGACTCGAATTTGGAAGCAAGGATTTTGCTTTGAACTTGTGGGAGGCTCAAATCTTTGAGATAGGGATTCATTCTCCTCTTTTTAAGTGTTTATGAGTGTTTGTAGCAAAAATCTTCTCGTTTTGTTTATGCCTTTTGGTTGATTTGATCGAAAATCATGAAAACCCATGAAAAAAATCCTACTGTTATCGTATTGTCTTTTTGCTCACTGCAATTCCCGTCTGGTTTTCACAGAACCATCTCGGTCTTTGTCCTTCGATTGTGATCCTCTCCTAGTCCTCGTTTGACCTTCTATTGCGTAGTTCTTTTAAAAAATGTGTGATTACACCTTGGAAACTCTTCCTAAACTTACAAAATTGTATTTGAAAAATTATAAACCCGCTTCGTTGATTGTTTAAAGTGTATGATAGGTGCCGAAAAGCACCCACTGAACCTTGTTAACTCGCACTTTGTTAAGCTATTTCGGTTGGTTTTTTATTAGCGTTTGTTGGTAAATGGTGTTATAGGTGCCGAGTGCCCAAAGACGTGGAAAACATGCTTTGGAGTGGTTTAGAAGTGTCAAGGATGGAAAGAGGAGTGAAAGAG
Source organism: Vaccinium vitis-idaea (assembly GCA_963854785.1). Classification (NCBI taxonomy): domain Eukaryota; kingdom Viridiplantae; phylum Streptophyta; class Magnoliopsida; order Ericales; family Ericaceae; genus Vaccinium; species Vaccinium vitis-idaea. Next base: position 32,085,787 of record OY978224.1, read on the forward strand.
GACCAATGGGCCATTTTCTGACTTGGTGGTCCGGACCACGCTTTCCCCCGTCCGGACCTAGGGCTCCGTGAACTTCAAAGAGCAATCTGTACCCGTAGTCCGGACCACCCTTATCCCTGTCCGAACCATGGTGTCGGGAATTGGCGTTTTAACTGGTTTTTATGTAATTTTGAGAGCCCTAAGTATAAATAGCACAACCTAACATTGTTTTAGGGTTCCCAACTATTGAGAGAGTCTACTTTGAGAGAGAAACTCATAGTTCTTCATGTTCTTCAAGTGTTCTTCAAATCAAAGCATGTTGATCATCACCATGTTCGGCTAAACCCCTTTTCTAGGGGATGATGAGGTTCTTCACCAAGTAACCTCGTTTTTCTGCATAGATTTTGGTTAATACTTGGATCGGATTATATGTTATGAACTCGATTTCATATGATCAATGGAATCATGGTTTCCTTCTTCCAATCTATTGCGTATTTGTATACATGTGTTCAAATACTGTAAACATATAGTAATTGTTTTCACTGGTGCGATTGGAGTTCTGAGATGGATTATGCTCGTAAGACGGACTGTGCCGCGATAGTGAGACGGTCCGTGCTATAGGATAGCCCATGCCTTTTAACAATCTCTATAATCTCTTGATGATTATCGTTAGGGTTTGCAAGCCCTAGCGATAATCCTTTGCGATTCGAATATTAATCATATCTATGCGATGCTTGGTTATGCGGTATGAGCGGATTCTAAACCCTAGATCTTTTTCCCTAACAATTTCACCTTTTTAATTATTGCGCTTTTTAGTTTAATTATTTCACAAACAATCAAACCTCTTTTTACCGAATTAAATTAGAAGTTCATTGGAATTAACGCAACTTAGCCAATTTGTCTCCGAGGATCGACACTCGGACTTAACCGCTATTCTCCGGAATAAAAGTTAATTCCTAGTTATTAAATATCTATTTTTGACTCAGCACGACACGATCAGTGTACGACGGATAGAACGGTTATGAACGCTTATTTGACGACATTTGACACGTTATGGGAGTATAAGACTTTGGATATCTATTCTATCTAATATATAAAGGGGGAGCACCAGTTTGGTGTCTCCTTTTTTTGAAGCCCTGTCACAAAAGTGATTGACACTATTACCCCTCGGAAATTGTCTTTTCATTTCTTCTTTCTCCGTGCAAATTCATTAACTGCCTGCCAAGGAAAAAGTAGCCCTGTCACAGTTGGTTTAGTTTTCTGAAAGTTTTCCAAACTATTTATTCACTTGATTTCAAGTCGGTGTACTATACCGAGTGGGGTGGTAGTCATATACTCCCCCGATCGAAACATCCGGGTTTTGTCTATACACGATGAAAATTAACAAATAATATATCAAAATGTTCGTTGGAACATGAACTACACTTCTATCACAGAAAAAGTTGGATTTGAAGTGGTTCGGACGTGACCCAGTAGCTCGGAAAGTCAAAAACGCATATACACTGCTCCTCAACGATCGAAACGCTTGGGTTTTATTTCTACTTAACGAAAATCAACGTATTATATATCAAAACGTTCGTTATGAAATGAACTACATTTCTATCACGGAAAAAGTTGGGTTCAGATTGTTTTGGACGGGACCCAGCAGCTCAGAATGTCAAAAACGCATATACACTGCTTCTCGACGATCGAAACGCTTGGGTTTTATTTCTACTCAACGAAAATGAGCGTATTATATATCAAAACGTTCGTTATGAAATGAACTACATTTCTATCACGGAAAAAGTTGGGTTCAGATTGTTTTGGACGGGACCCAGCAGCTCAGAATGTAAAAAACGCATATACACTGCTCCTCAACGATCGAAACGCTTGGGTTTTGTTTCTACTCAACGAAAATTAACGTATTATATATCAAAATGTTTGTTATGAAATGAACTACATTTCTATCACAGAAAAAGTTGGGTTCGGATTGTTTTGGGTGGGACCCAGTAGCTCAGAAGTTCAAAAACGCATATACACTGCTCCTCAACGATCGAAACGCTTGGGTTTTGTTTCTACTCAACGAAAATTAACGTATTATATATCAAAACGTTCGTTATGAAATGAACTACATTTCTATCACGTAAAAAGTTGGGTTCGGATTGTTTTGGGTGGGACCCAGTAGCTCAGAAGTTCAAAAACGCATAGACGCTGCTCCTCAACGATCGAAACGCTTGGGTTTTGTTTCTACTCAACGAAAATCGACTTATTATATACCGATGGGTTCAGTAGGATGTAACCTACCTTTCTTCTGAAGATTAAGCTAAACCGGAGTGATTTGGATGGGCCTCGGTTGCGTCGAACGGACCAAACTTCTTCTTCTTCCTTCCTTAGTTTTCTTCTTCTTTTTCTTTCTTCTTTTATTCTCCTACCCAGCCATCTCTCTCGGTGAAGAAAAAAAATAGAAAAGAAGAAAGTAGTGGAAGATGATGATGATTAGATATCCCTCTCTCTTTGCCCAAAAAAAATCTATCTTTCTCTCCTCTCTTTTCTTCTGCCGAAAGATTTGATAAGGGAAGAGTTAAATAAAATGGGGGTTTAGGTTGATAACCCATGGGTAATGGAATGGTAGGAGTTTGAGTTTTTTTTTTAACTGCAGGAGTTTGAGTTACTAACCATGGGTTGGAGGGTTTTCAGGGGTGGTGTTGGCTACTCATTGGTTGGGCAAAAAGGCCTCCCAAATATGGCTAAGCAATGAAAGACATGAGGGAATGATGTATTAGATAGTTGGAGGTGACAACTTGGTTGGCTTAGAATTATATTAGGAACATATGGTTAGGGTAACCGGATAGTGTAATGGGATTAAGACCACTAAATCACAAAAATAAATTTAATCATTTCTAAGTATTATTAATAAAACTATTTCATAAAAAAAATATAGGGCTAAAAGCCGGGTCGTTACAATCTATCCCCCTTAAAACAATTTTTCGTCCTCGAAATTTGGTCGTTCCTCCAGTTACGAGTCGTTGCTGACTGTCGTTGTTTGTCGTCTTTAGATCGATTCTTCTTGCTCAGGCGTCATTAGAGAATATTGACAAATATAACTCTCTTTCGTCTCCTGTTCTTCTTTTCATAAATTTGAAATGAGATTTGGCAGCTACTGCGTCATTAGTCGTGCTTCTTTGATTGTCGAGTCATTGTTGATGAGTAGCTCCGTCTATCCCCCTTAAATTTGAAACACGTCCCATTTGAAGAGTAAGCCGTCACTACCTTCCCATGACAATCAATTACAGCCTGGGGGGCAGATAACCATTCCGTTCTCGACATTAATTCAAAGTCCGCCATCTGAATGACACGGGGGTCGCAGGTAAAATGAAATTCTGATACCTCTAACTTGCACTATTTACATACCAAGCCTACCGAAATCTGACCTCCTAACAGTGAGGTGACCGTCATTGTCGACCTTATGCGTTCAGCTTCTAGTCCTAATATACGCACATATGCAATAGATATAAACGGGTGCGATGCTCTAGAATCAACTAACGTTTTCACGTAAGTACGAAAAAGTGGGAGATTACCTTGGATCACCGCAGGATTATAAACTTCCTCCTCTCCTTGGAGTGCGAACAGTCTGCCTCCAACAACGGGTTTTGCCGGGTTCCATTGTAGCTTCTGTTGATTTGGATTCTTGAAGAATTGATTTCCCATTCCTGTCTTGTTTCCCTGTGGCTGTTGCTGCTGTCCGTATTTTGAACTTCCAGTTCCAACTAACTGTGGGCAAAGGCGTTTGATATGGCCTTCTTGACCGCATTGGTAACATCCTCCACCTGATGCCTGATTTTGTCCCTGGTTTTGGTATGGTCCTTGATTCGACCCACGGTTCTGGCCCTAGTTGTTGTTCCTCCACTTCTGGTTGTTACGTGGTTGCGATCGGTTGCAGTTCTGATCATACGGCTTGGGTGCAGAGTACCCCTGGTTGTTGTTGCGAATTGGCCCTCCTAATGCCTGGTTGCCCTTCGATCTGCTCTCGAAGTCAATGCTTTCCCGTTCCATCATGAGTGCGCATTTTACCACTTGTGCATACGTGGGGTATTCTAGTGCCATCACTGATCGACGTGTCTCTCCGAGTCCCCACTCAAACTTCCTTGCTTTCACTTCATCTGTCGGCACGAGAGTTTTGGCGTATCGAGATAGTTCCTCGAACTTGGCAGCGTACTGAGTGACAGTCATAGAGCCCTGCTTCAAGCTCATGAACTCCTGAATCATCGCTTGCTTGATTGGGGTGGGGAAATATTTGTCGAGAAAGATTATCTCGAAGTTTTCAAATGTCATCGTCGTCACGTCGTGGAGCGTCTCCGTCATTTTCCACCAGTGTTGAGCTTCTCCTTGCATCTGGTACGTAGCCAATGCAATGCAATCTTCATCTCTCGTGATTGCTAGTGTTTTGAGCACCTTCTTGATCTCTTCAAGCCAAGTCTCCGCAGCAGTCAGGTTAGGCTCGCCATGGAAGGCTGGTGGTTGGCGCTTGCAGAACTCGTTCAAGGCCTGACTACGAGTTAAAGGGCCCTGAGGTGTATGAGCTGGTGGTTGTCGAGGAATGTTGGTGATTGCAGCTATGAAAGCTTGAAACATCTGAGTGAGGTCTTGTACTCCAATCTCTCCGTTGTTCCACTCATTGTTTTGGTTGTTGTCGTTGTTGTTGCCATTGTGACCGTTCCTCGTGTTCGCCATCTAAAATTTGGAAGTTTCTTAAAGAGGGGGTTCTAGCTTTCATGTATTGGTTAGAACATATGCTTATTTGCTAGCCAACATGCAGAACTAATGTTTTCTCACGGTACACACTCGTAGTCTAAGTCGAACGACTATTAGTAAGTAATTATAAGGTAGACTTAAAGTAGACTATAATAAAGTAACATAGACAATAGATAGTATTACTATTCGGTTTACGCTCTCGGAAAGTGATCTACCCAATCTACCCAAGGCCGAGGGTTTGAACCTATAGCTCTGATACCAAGTTGTAACGCCCCGATTTTTCGGAAACATTAAAATAAATTGAAAAGTCAATTTAAAAAAAAGATTTCATAGATCCATCATAATACCATACCGAAAGCAATTGTTATAGTTTTACAATCATATCGAATTAAATTTAAACTGTCAAAATATTACAATTTTCAATAAGACTTGAAGCTTTCAAAATGTAGTCGACTAAATTGTTCAGAGCGAGTAAGCATATGGAAACCAAGGCTCGTTGGCTTTCTCCTCAGCAGTGTTGATATTTGTCTGCTTGTACGGCCCCTCAGCTCCGTCTTCATTTCATGGTGATAAATCACCGCGGTACAAGTACCCGTGAGCTTAGAAAGCCCAATACGAATATCCTACTCTACTTAACCCCACATATCTAACAGATAAACATGCATAATAAATAAATAACAGGAGATATACAAGTAGCATCACTGATTCATTACTAATCATTTACCTACGTGTCATCTAGGATTCTCACCCACGAGATCCATCCTACCCTCCAACCTCTAGCATAGGGCAACTGGTGTGATTCGACTCCCCCTTGCATTTCTTATAAAACAAAAAGACAAAAAGTCAGATGCGCGTTTATGAGCTGCCATGAACATCCTGAATCTGTTGGGATTTTTCCCAAGTTAAATGTGGACTTTGGAAAATAGAAAAGAAAAAGAAATTGACATTAGTTTTGCATGGGAAATTAGAATGGTTCGACGGTTCAATTAATGGGTTTGGTGGTGATCTATTAGGTTGGGTCTATCAATTATTTGATGCCGGTTGTGCATAGTGGAGTTCCAAGAAGCATTTGTTGTTGCTGCCTCCAGAAGCTTCCTGTGGGAATTTTCAAGGGTCAACCATGCATGTATTTAAAGTGTGTGTGTGCTGTGCATATGGGCAGAGGCTGCTGCTGTGTGTGAGTAAGAAAAGTGAGATACGGCAGACTTGTGAAGAGAGAAAAAAGAAAGAAAACTTGTAGTGTGTGTTTGAGAGTTGAGTGAGAATATTGGTGAGTGTGTGAGAGATAAAAATACTAGTGAGTGTGAGAGTGTTTCTCCTCCATTGTAAATCTCTTGTTTAAAGTGAAAAGTGCTCTCTCCCGTGGACGTACCCGATTTTGGGGAACCACGTAAAATTGTTTGTGTTCTTTGTTTCGGTTTATTTGTGTGTGTGGTGTGTTGGTTTGATCGATACATAACAAGTGGTATCAGAGCTACGGTATGGCGGGAAAAAGCACTGGGTTTGCTATTGTGCTTTTCAACGGCCACAATGATTTCACTCTTTGGCAACAAAGGGTGAAAAACATGTTGACAAGAGAAGGTTTGGCGAAGACACTCAAGAAAAAATCCGAAAAGCCGGAGGATGTGACGGATGCTAAATGGGAGGAGATGAGAGAGCTTGCAAATAGCACGATTCAATTGTATCTCGGGAATAGCACGCTTCGGGAAGTCATCAATGAAACGGATCCGGCGGAACTTTGGGCAAGTTGGAGAGTCGGTACAAGTCCAAGTCTTTAACGAATCGGTTGTCGTTAAAGAAACAATTGTATGGGTTAAATATGTGCGAAGGAGGAAACTTCAATGGGCATTTGGATGAGTTCAATCGGCTACTAACGGAGTTGGATGCCATTGGTGCAAAGATCGAAGAGGAAGATAAAGCGATACTCTTGTTGGTTTCGTTGCCGCCGTCGTATGAGCATCTTCGGACTACTTTGATGTATGGAAAGGACACTCTCAAGCTTGATGAAGTTATTGCTACTCTCCTATCCCATGAGCTGATGCGGAGGAAGGAGAGCGTAAGCTTTTCGGAGGAGCGTGTTGTGGTTGCATCCAATGGTGGTCAAGACCGGGGTAGAAAAATCGAGAGGCAAGGTGGATCGAATTGGAGGTCTCGTTCACAATCAAGGGGGCGTTCACACTCGCGAGGTGGTGAGTCCCGAGGTGGTGAGTCGCGATGGGTTGACAATCGAAAATGTTATTTTTGTGAAGAAGAGGGACACATAATGAAGTTTTGCCCAAAACTCAAAGCAAAGATAGAGAAGGAGAAAGGGAAGGAAAATTCCAAAGCGGCGGTAGTTGAGAGTTTTGTAAAAGATGACGGTGATTTGCTTACGGTAACTTCCGAAGGTATGGATCATTTTGATTGGGTTATGGATTCCGGTTGTTCTTTTCATATGTGTTCAAATAGAAATTATTTTTACTCGTATGAGGCTTGTGATAAAAGTAATGTGAGGATGGCGAACAACACGGTGAATAAAGTTGTTGGCATGGGTACGGTACGATTTCGGATGGCCGATGGAAGATTTGTGAGATTGACCGAAGTCCGACATGTGCCGGGTTTGAGAAAGAATTTGATTTCATTGGGGATGTTACATTCCAATGGTTGTAGCTTTGCATCAAGTGATGGAGTTCTTGAGGTGTTCAAGAATGAGAAAGTGGTGTTGCAAGGGAAATTAGTGGGCAATTTGTACAAGCTCCAAGGTCGTGTTGATGTGAGGCGTAAAAATTTTGGGCACCGAGCAAGCAAAACTTATGGGCGTCGGGTTGCACAAGTGTGGCGTGTAAAGGCACAAGCAAATGAATCTCTATGTGTGGAGAGCAAGATGGAAAAAGAAGTAGCTCAAGTGATGGCGTTTGGAAAAGTAGATGAAGAAAAATTGAGTGCAAGGAAAAAGGTCACTTTCGCACCAAATTTGGTCTCGGCTATTTTCGGATAGGCACCCGGGCGTGGGGGTGCGAGGCGCCCAAGCAAGGGGGTGCATTTCACTTGGGAAAAGGGGGTGTTTGTTGGGATTTTTCCCAAGTTAAATGTGGACTTTGGAAAATAGAAAAGAAAAAGAAATTGACATTAGTTTTGCATGGGAAATTAGAATGGTTCGGTGGTTCAATTAATGGGTTTGGTGGTGATCTATTAGGTTGGGTCTATCAATTATTTGATGCCGGTTGTGCATAGTGGAGTTCCAAGAAGCATTTGTTGCTGCTGCCTCCAGAAGCTTCCTGTGGGAATTTTCAAGGGTCAACCATGCATGTATTTAAAGTGTGTGTGTGCCGTGCATATGGGCAGAGGCTGCTGCTGTGTGTGAGTAAGAAAAGTGAGATACGACAGACTTGTGAAGAGAGAAAAAAGAAAGAAAACTTGTAGTGTGTGTTTGAGAGTTGAGTGAGAATATTGGTGAGTGTGTGAGAGATAAAAATACTAGTGAGTGTGAGAGTGTTTCTCCTCCATTGTAAATCTCTTGTTTAAAGTGAAAAGTGCTCTCTCCCGTGGACGTACCCGATTTTGGGGAACCACGTAAAATTGTTTGTGTTCTTTGTTTCGGTTTATTTGTGTGTGTGGTGTGTTGGTTTGATCGATACATAACAGAATCGTCGACCCAAAAAAAAAAAAAAAGTGAAGTTTTTAACTCCTACATACAAGTATGGGTCGGATTTTTGACTTGATCATCATGAGTTGGATACAACAAAGACTTTTTTTTTTTTTTTTTGGGTAGCCATTACATTCATGTGGTTTATCAATGAAATTCTTATGGTACCCGTAAAAAAGAAAAAAGAAAAAAGAAAAAAGACCATTGTTAATTTGCTCTATTTTTTTTTAATAAAGCATTTCAGGTCAATTTAATCTTTTAACCATCTCACTGAATTTTCAAGAAAATTAGAGAATGGACCTGAAGAGATAAGAATTCAATTTTAAAGAAAGTAGTAAACTTAAGTACAAATGTAGAAGATGAGTAAAGGAAAACAGAAATTCATCTCATTTCTCATTTCAGAATCGTTGATCACAGAGAGAGAGGCCCTGGCCCTTTTATACAAGATGTAACTCCTAAACAACTTGATTAACCAACTAAACATGTCTCTAACTGCCCATTAGCTAAACATATCACACTTCATAATGCTTAGCTAAACTAGCTAACCGCAACAGCAATAGCAGCTAAACTAGCTAGTGAGTTCTACTGACAAATTTCACTATAATGAATTCTTGAATCCTCTACTGGGAAAAACAAAATGTTCAAGATCGAAACATGTATGTACACATTAAATTTGGTCGACAAGCAACAAATTTTGTAACCATATATGCTTGTCTCAGCCCCAATTGTTTTTTCAAATCAAGCTGCTAGAACTCTAAGTGGGGCCACCTCCGCCGCCAGAGTAGCAAGGGGAGTCGGCATTGGCGAATTCCGACAAATTGGACACGTGGTATTGACCCTTAACCACGGGTCAACGCACTTGAGGTGGAAAAGGTGGCTGCACTCTGGCAACAGGCGGAGAACGTCGGCGTCATTATATTCGGCCAGGCAGATGGAGCAGCCGGAGGCGGCGGAGGAGCCGTGGTGCTGGTGGAGCTTGGCTTGGGAGTATAGGAGTTGTGGGAAGTTGAGGGTGGTGGCTTCGTCGAGGCCGAGTTGTTGTTCGTTGGCGGCGGAGGCGGAGTCGGAAGAGGAGGAGGTGGAGTAGGCGGGAGGGTGGCGCGTGGTGGTGCGGGTGCGGGTGCAGAGGTAGGAAGAGTATGTGAAGAGGACTATGAATAAGAGGGCTCCAAGGGAGAGCCCTAAGCCGTAGTCCAAGCTGATACTATTTTGACCTTGTTGTGGATGTTGTGGGATGTCACTTGGATTTATGGTAGTGTTGCTCATTTTTTGGGAGAGAGAAAGAGAGGAGAGAGAGGGGGGAGATGATGGAGAGGTATGGGAGTTCTTAAGGAATTTGAATCCAATTGGGCTAGCTAGTTTGTAATTTTCTCTCTTTTGACAAGCATATTTACCTAGCTATCAGAGTGCCTCCAGGTCTTGATCTGTAGGTCAGATACTTAAGGTGGTTCTTAGCTTTTACAGGTCTAACTTTAGATGTGAAGCTCAAGTCTAGATCCGAACTAGAGATCTATTTGAGAGAACCAAATGCACCACCCCGCGAAATCCTAAAATAATTAATTCAAAATTTGTTAGTCAACTCATGATTAGTTTTTTTTAGGAGAGGCAAGAGGGTAATTCTACTAAACCCACTCAGCTAATCATAATTGCCTGGCTATTAGAACGTCGCACTAACATAATTTTTAGTCAATTAATCACATGATCAATGGTTGTATGCCAGTTAAGCATTAACGATACTTTTCAATGTTTAAATAAAACATAGCAAGTTGCAATTAAAATGGGAACCTCAAGTTGACTATACACAGTCAAGTGTTTTTTTAATTTATTTTTCTATATTAAGTTAATTAACCAGCTTTGTAATGAATGCGACCTCCCAATGGTATTGCTGTTGGATCCTCCCAAGATGTGAAGACCCCACATGGTAGGAGTGATTCTTCTATACTTCTTGAGTATTGCTCCCATGGCTCTGCACTATATTTTTGTGGGGCTCCGTACACTTAGGCGTGGACGCCAGTCGCACCACACAAAATGTGTTTGCAGAGGTAATGCGGAGCAATACTCTAGGAGCATAAAATAGCTAAGGCCCTAGACAGCTCAGAGACAGGCTAATCAACCGGCCATTTTATAGCCTTGGATGTGTTCCCCTTCCTCTTTCTAATATGTACATGTGTTAAGGCCCCAATTTCCAAACTTTTTATCTGGTATTTTTTTCGTTTTCTTTTTATTTTTCATAATTTTTTTTTTACTTTTTAGAATCCTCTGATCGAGAAGGATGATTAATTCAATAAACATACCTGTACTCCTATCTAACAAATTTTTAAAAAGACGTACAAAACTATACCACAATAAAAAGTGCGGAGAATGGTACTTACAGAGTTCAAATTATATTGAGGAGAGAGGCGTGGAGACTTCTTGGATCAAGGCTAGCTATGATTTCCAAGCCTTAACGGTGGAATATTTCAAGCTCAATCTCACAGTTATCACCTCTCTTAAAATTCCAAGAAGGATTGACATGTGATACTCTTGGCTATTCTTCTGGCTTATTAGTAGTCCCTTGTCTCTTTTCTTTTTTGATTGTGGACTTCTTTTTCATTCATCATGTTTGGTTTTTTTCGGTTTTTGTGAGGTCATAGTGTGGTATCCTCCTTTTATATCTATAATGACTTTCTTCTCTCCATAAAATTCTCTTTCTTCGCTGACCGAGAGAGAGGCGTGGAAATCTACGTGAGGGAGAGAGGGGGAGAGAAGCCTCTTTTACAGGGCTCAAGGGTTTGGAGTATCTTAGGCCTAACCTAAAAAATGTGCCACAGTTTAATACTTACATAATTTTTCTAGCAACAATCCTAATACGAGAAAGCCATAACAATATAAAGTTTTATTAATTATTATATAATAACAGAAAAGTCAAAACACAGTCTTCAAATACATATAACGCATGAGTACTATCACTAACCAGTAATCAAATAATCAATACGAAGTACTTAAGAGGGGGGAGCCTTGCATCCAGGGCCAGCCCCGACGTTTGGGTTGCCCAAGTCCAACTACTAGCTTGGTTGCCCATTTACTATTAGGTTATAAAAAATAATCTCGAACCAAACTCTTAATATTGGGTTCACTACATCTTCAGGAGTTCTTTAAAAAAATTACAAACTACTATTCAACGAAAAAAATAATAAAACGTGTTAGCTCGCTCAAATTTTTTTTTCAATTTTTCACCTTTGGTATAATTTCTTTTAATTAAATGTAAGAACATATTCATTTATACACTACTATTGTGTTTGTCAAATGTAACATTTTTAACAAAGTAATTGAGTAATGTGATTTTTCTAATATTGTGGATTGGGAGAGGGGAAAATGGAGCCAGAAATAACAAAACAAGAGAGAAAGAAGGCCTATTGGTGAAAAAAAGGAAAAGACCAAGCCTTAGGGCCTGGGAATTGAACCTTGGTAACTCGAGAGATTTTTTTTTTTTTTATCGGCAACAAAATTTTATTAAAACTCGACAAAGAGTACATCAAGATTAAAAGGCCATGACCAAACACATGAGTGAGGTATTGGCAAAGATTCCAGCAGATTAGAAATTTGAACTTGATAAGACAAGGCCCAGGTTCAAGTCTTCATAACCTTTCATTGGGGCTAAACATATTCCTAACATCACTCACAGGTGAAGGGATCTTAGCTTTGGTCTCGACATAGGTGCGGTAGAGTCCCCTACAAATAGTGGTGTGGTGTGACGGGGCAATACTACAATACCTTCTTTTTTAACATCAAAAAAGATTTTATTAATCTTTGGAAACTATTATGAAGATTAAAGGAATCCGAGAAAAAGACATTACAACACAAGGAGACATCACAACTACGTTAAAACCCCTCCAAGCGACAATCATATGCCTTCAAGGTTCCAAGGGGAAATAACAAGGATAACCAGAGGTCAACCATTACAAAGCTACACAGCCCAAAACTGATACAACTTGCAACAACCATGAATAAGTCTAGAACAATCTCCACCCAAGAATTTCCATTTTGTGTACCAAAAAAATATACTATCTCTTGTCATTTTATATGCATGTATCTGTGACGTAAACCTGGTCCCCAATAATTACATAAACTACTAACTTTCATCTAGGTTCGGAGACATGTGGTCTGGAAAGGGTTAGGTCAACCCATTCTGAGTAGTTCAATTTCCGCGAGAGATGTCTGTGTGTTCCTCCGTCTTTGTCTGCAGCATTTTTTGACATGTTCTCTACCCTAATCGTATGCTTGTGTACTTCTTACGTAATTGACTTTTAAACTTGGAATATGATTTAAGGCTATCTATAGATTACTATTTGAAGCCATTAATGGGGTAGCTCAGATGACACTTCACTGACCCTCCCGATTAGGAAGTTTCGGGTTTAAATATTACTACAGGCGAGTAACTTGATTTTAGCATTTAATTTATAATTGGAATTCTAGATTTTTAGTAATCTTTTTAAATAAAAAAAAATGATTGGATCTCCGAATCCCCGTGGGGATCTACGGAGTAGTATTGCATATCCTACTCCGTGGACGTAGTTTATATATATCCCAGGTCCCCTTTCCCCTAGATATATAATAGTGTAAGTACTCTCAATAATTGAAAAAAATATACAATTCAAAGGAAAAGCTAGTAATGCCCCTAAACAACCGTTCCCTTTCTTTTTGTCTCCCTACACTAGGCATAAACTGCCCCTAAACAACCGTTCCTTTTTTCTTAGGATATGCTACTAAAATTAAATAACGAACACTTCTGCATGCGCGTAACACTACGTGCTTGTACATAGAAAAATGATTTTCGCTCTTCCATTTTATTTAAATTTAAATGCACTCTTCTTTTTGTTTATATTCAGGTCAAATTACAAGACCACATTTTCATGTGTGAAGAAAAGAATGCATAAAGAGCAGTTTTGTATTTTTATCTGAATAAAGACTCAAAAATAAAATGCACTTGAACAAAAGTGGAGCGCTGAAATCATTTTATTTTATTTTTTTGACATTCAGTATACTTGAATGGGGGGTTAGTGGGGAAGTTAGTCTAGAGGAGGTCTAGAAGCTATCCATAGCCCTAAACTCCAAACGTCTCTGCCGAGGCTCAAACCCTGGTCTCCCTTGTAGGAGAACCAAGAAATAACCGCTATGCTACAAGCCCTTGGTTGCGCTGAAATCAATTCCCTGTGTATAATATTATGTATAATCTACATTTTGATGAATAAGGTACGCATTACATGGATGCATCCCTATATACACCTTTTTCCATGTGTTATAGTTACGTATTGCTAGGGGCGGCCCCAACTAGGTACTAATTAACTTATGGGTTTGTGGGACTACATATATAGATATATATGGAGTACATGTTAAGTGCAACACAACATTTTTTAATAAAAAAATCTTTCCTTATATGACTAGCATTTCTCATAAAACAAAAAGACGTAAAGTGAGATGCGCGTTTATAATCTGCCATGAAAATCCCAAACCGTCGAACCAAAAAAAAAAAAAAAGAAGTTTTTTTTAGCTCCTACATGTTATGGGTCTGATTTTTCGCATGATAATCATGAGTTGGATACAACAAAATTTTTTTTTGGGTAGCCATTACGTTCAGATCCTTTATCAATGAAGTTCTTCGTATACCCATACAGGAAAAAAAGGGGAAAAAAAAGGTCAATTTAATCTTTTAACCATCTCACTGAATTTTCAAGAAAATTAGATAATTGAACAGAGATAGGAATTCAATTTCACTCTCATGAATTCTTTGAATCCGCTACTGGGAAATACAAATGTCCAAGAAAAAAGTATATACACATTAAAATTTTGGTTGACAAGTAACAAATCTTACAAGAAAAAGGTGACTAACCATATACTTGTCTCAATCACAATTGTTGTTTTAAGATCAAGCTGCTAGAACTCTAAGTGGGACCACCTCGGCCGCCGGAGTAGCAAGGGGAGTCGGCATTGGCGAATTCCGACAAATCGGACAGGTGGGATTGAGCCTTAACCACGGGTCAACGCACTTGAGGTGGAAAAGGTGGCCGCACTCCTGCAACAGGCGGAGGACGTCTGCGTCTTTATATTCGGCCAGGCAGATGGAGCAGCCGGAGGCGGCGTTGGAGCCGTGTTGCTGGTGGAGGTTGGCGTGGGAGTATAGGAGTTGTGGGAAGTTGAGGAGGGTGGCTTCGTCGAGGCCGAGTTGTTGGTCGTTGGCGGCGGAGGCAGAGGCTGAGTCGGAAGAGGAGGAGGTGGAGTAGGCGGGAGGGTGGCGCGTGGTGGTGCGGGTGCAGATGTAAGAAGAGTACGTGATGATGATTATGAATACGAGGGCTCCGAGGGATAGCCCTAAGCCGTAGTTCAAGCTGATACTGTTTTGACCTTGTTGTGGATCTTGTGGGATGTCACTTGAATTGTTGCTCATATTTTGGGGGAGAGAGAGAGAGAGAGGGAGATGAGTTGGGAAGAAAGGAGAGAGAGAGATGAGTTGGGAAGAAAGGAGAGAGAGAGATGATGGAGAGATATGGAGGTTCTCAATAGAAATTTGAATCCAATTGGGTAAGTTTTTATCTACGGAGTCAACTAATTTGTGTCATTATTTTTTGAACCCTCTGAATTTATTTTACTATATCCTATGTTCCACGAATCATACCAAATGTATACAATATATCAGTGTTAGATCCTACATACTCCTTGAATAAGGATGTAAGAATCTATATCGATCTGACGCAACTTGTTCTTTGAATTTAGGTCCCCTAGTCTGACCTACAACTTTTTGATGCAGTCTTTTTTATTGTTTTCTCTTAATAGATCCGGGTTAAATTTTTACAATTTCCTTGTTGTCTCTGTGAGAAGAATCGAAAAAATAAGAATATAAATCAAAATTGTGAAAAAAAATCATATAAACAATGAAAAATACCCAAAACAAAAACTGTCTAAATGGGAAAGACCGTCTTTTTTGTTTTTCATGGTCTTATATAATTTTTTTCTAATTTTGGTCTATATTTTTTCTACTTTATAGATTTCTCTCATTGAGCTATATGATATAAAAATGATATTCCAATCTAGTAAAAATTAGAAGAAGTCAATAAAAGAAAAAAACGTGCTAAAAAGTCGCCAAGAAATTAGGCCCAAGGGGCCTTAATTAGCAAGGTTACGCATACTCTTATATCACGCGTAAAATGCCCTAAATTACTTTGTAATGACTCTATTTATGTAGCAAAGTAAAACAAACTTGTTAAGGTCTTGTTCCACTAAATTTGGCATTTAGGCTTTCTACGGTTTTCGGTGCAAATCATTCTTTTTACATATATATCAACTAAAAAAAAAACTGAAAAAGCCAAGTTAGTGAAACAATGCCTAAGAAATTGGAATACTTCAGCGGAACCCCTTGATTTGAGATAGAAATTGGATGTAGGGGAAGTGAGACACATACATGCACCCAATACATGTACCCAAGTCCATATAACATAGGCTGCCTCCATTACATGATTGATTCTTTAAATAGTGACTTATTTTTTTTGTTGACATTTTTTTTTTAACTTTTGATAAAAATATTTAGTTTAAAGACCTAGTTGTCTCCACCAGATAGATAAGAAAAGTATGAAAGACCGATGTTAGAAAACATTGAGAAAAAGATTTGAAAAAACTGTACCTTAAAATTGTCCTTTTATTTTCGTCTTTAGATGTATTTTTTAAGTTTTGGTCATAATTTTTACTTTATATATTCTTCTCATTAATACGAATGCTAAATAAAATTAAAAAATTGACCCAAAACTAACAAAAATTCAGAATAACTAAACAATTCACACAATATAGTTGAGATATGGTTCGATCCTATATATGGACAAAGAACATCACATGTATGCAGAAGACTAGGAATAAGTATTGCAAAATCATATAAGTATCATTAGTAGATTCATTACCCCTAATTTGCATAAGGCGGGGGCGCGAGCGAAAGCAGTGCAGGCCCCGAAGTTTGGGCCAAGGGGTCCCTGTAGTGCAGAAAATGCACTATACGGTGCAGTGCATATCAACCGGCCGTCCATTTTGACAATGGCTCGGATTTAATCCAAGCAGTTGACGGTCTGATTTAATTCATTGCTCGGATTAAATCCGAGCCGTCCATTGTCGAAATGGACGGCTGGATGGTACACTACACAGTGCTGTGCGTTTTGTGCACTGCACCATCCCCCGAACCTGAAGTTTGGGTTGTCCAAGCCCGATACCGTAAAGTGTAAACTGTTGTGTTTGTTAAATGAATTTTTTTTTAATTAAGTATTTGAGTAATGTGATTTTCGTAATATTATAGATTGGGAGAAAAAAAAACAAAAACAAAAAGTCTAGAACCACACCTCTAAAAACACACATTTACACAAACACGCATAAATCTGTGGGGTTCACACACACAATACCACTAGTTTGTGTGATCCCACATATTTATGAGAGTATTTTACATTTGCAATCTAGATTTGTTGGGGGGGGGGGGGGGGGGGGGGGGGGGGAATGTAGCGAGAATTAACAAAACTAGAGAAGAAAAAAAATTGAGAAAGTGAATAAGAGAGGGCAAAATCGAAAAATGAAGTGTGGCGGATGAGAGTGGATCACCAAAAGCTGAGAAAGTGATCCTACTATGGCATGCGGAGACCACCGAACCAGGATTTGCAATTGTGCTGACACTAGAAATTTTATTTTATTTTTGTTTTTGTTTTTTTGGGTGTGTGGTCGCCCAAGTCCAAAGCGAGTGTAAGATGTGATCTTGTAAATCTTCCTATTGAAAACATCTCATGTTATTAAATTTGACAAAGCGATGATCAAGAGCGAAAGCATAAAACAAAAATATATTAACTTAGGACCACAATCGATTCGGTGCGTGCCAGATCCTCTGTTACCAAATCCTCTATTCTCCTGTTCCCAATCTGTTTTGAGTTGTTAGATCGTGTTATAAAATTTCAGTGTTCAAAAAATTAACATGTATCTAACGATTAAAAGTGTATTGGAACAGAGGCACAGAGAATTCTGGCACAGAGGATTTGATTCTCTTGATCGCTATAACTAGCAAGGAGGGGCATTTGCAGCAACTCCTTGTACAACGCAACAGCCTAGCTCCACTAAGGTTATTTTAGCATCTCTAACCCAATTCTTCATTTTTAAGGATCAAAATGTCATTTTTATTACTCAAAAATGAATTTGGAAAATGTTACTACTATTCACTCATTCTCCAACCACATTTCTCTATTTATATATTTATTTTTCAGCTAACACGCTCAAAACTCACTATTAGAGTGCTACAATTCTTCATTTAGAAGATTAGAAGAGTGGTCTTGAAAAAGTGAAGGCTTGGTTTGAAGAAGCGGGCGCCCTGTAGTCACTGCACTCTGTAGTGAGTAAATCTCGGCTATCCAAATTATTTTGAACGGCCCGGATCATAAGTATTGTCATTGTTTGGTCCGAGATTACTCACTATAGGGGATCTCCAAAGAAACATCATCCAAAACCAAACAGTGGCAATATTTATGCCCAAACTGGGCCGTACTGCAATTTAATTTTGGGCTTTAAACCAAGTCTGGTCCATATATCACTACAGTTCTCATTCGGCACTAAACTCCTTTGAATATGCTTGAATTAACAATGAATAAACCCTATTCCGATTCGTGTATATTTTTCTTAGTGAAGATTGTCCGATTAAGCACACTAATCTCTCCAACCCCTCTCATAACCATTTTTATGCGATTGTGTGAGGTGAGGTGGCCCCAAAGACAATCACTGCTGAGGAGAATATTCAACCCGACCTTGGATTGGTGAGCTGAGCTTGGCCTTGGCAAGTTGATTGTTGATCCCTCTCCAATATCTTTACCATAAGCCAGACAATTTAAAAGCTTACAACCAATGTCATAAAAGAAGAAAATAAGCAAACGGTAAGGGTCACAGTTGGAAGAAAAAAAATGCAGCATATATAAGACATCAAATAGCATAAGCATTTCCCTCCATTTCTACTTTGTTTGTCTACTTTCACTGCTTCGGACCTCTCAATATAGATCTTATTTAATAGATCTCAAGTAGTTGTACCGGAAAACATTATACATTAAAATTACATAAAACATTTCAAATTGAAACATATAGACGACTTTTGTCATCTCATCATCCTGCGGGCAGAATGCAATGTTTTTTGTTTTCTTTTTCTTTTTCTTTTTTTGCTCAATAATGCAATGGTTTTATTGTTGCAGCTGTTGGTGTAGTCCTGCCTCTTGGGGTGTGGTGTGGCAATTGTTCTTGGAATGCAATCCTTCTTCGGATGCCTATGATTGATTCTGCTGTTTACTGGAAATTGGCTGTTTTTTTGTGTGTGTGTGTGTGCAAGAATGGATGAGCTATTAATCTCCTGCTTGTTGCCGGTTGTGTGAAGTTTGTACAATATTCTTGGCCTGATTTTGGTTGATCTTCTTGGCTTGCTACTCTCTTGGCTAATTCAAGAGGATAAAACTTTCGGACATGTGCATGACACGGCACCCGAGACTACACGTGGGCTGCGGAAAATACAACACGGGGGAAGAGCCTGAATCCACGGGACATAGCCGCGGTTGAGATCATCCAAAAATGGTAGGATACAGGAAAACTTTCCCCAAAAATGTCTAGAAAAATGAAGGGATCGACATTTTTGTGAATCTAGACCCTTCATTTCTCTTTCCTGGACATTTGTGGGAAAAGTTTTCCTGGCTCTTAATACTCCTCGAGATCATCATGCTGAGGTCTATCCCAGGAATGCAGACTTAAGCCTACTCCTTGATGCTGCAATCTTCCTTTACATTTCTTGTTTGTGTTCCTTTTTGGTTTTTCTGGGTTGATTCCTTATCAACCCCGTTCCTTGATTACCAAAAAAAAAACCTTCCTTTCGTAAGGTACCCCTTTCTTCTACTAAAATAAAAATTGTCTTTCCCGATAAACTAAAATAAAAAGAAAACATATAGACGATTTTGTAACCGACACTAATGTCGAAATTGGACAGCGAATTTGGACGGAGGGATTATAATTGTTGCAGTTCAATGGTAAATTCAGACATCAAATAGTATATCTGTATATCACCCAATTAATGAGAAAAGCAATTAAAGAGGAGTAGCAAAACTAATTCAGCCCCAAGAGGAGTAGTATATCTGTATCTCAGTCAGCATTTATCAAAGGGAGAAGCATAGTGGATAATGTTTAGCTTATGCATGAGCTTGTTAGGAATTATCACAGAAATGATGGGGCCCCAAGATGCGCTATAAAAGTTGATCTCATGAAGGCATTTGATTGTGTTGATTGGGATTTTTTGCTTGACACAATGGCTGCTATGGAGTTTCCTCCTACTTTTGTTGGCTGGATTAAGGAGTGTATTACTACTCCTATGTTCTCTATCTTGATTAATGGGGGCTTAGTTGGGTACTTTCCTGGAGCTCGGGGCCTCAGGCAGGGGGATCCTATTCCCCCCTACCTATTCATTTTAGTTATGGAGGCTTTTTCATCCCTTTTACAAAGCAACATAGAAACTGGGGACTTCAAGTTTCACCCTAAATGTCAGACTTTGGCGATTTCTCATGTGGTTTTTGCTGATGATCTTTTCCTTCTTAGTAGTGTTCATCTGGGGTCCTTGCAGGTTGTGTTGAAGACCTTAAAGGACTTCCATGGCTTCTCTGGTTTGCAACCTAACTTGCTTAAAAGTGCTATTTACTTTGCTGGTGTCTCTCCCTTTGATAAGCAAGTTTTCTCTGCTCTGTTGGGAATTCCTGAAGAACATCTGCCAGTGAAGTACTTGGGGGTGCCTTTGATTAGCTCCAGACTCACCTCTTCTGATTGTGCTGTGTTGAAAGACAAAATTCTGGCACGTATCCTTAGCTGGACTCAAAAATTTCCTTAGTGCTGGTGTCTTTCCCTTTGATAGGGCTCAACTTGTGCAATCTGTTCTCTTTAATGTCCAGACCTATTGGAGTGCCATTTTCATTCTTCCTCGTCAAATCACTAAGGAAATTGAGCATGTTTTGTGTGCTTTTCTATGGTCTGGAACTGAGATGAAACATACTGGTGTGAAAGTCAGCTGGTCCTCCCTTTGTGTTCCAAAGAATGAGGTTGGTTTGGGCTTTCAATCCATGAAGGAGTGGAATAGGGCTGTCAACATGAAACACCTCTGGGCTCTCAGTCAAAAAGCTGATACTCTATGGGTGAAATGGGTGCATGTCTATATTCTCAAAGGTCAGAGCTTGTGGGGGATTCCTATTCCTAATGAAGCTTCTTGGGTAATTCGGGCACTTCTGAAGCTGAGAGTTTTGTGTAAAGATTGGGTTAAGTTTGTTATCGGTAATGGTAATGATACCTTTCTTTGGACTGATAACTGGCATCCTTGTGGGGCTTTATTCCAACGTTTTGGGGATTCTATGGTGGCGCCTAGAGGCAGAGCTTTAATGGCTAAAGTGTCGTCTATCATTGACCATGGTTGCTGGAAATGGCCTCGGGTGCGTAATAGGGCAATTAGGGAAATCATTGGGCAAACTCCTGTTGATTTCCTCCCTAATCCATCTGCTCTTGACAGGGGTACTTGAACTTTAACCCCATATGGTAACTTCTCGGCCAAGTCTGCTTGGGAGGCTAGTAGGCATCGAAATCCCCTCCAACCATGGCATTCTGTGGTGTGGTTTAGTCAGGGAGTGCCTCGATGGAGTTTCATTGAGTGGTTGGCTGTTTTGGGCCGGCTGTCTACAAAGGATAGGTTGGTTAGTTGGGGTATGGTGGTTCCACCTCATTGCTCCTTTTGCTTGGCTGACATGGAGTCCCATAGCCACCTTTTCTTTGATTGTCAGTTCTCTTCTCTGATTTGGCAACAAGTTTTAATTCGGAATGGGATTGCTAGGCCTGTTGTGCCTTTAGTTCAGGAATTGGATTGGGCAGTCCATCATCGAGGAGGGAAAACCTTGCGAGACTCTCTATATAAACTCTATTTGGCAGCATCTGTTTATATCCTTTGGGGTGAGCGTAACAAGAGGATTTTTCAAGGCCAGTCCAGGAATGCTGATGAGGTGACTCTGGCTATTCTCAACTCCGTTCGTGCTACGGTTAGCTCTTGGTCCTCTGTTAAATTCTCTGCTCAAAATAGGCAGCTTTGTGATGATTGGCTTTTGGATTCTAGTATTTTTGCTGTTAAAAATTGCTGATAGGCTTCTCTTGTTTGGTTTTTGATTGTTTGGTCTCTATTTAGACCTTTTGCTTTTGTGGTATAGTCTGCCAGGGGGATGCCTCTGTTGGTCTTTTGTACGCTTCAAGCTTCTTTTGGTGAAATAAACTTACTTACCAAAAAATTCAGCCCCCCTACGAACCACAAAAATAACACTCTGAAAAACTTATACCTGAATTAATTCAGCCCCATTTCACCTCATCATTTGACCATTATACGGAAAATAGTTTTCCGTAAGATGGTTGAACAAATTAATTAAATCAATGATGGAACAAAAATTCTGAATCTGCCACTAAACAACTGTGGTTGATGCAGGGCAAATTCAAATGAAAGTAAAAATATAAACATGGATACCCATAATTTTTTTCTACTTCCATTAAAACTTCAGAGCAACGGAAATGTTTGGATATAGAAAAATTGTACGTAAAACAGTCAGGAAAACTAAATCAACGGTTGAGATTCACTCCACTGTAAATTTCAACTGTTGATTTAGTTTTCTTAGACTCTTCGCATTTACAGTTTTTCTGCCTATCAAAACCCCTTAGAGCAAACCTTGTTCTGAGAGAACACAAAAAAGTACTCAATTATGCATCATATCGTACGTAAGAATTCTATGAGGGGTTGCCTCGGCCACCGGAGTCACTAGGGAAGTCCCCATCGGCGAATTTCGGCAAATAGGGCACGTGTGTTTGAGCCTTAACCACGGGTCAACGCACTTGAGGTGGAACAGGTGACTGCACTCCGGCAACAGGCGTAGAACGTCGGTTTCTTCGTAGTCGGCCAAGCATATGGAGCAGGCGGCGGAGCTGAGGTTCTGCTGGAGCTTTGCTTCGGAATAGAGGAGCTTTGTGCTGTCTAGGACGATGACTTCGAAGTCCGTAGAGGTGGTGGTGGTGGAGGCAAGGTGGCGCATGCGCCATCTGAAGATGCAGAAAGAGAAGCCGATGAAAATGAAGACGAGGATGAATCCGAGGGCGACGTAGATGGGAGTGTCATCCATTATGTCCATGGGGAGAGAGGATGTAAAAGATGGAGTTAGGGAGTTCTTTAAGGACGTGTATGTGTGACTACGAGAGAGAGAGAGGTGGATATCTGGAGAAAAACTTGTATGCCGACTGGTCCCGCCAAGTGGTATCCGTCGGTGCATCTGAGTCATCTAAACATGTTTTGAGCGATCAAGATTTAAATGTGACTTTGAGAGAAAATTTATTTCAACTAATCTGAACCGCCAAAAACATGTTTAGATGGCTCAGTTCTTCTCCATTGATAGAGTCTCGGTTCAATAAAGTTGAAGATCTCAACTTTTCTGTGAAGTTTAGTCCTCTATAAGATTGTTATGAGGCAATCTCTTGAATCTAAATCATTTATCTTATCGGATTTGCTGATGCAAAAAAAAAAAATCGCAATATATATTAAGTGACATGCGTTTGGAGGAGACCGTAAAATATTTAGACTAGCTAGACCGTTTGATATTCTTTGACAAATGTAAATAAAAAATGTAGCTATTGATTTTTTACGAAAACAATTTTGTTGCGCATTTGTTTTATTCAGTAGACTGTATAAAATTGAGGGTTTGGACAACGAAGGTGGCTTCAGGGTGAGCCAACAATTTCTCAACTTCATGCACGGTGAAGTTGAGATCTCTAACTTGGGCGAATCTCGGGTATAGTATCAGGAGTATAAGGTTGGGAGTTCAAATCTGTGCACAAATACTCCTCTCAGTACCATAAGTCCTGTGTTCCATTTTTTAATGTCCTAAATTACTTGTCATCTTCGAAAAGTCAAACTAAAGATTATGTAAATTTTCACAAACTAACACTCAAAGTGATTTAAAAAGTTTTTAATAAAGAGAATAAGGTGTAACATTGAGAATTTAACCAAACATTTAAAGAAGACATTTATTAATTGGATGTCCCTTAATCAAACATTACAGTTATGCTATTCGAGACTTTTTTGCAGGGCCCACCTCGGGTCCTGCCAAAATGATCTGAACCGTTCATTTGTCTAAAAGTATTATTTTATATGTTCTTGTGAAAAAAATCAGCTAAATCGACTACCGGTTAGAGCTTTCTCAAAATTCCTAAGTCGAAAATGAGTGTTCACCTTACTAGTTCTCAAAAAGTCCTTACTTATATTCGATGTGTTGATTTTTTGCAAAGACCTACGAAAAAATTATTTTAAGAAAAATTAGCAGTTCGGACCATCTTGATGGAACCCCGAGATGGGAACCGCAAAAAGATCTGTGCAAGATCTATATCCCAATTGTTTGTGCGAACAGAATGTGGAGGGAATAATACTTTAGGTCAGTAGGTTACGTGAAAGATTTAAGAAATAAAAAGATTCTTACTTGATTTTAAGATCGAGAATATAGCTAATAAAACAAATATACTGAAAATTTTGAATACCATCTGAGAGGTGAGATTGGACAAAAAGGGAAAGACATGATGGAGAGATATTTGGGGCATTCGTATCCTAGTAGTCAACTGTTTTGAGTCATTTTCTCTGGATTTATTGGCTATGTAAAGTACAGGGAAAAACATGGATACCCGTTAATTTTGGGTCTACATCCATAAGAAATTTAGAGCAAACTCTGTTCCAAGAGAACATAAAGAATTCAAACTTCAGGTAGGGTTTATTATTGTAAGTTAGCCAGTAATGAGCAGTTTCCAGAACAAAAGGAAAACTAAACCGACCCAGTACAACCTTTTGATCACGTTGAATCGAGCTCAAAAGAGCCTGCTGTCACTTGAGAAGTGGTGCAAGAAAGATTGAGAATGCTATTCGATTGTCAAGCCCTTCTTGTGGCCAAGAAAAGAGTGGCGGAAGGTTACAATTTGTATGTTTGGCTTTTGAACAAAAATGCATCAACATACACTACGAAAGATTGGATTAAGAAAGCCTTCAGCGAATGGCAAGAAAGCTAAATCCCGTCTCTTCGTCTTGTACCTTAATTTATCATGAAAAAATTGTGTTGTTCATCAATAAAATTCATGTGTTGCTACTTGATTAATAAAGCAAATAAATAGGAATCGAAGAATAACAATGAACAGAAGCATAAACACGAGAAAAAAAACCCTAAATAGGTAAAAAAAATCACGGGAATGAATCAATTGTGACGTCTCACTAATTGACTCGAGACCGATTTCCGACTCTTCGTTGCACCGTACCCAGTGTTTGATTAACACGGCCTTAGATCCTCAAGCCTCCCAAACTCTTTCAGAAATTCAAGGAAGGTTGATGCAAGAAATCGAATGTTGGTTCGTAGAAATTTCTTAGAGTTAATTGTATTGCTCAATGATCCAGATAAAATCACTTAAACTACAAGCCTCGAAGTAAAACCCCCTTGAAGGTCTTCTCTATATATCTCTCTTTAAGCATGCTCTTTTTTTTTTTTTTGGGCAAATTAATTAAGCAAAAGAATTTATTAATCTTTGAAGAAGAGAAACAAATCAAAATTAAAGGGACAAAGGCAAACCACCAAAAAACACTACCCGAGATCTGAAAAGCCAGGAAGGCAAGAAGCCAACCTAAAATCTAGAACCGCCAAAAAGAGAACAAAACCCACCTAATACCTAAAACTAACTAGGAATGAAACCCAACAAAAACCCCTCCAATTTTAGAAACCCAACCAAAAATCCCTCCAAACGGAAAAGCCCAACAAAACCCTTGCAAACAGAAAACCATAACAAGCTAAAACTCCAAAGAAAGAGAAACATCATCCTCATTGTCAGAAATCTTACCCTCTTCCATCTCCGCATATTTCTTCAAGGCTTCCTCCCTGTTAGCAATTTCATCTTCTTCCATTTCAACGAATTTCTTCAAATTAAAGCTTCTCCCCCAAAGAATTTAACCCCCAATGAAGCACCAATATCCATTACCTTACGAGCATTCTTAAATAAATTAGAATTCTTGGTCCGAAAGTTGCTCGAAAGAATAGAATCATACTTCGTTGAACAAGGACTATTCCCCCCTCTTGATCGGGTTCTTCGAATTTGCTTTGGAAGCACCATCTCTTAAGTATGCTCTGGGATGCTCTCATATGTGTTGGAGATATGCCTTGAATTTAGATGTTTGAAGAAGCACAGAAGTTTGTGGCGACCAGATTTCAGTTTTGGGGACTGTTTTGAAGTTGCTGAAATTCTAGTCCGGACGGGATTTAAGTCTGTCTAGACAGTCCGATCCAAATTTCGTACGGAATGCGCTGGGTTGCGCGTTTTTGTAGGGTTTAGCCTAATATTCTGTGTTTTCTTATAAATAGAGGCCTTGGGGGCTATTAGGGTTTGGACTTCTTGAGTGAATCCCTTTGAGGGAGCCCCCTTGGGGTTCCCGTAGTGTGTTAGGGTTTCTTGGTTGTTCCATTGGTTTGGTCTTGTCTTGGGATTTGAGATATCTAGGGTTTGGAGTTGTCTATTTCGTGTATGTGAGACTTTGATGCTCTATTACAGTTTCTAATAGAAATTTGTTTCTAGATATCTATTGGATGCTTCAAGTAGAGTTACGGGTATAGCCGGCTCTTTGTATTTCTCCCCGTTGATAGTGAATCATCTTGCTCTTTTCCGTGGGCGTACCTCTAGAGCCTCGTGCTGTGGGGGGGACCACGTAAATCCTTGTCTCTTGTTTTCTTGTTGGTTTGGTTAGAGTCTTTACTTCGAGTTTTGGGCACAACAATATATGCATTGATCAAGACCTTAGCAGACCAATCTATATAAGGTACTGAATTCTCCAAAGTTGCTCGAGCACTTGTTGGGCAATGATATTGCTGGACGATGTGCTCGAAACTTGCCCAAGCATTGATTTGGAAAGTACATAAACTCTAAAGCGACAACAACTTTGACATACATCGAACCATAGACCACTCAGAACAATTACACATTGATTCTCTTTCACATTCCTAAACAGACTCTGTAAATAATGAAAATAATTAAAAATTTACAACTCAATATGTAGGGATACTCGCGAATGTGTATTTTGTCATGGAATTGTCAACCGAAAAGGGAGTTTGGCATATGGAGCTTACAATGAAATTAAGAAACAAATTGTTCCCACAAATATTCCAGCAATGTGTTTCAGTACAAAATGACACAATATTTGCTGACAAGTTATGGAAGGGAGGGAGTAACTATCCACACGTATGATCTCAATATCCACACGTATGATAGAATTCTAAGAATGGCTACCTCGGCCATGGGAGTCACTAGGGTCCCCATCGACGAATTTTGACAAATTGGACACGTGGGATTGAGCCTTAACCACGGGTCAACGCACTTAAGGTGGAATAATAGGTTGCTGCACTCCGGCAACAAGCGGATCTCCTTTGTTTCAGTGGGGTCTAGGACATAAGGGGAGGGATAGGTTCTCATTTGGTTGGTATCGTTTTGGGTTTGGGATGGTTGTTTTATTGGGGGTGTGTTATGGATTTTCATCTCTTTGTACATCTTTTAGGTGTGATGTAAGTTCTTTGTTTCTGTATTTAATTTTTACTACGGGTTTGATTGGGTGTGGAGGTGTTTTTCTGGTTCGTTAGGTTTGGGAGTTGGGAAGGTTGTTCTATTTTTTGGTGGTTGTGGGTTTAGGTCTCATTTGTGTCCTTGATTGTGTCTTGAGTGTGTTATATATATCATAAGGGTCTTGGTTTTAGCTCAACATATTTTATGGGCCATATATCAGTACGGGGTTCTTCTAGTATGCTGGTTCATGATCTCTTGGGTCTATGCTATGTTATTGAGGTTGCTTAGCTGTTATCTTATGTGCACTTTCATTTGGAGCTTTGCTTTTTATTACCATGAGTATAGAGGTTGTTGCAGTACTACCGCTTCAAAATTTTGTCTTGCCAGCTGTTTCATGGGTATTCATAGTTTCAATGGTTGCTATTACCATGGGATTCTTGCTTTTTTATGCATATGAGTTTTTCTACTGATATCAAAGTTTCTTGGAGTGTTGGATTGCTATAGGAGAATTAAGTTCCTTGGAGTCACAAGATTGCTATAGGAGAATTGGGGTTATGGGATTTCATCTTGGCTTGGTTTTGCTTTATGGGAAAGCCTCTTATGTTTTGCTACTGTTATTCTTGATGCCCAATGCCCACCTAGTTTCCTGACTTTCCAAACTATGATTTTCAACCGAAAAGGGAGTTTGGCATGTGGATCCTATACATTTGATTAAAAAAAAAAGTAGAGTACGTCAGTTTCTTTTTAGTCTGCCAAGCATATGGAGCAGGTGGCGGAGCCACAATGCTAGTGCAGCTGTTGGGGTGCTAGTTTAAAGTAGAAGGAAAGTTAGGGAGATAATTGGAGTAATAGGTAAAGGAGGGACAAGAGATGTAATAAGATGTTTGTAGTGGAGACTTTAATTTGAAGTGCTTTGAATTGTTACTTCACTGATTGATTGTTGAAAGAACGAAAAGTGGGAGGCTTTTAAATGATTACTTTTCAAATTGTATGGAAGAAGTACAAGACTTGTCTGGTAGCTTTTTCTACAAGCTCTGATGGAGTACACTAGCTCTATTTATATTTTATAGAGCCACAAACCGCTTTAATGGTAGGAGTGCTAACGGTTCGGATTGGCATGAATCCAATCATAATTCGCGAGTCATGGATTTTTAAAAATAAAATTCGTGTCCGATCCAAAAGTCTCACGGTTCGGTTCCAATCCGATCCATGAGTCACGGATAGGTTCCGGATTTATCCACGGATTTTTAACTTATTCTAAAAGAAAATTATCAACTGATTTTAAAACTCAAACTCAACATTGAAACAAACACTTGAGTAGTATAGTTAGTAGATGAGAATATAAAGCATCAATAAGAACAAAGAAAGAGCAATCACTGGAAAGAAATAATGAAAGCTTGTTAAACATTCCAACAAATGAAATGAACAAATCTAAACTTGAACATTATGGAATCAAAATAGATAGACAAAAAACAAAACCCAAAATTCATTTTGGAATTCCAAACACAATAGGCTATAAATCTGAGCTTGAGCATTGTAAATTGTAAACATCAAACTTGTTAAACATGCCAACAAACACATATAAATAGACAGTCACAAGCACAAAATGTAGATATCCTTTTGGAATTCTAAACAAAGTAGGCTACAAAAATAAATATATAATAAAAAAATATTATTAAAATAAATATTATTTTTAAAAAATTATATATAATAAAAATCTCACGGTCCGGATCGGTTAATCTACGGTTTCAAAATCAAAATCCGTGTCCGGAGTCACTGTTTTTTATTTTTTGAATCCGTGTCCGAACCATTAATCTTCGGTTAAAATTCAAAACGTACGGATTAGTTCGGTCCGGACCGGATTCACGGTTCACCAGTTTTTTTTAGCAGCCCTACTTAATTGTGTCGGCTCTACCACCGACTTACACCTCTAGAAATCTCGTGATTGTTGCACATGTTTCTAATACAAAAACTCTCCATTGGATTATTAGGTTCTAGACTTTCTAGACATTCTAGATTTTTTTAATTTTTATTCAAAGATTACAAATTATCTTTTTAACAGGAGCTTGGCTTGGGAGACTAGAGGAGTTTGGGATGTCAAGCAGAGTGGCTTTGCCGAGGCCGACTTTTTTGGTGGTGCCCGAGTCGGTAGAGGTGACGGCAAGGTGTGGCGCGGCATTTGGAGATGAAGGTTGGGATGCTTTGGCCTTGTTGGTTTTGTGGGATGTTGGGGTTACTATGTTAGTGTTGTTCATGTGTAATCACTCTAACGATGTGCATGTGCAACCTTCCTTTAAATTTCTTGTTTGTGTTCCTTTTGATACACTGCCAAGTAGTAATTTAGTGTTTTGATTCCTCATTAACCCCCTTTCTTGGTAAGGTACTCTTTCTTCTACTACTAAAATAAAAATTCTCTTTCCCAATTAAAAAAATAAAAAAAAAAGGAACCGACACTTATGTCGAAATCGAACAGTGAATTTGGACGGAGGGATTACAATTGTTTCTGTTCAATGGTGAAAGACATTATCCCAAAGGGTTGGCAAAGTGGTCTCGTCTTGGGACTTAGGATTTTGCTCCCACCTAAGGTGTCAGGTATTCTCCTTGCTAACAAACTTTTAAGGCCACTGTGGGTTCTGCCGTTACCTTTACGGCTCCGGAATTAGTAGAGGTGTGCGCAAGGCAGCCCAAACATCCAGTTTATCAAAAGGAAAAAAAAAAACACATCAAATAGTATATCACCCAAAAATCGATCGAGGTTTATCGGTAAAGGCTCGATTAATATAGTCTCTTTTATTTCCGGTAAATTCCGGGAACAAAATTTCAGCCCCCCCTCGAGCCACAAAAGGAGGGAGTAACTATGCTTGTGTAAGAATTCTAAGAGTGGCTGCCTCGGCCGCCACGGGAGTCGCTAGGGAAGTCCCCATCGGCGAATTCCGACAAATCGGACACGTGTGTTTGAGCCTTAACCACGGGTCAACGCACTTGAGGTGGAATAGGTGACTGCACTCCGGCAACAGGCGTAAAACGTCGGTTTCTTCATAGTCGGCCAAGCAGATGGAGCAGGTGGCGGCTGTAAGGTTCTGCTGGAGCTTGGCTTCGGAATAGAGGAGCTTTGTGCTGTCGAGGAGGATGAATTCGTTGAGGCCGGCTTTTTCGGTGGCCTCAGAGTCCGTAGAGGTGTCGGAGTTGGCGTCAAGGTGGCGCGTGTGCCAGTTGTAGATGTAGGAAGAGAAGCCAACGATGAAAATGAGGATGAGGATGAATCCAAAGGTGAGTCCTGTGACGTAGACGATGTCTGTGATGTTTTGGCCTCGAGGGTTATTGGAAATACTCATGTTTGTGTCATCCATTATGTACAAGGAAAATATGAAGTCCGGGAGGCTGCAGGTACTATGGCTCGGGTTGCCTTCCCAGTTCCCAGATCTCGCCGGTGTTGCCAGTAGGTCGTGATGTGGCTCGAGATGCCCGTCTCCTGTCCCCCTGCCGGTGGGAAATCCGCTCTCGGTTTGTGGTTAGAAAAGATGGAGTTGCGGAGATCTTAAGGATGCGTATGTGTGACTTACAAGAGAGAGAGAGAGAGGTGGTTATCTAAAGAGTCTCGGTTCAATAAAGTTGAAGATCTCAACTTTAGTGCGGAGTTGAGACCTCTACAAGATTGTTACGAGGCAATCTCTATAATCTAAATTATTTATCTTATAGGATTTGCTGATGCAAGAAATTAAAAAAAATCATGCTGATGTGAATGACAATAGTCAGAATATTGAGTGACATGTATTTGGAGGATACGAAAAATATTTAGACTAGCTAGCCAGACCGTTTAATATTCTACTATGACAAATGTACTTAAAAAAATTGTAGCTATTGATTTTCGACGAAAGCAATTTTGTTGCGCGGAGGTTTAATTCAGTAGACTACATAAAATTGAGGGTTTGGATTACGAAGGCGGCTTCAGGGTGAGCCCGCAATTTAAGCGAATCTCGATCGGGTAATACCGTAATAGCGTCTGGAGTATTATAAGGTTGGGAGTTCAAATGTTTTTTTTAATTTTTGTTTCTATGCATGCACTCCTCTCAGTGACTCATTGTTTGTCCTGTGTTCTATTTTTGAATGTCCTAATTTACTTGTCATCTTTGAAATGTCAAACGAAAGATTATGTAAATTTTCACAAACTAACACTTATAAATGATTTAAAAAGTTTTTACTAAAGAGAATTGGGTCCAGCTACGGTACACACCCCTTTTTTAGGACGTATCATATGCACCCCTCTTTTTAACCGTTAGATGCTAATTATTCAATCTTAACCCTCCAAAATGAGAATTAGGTGTGACATTGAGAATTTAATCAAACATTTAAAGATCATTTATAAGTGTTAGTAGATCTTGCACAGGACACAGATCTTGCACAGACCTTTTTAGGGCCCACATCTGGTCCCGCAAAGATGATCTGAACCACTCACTACAGCAAATCAGGGAATTTCCAACGTTTGATTTAGGGTACCAAAAAAACGCCGGCAAAAGTCATTCCCGGTGTTTTTTAACAAGTGTACTCATCTTTTTAAGAATATTATTTCATGGGTTCCTGTAAAAAAGCTTTTTCAGAATTCATAGGGTGAAACACTTGTTACAAACAGACTTCCCATTGTTTGTGCAAACAGACTTTCCGCAAGCAATATGAGAGAGAGGAAGTAATACTTTAGCGGGTAGATTACGTGAAAGATTTAAGAAATAAAAAGATTCTTACTTGATTTTTTTTTTTGAACTGGGATTCTTACTTGATTTTAAGATCGAGAATATAGCTAAACAAATGAGAACAGTAGATTACGTGAAAGATTTAAGAAATAAAAAGATTCTTACTTGATTTTAAGATCGAGAATATAGCTAAACAAATGAGAACATTCTTTATACCGGTGGTGTGAACCAAAATTTTCTCCAAATCGATTGCATTGCGTCATGTGTCCATGTTCTACCTTTTGGGACCACTGTTTGAACACATGGCGCAATGTGATTGATTTGGAGGAAACTTTAGTTTACACCGCCGATGTAAAGAATGTTCTCTCTTAAAGAATGAGTCTTCTAGTCGACGGTGGTAGGATGGGTGGCCTCGGAACTTTGTTTGGCTAAGGTTTGGGGTTGGGCCTCTTTTTGGACTATTGTTATATCTGATATTGCCTACATAGACCTTTGGGTGCTTCGGGCTTGGTCATTTGAGTGTTTTGGGGCTTGTTCTTTCGGATGTTTTAATTTACAGAAAATTACCGTCTAGTACAGAAAATTACTCTTTAATTCCCATTAAGGATACATTCAATTTTTAATTACCTTTAAGTACAAGTTCACTAGTAAGATTACCCTTCTACCCTTCAAATACAAATTTACTCTTTACTCAACCTCCCACTCCCCACCTTCATCCACCATCCACTTCTAGCCGACAACTACTTCCGGCCGACAAACTTCTCCGGCCAGCGACTTTTTCCGACTGCAAAATTTACTGCGAATTTATATACCTTCCAGCTGGCAAAATTCGCTGCGAATTTTTGCTACGAATTTTTATACCTTCCGGCTAGCAAAATTCACTGCGAATTTTTATTGCGAATTTGTATATTTTTTTTTTAATTAAAACTCCCTGAAACCACAAACTCTATCTCTCTAGATGTAAAATCACTGCGAATAATTATTGCGAATTTTTATTGTGAATTTGTATTTACTCCTTCCGCTGATCCAAGAAATTCTAGATGAAAATCCAAAACTAGTAAATTGAAGCATTACTTCGTCAATTTGATCAAACACAATCCATGGATTCATCATCTGACTTGCCAACAAACCCGTTGAAATGACTGCGAATTTTTATCTAAACACTGTGAATTTTGTACAAAACACTGCGAATTTTCATTCTCAATCCTTCTTTTCAGCCATGCACAGTGGAAATTAACAACTAATCGAATAAGTATTTGGGAATTTGGGATTACTTATCTTCATTTTGCAAATCCAACAAGTATTCTCCAATTGTGGGGAGAGAGGAGGTTGAAAACCCTAGGGGCGAGGTCGGGGGATTGTTGGAGGACGAAATGACGTGGATCCAGCCAGTGGTGGAGGAAGGCAACAGCGCCGGCAGAGGTGATTTTACTCATGGTGGAGGCGGCGCTGGGATTGAGGAAATAAATCCTCACAGTGAAACAAATTGGTCATCGTCGAACTTGTGGAAGCGTTTGTAACTTCTCGGAGATGCAGCCGTTTATATCTTTCAGAATTAGGATGTTGAACAAGCTGGGTGAGTGGGTGTGATCTGTGATAGAGATTAGGCGGCGCGGATTTGGTATCGGAGGCTAGGTCGGAGGGAAGAACTGAACGCCTGGGTTAATTTTGGAAGAATTTCTCGTATTTACCTTCGTGGGAAATTGTAGAACTTGGACTAGACCCGGAAGGAATCAACTCCAATGTATTGTACCGGCCTGTAAATCCCTCTTTAATTTATCCAAACCTTGGTTGGAGTCCCCTCCCCAAATTTTTACTAATAAACCTTTTGCCTATCAAAAAAAAAAGTCCAAGAAACCCAAACGGCAAAATCCGAAACACCCAAAGCTCTTACCCTAAAACAAGCCATACCATATACAACAATGAATCCCAAAAAAGAGGTCCAAACCCAAAACTAAGAAACCCTTGCCATCCAACAACTGCCTCCCCCAACCCCATCACCATCAACCAACAGTGCCACCGCCCGCCCACCTTCAGCACTTCAACCAACCATTGCCGTTAAGCCAAGAAACCGGTCGCATCCAGCAATGAAGACCGGTGGAGAGCTTTACCCAAAGGAGAGAAGAGGAGGCCCTGTGACAAAGCTAGCTCCCATGGCCACCCTTGCGATTAAGCCAGAAACTGGTCTCATCTAACAATGAGACCGGCGGGAAACCGAAGATACCGATGAAGCACGGTCAGGATCGACGGGGGCAGGGGGAGTGGGAAGAAGGAGAAGACCAAAACTTCGAAGCACCGTCGTTGCACCACCTTCCATGAAGGTGAGGACCCACGCCGTCGCTAGCCCAGCAAGCCGCCAGACTCCAAGACACCCGCTGAGAAAACAACCACTTCGGTCCTCACAAATGTCAAGAGATCCGACGGCCCTCACAAATCGTGTTGTTCGTGAATAAAATTCCAGTGTCGCTACTCAATCAATTAAAGCAAATAAATAGGGATCGAAGAACAACAATGAACACAAGGATAAACGTGAAAAAACCGTAAATGGGTAAAAACAAATCACGGGAATTAATCAAACACTATAAGAATCAATATACGATTACAAACAACTTAACCGCTCTAAAACAATTGTGACTCCTCACCAACTGACCCGAGACCGATTTGTTGACTCCTCGTTCGCCGTACTTAGTATTTGTTTTCCACCGCCTTCAATCTTCAAGCCTCCCAAACTTCTTCAGAAATCTACCAAAGGTTGATGTGAGAAATCGAATGTTGGTTTGTAGAAATTTCTTTGAGGTTGATTGTATTGGTCAATGATCCATGTAAATCACTTGAACTACAAGACTCGAAGTAAAACCCACTTGAAGGTCTTCTCTCTATGTTAATTACGCTCCGGGACGCTCTCATATGTGTGTGTCGATCAAAACCCTAGCAGACCAATATACTCCTTCCGTCCCAAATTGCTTGCCCTTTTTGGGAGTGCGTGTATTTTGCACGCAAAAAATAATATACAGGCATTAATTTTTTTCAACAAACTTTACACCAATTTAAAGATCTCATTGAGAAGAAAAATTGGTGTAATTTTTTTCCAAAAAGAGTTCTCATAAACACGTTATTTTTTGCGTGCAAAATGCACGGACTCCCAAAAGGGGCAAGCAATTTGGGACGGAGGGAGTATATAAGTTCTGAATTCACCAAAGTTACACGAGCATTTGTTGGGCTGTGAAATTGTTGGACGATGCGCTTAACACTAGGGGTGGGCGTCGTGTCGTGTTCGTGTCGTGTCGAGCCGTGTTCGTGTCAGATCAAGTTCGTGTCAAAATGGCCTGCTTAATTAATAGTGTCGAAAAAATATGAATCCTAACCCGACCTGCTAATAATCGTGTTGTGTTCAAGTTGACACGATTAACTTTTTTTTTTTTTTTTTGCACGGTGAACTTTTTTTACTAATCCACAGTAACCATTATAATAGATCAAAGGGACTAGATATCAAAGAGAGTGATTATAACGAACCAAAATGATGTGTAATTATAGCCGGCCAAAACGATGTTTAGACTTAGAACCATAGCCACCATAACAAAACCTTGCAAAATTGATAACATGGAGAGTATAACTTGTATATCAAAGGATAAACTTCAGCTGCAGCAGGATTGAGCTTGAAAACTTTCATGCATAACTTCATAGCAGGAAAATGTACAGGTTATTTCGTGTCATTTTTTGGTCGGGTTTGGGTTACTTTGTTGACACGTTTAGACAAACAGGTTAATTCGTGTCATTTTTGGGTTATACGGGTTCAACCCGAACCCGACCTATTTACCAATCGTGTTCTCGGGTCGTGTCATATACGTGCTTCGTGTCAGAAATACTCAACACTAACCCACTAACTTTGTGCCGTGTCGTGTTCGTGTCGTGTTGTCGTGTCGTGTCATAAATTCTCACCCCTACTTGACACTTGCTCAAGCACTTGTCGGGAAACTACATAAAGAGCTCCAAAGCGACAACAACTTCGATATACATCGAACCATAGACCCCTCAAAATGATTATGCACTGATTTTCTTCAACATTCCTAAATAGACTCTCTATAAATAATAAAAACAAAATTTACAACTGAATAAGTAGAGATACACGCAAATGCGTATTTTGTCATGGAATTGTCAACCGCGCGAAAAGAGAGTTCGGCCTAGAAAGCTTACAATGAAATTAAGAAACAAATTGCTTCCGCAAAGTTTCCTGCGGTGTGTTTCAGTTGAACATGACACGACATTTGCTGATGAGTTATGGAACGGAGGGAGTAACTATCCACAAGTATGAACTCAATATTCACTACAAATCGAACGTTAGAATTCTAAGAGTGGCTGCCTCGGCAACGGGATTCACTCGGGAAGTCCCCATTGGCGAATTCCGACAAATCGGACACGTGGGATTGAGCCTTAACCACGGGTCAACGCACTTGAGGTGGAATAGGTGGCTGCACGCCGGCAACAGGCGGAGTACGTCGCTTTCTTTATAGTCGGCCAAGCATATGGAGCAGGCGGTGGAGTCACAGTGGTGGTGGAGCTTGGCTTGGGAGTAGAGGAGTATTGGGATGTCCACGAGAGTGGCTTCGCTGAGGCCGATTTTTTTGGTGGCGCTGGAGTCGGTAGAGGTGGCTGCAAGGTGGCGCGTGCGGCAGTTGGAGATGTAGGAAGCGATGCTAAGGATAAAAATCATGAAGAAGATGAATCCGAGGGCGAGTCCTGCGCCGTAGGTGAAGGTTACGATGCTTTGGCTTTGTGAGGTTTGTGTGATATTGGTGGCCGTAGTATCGGCCATTCTGGCCAAGGAGAGAGGGAGGGGGGAGACAAAAGATGGAGTTACAGAGTTCTTAACGATGTTCCTTCGGGAACATCCGATAAAATTGAAAAGATCAGCATGACACCTGCGTAAAGATGACACGCAGAAATCGGAAGTTCTTAAGATGTGCAAGTGTAATCACCATGAGAGAGAAAAGGAGAGAAATTAAGGTAGTTATCTATCTAGTATGTTAGTCAATGAAGTTGGAGATCTCAACTTTACTGTGAAAGTTGAGATGCATCCAGGCTCGTCATGAGGCAACGGCTCTTTAATATGAATCATTCACTGTGTAGGATTTGCTGATGCAAAAAAAAAAAATCATGTTGATTGGACTTTCGTAACCGTATTATTGACCGAAATATTTTGGAGGAAACGTATAATTTTTTAGAATAGACCGGTTAATATTGTATGACCAATGTACTTAAAATATTAGTTCTTGATCATTTCGACATTCTGATGCATGGACGGATATTTTCTCAACTTCACATTAAAACTGAGATCTCTAAATTTGAGTGAATCCCTCCCCGAATATAGTATATATATGGAGTATAAGGTTGGGAGTTCAAAATATTCTATATTCAATTTTTTTCCACGTACTAATAGTTTTGATGGTTAAATTACGCGAAATTTTTTAAGAGATAAAAAGATCTTATTTGATTTTAAGATCAAGAATATACCGAGACAAATATATATATATATATATATATATGAAAAAGATATTTGAATACGTAACTGAGGGGTGAGGTTGGACGAAAAGGGAAAGAGATGATGGAAATATGAGGCATTCGCAAGTCAAGATAATTTTTTTACTTTTTCAATTCCTCTCGTTGATAAGAACTAATAATTCATAACAATTTTGACGCGAAATTAACAAGTACGAGAAAAATTTGAGTAAAGAAAGACACCAGTGGAGTGACTTATTTAGCCAAAAACACTCTGAATTTATTTGCTCGGTATCTTCAGCCCAAATTCACGTCATCTTTGATGTATGCAAAATATTGAAAGTACAAAGTCTCTCCATACCATATCTTTGACTTGTCATGAAAAGTCGTGGTGTTCATCAAGTTAAGAAATACATTGCGTCCGTAAATTTTCCAGTGGTGTGTTACAAAAATAACACGATATTTGGTAACGAGTTATGGAACGGAGGGAGTAACTATCCACACGTATGATCTCAATATTCACTACATCAAATCCTACGTTGGAATTCTAAGAGTAGTGGCTGCCTCGGCCGCCACGGGAGTCGCTAGGGAAGTCTCCGTCAGCGAATTCCGGCAAATCGGACACGTGGGATTGAGCCTTAGCCACGGGTTGACGCACTTGAGGTGGAAAACGTGGCTGCACTCCGGCAACATGCGGAGTTCGTCAGTTTCTTTATAGTCGCCCAAGCATATGGAGCAGGCGGCGGAGTCACGGTGCTGGTGGAGCTTGGCTTGGGAGTAGAGGAGTTTTGGGATGTCGACAAGAGTGGCTTCACTGAGGCCGACTTTCTTGGTGGTGCTAGAGGTGGCGGCGGCGTTCGAGATGCAGGAAGCGATAAACATGAAGAAGATGAATCCGAGGAAGAGTATTGCGGGGATATACACGAACAACATCGTGTGGTACCCGCTCGGTTGAAAATTTTCTAGAGAGAGAAAAATTAAGGTAGTTATCTATCGGAGTCCGTTGGTCAATGAAGTTGGAGATCTCAACTTTACGTGAAGTTGAGATGTATAATCATTCATCTTATACGATTTGCTGATGCCAAACGAAAAAAATCATGTACTGACAAACATTCGACCAAACGTAAAGTTTGGAGGAAATGAACACACGTATAACCATATTATTGACTGACAAACGTTTGAAGGAAATGAATAATTTTTAAGAATAGAAGGCCGTTTAATATTGTACATGACCAATGTACTTAAAATATTAGCTCTTGATCATTCGACCAAATTAATTCTGATGCATGCACGGATATTTTATGAGATATTTACGGGCCGGTACAATCCGCTTGAACAATTTACGTCCAGGTACAGTCCGGTTTTAAAAATGAACGTGCAACTCCTATGCCTTTTGACAAAAGCTGGGGGCAACTTTATGCCCTCTAACAAAAGGAAAAGTCAATCCAAAGGTGTGCAAGCCAATCAGAGGAGGTTTGTTCCTCTCTCTCTCTCATCTCCCACATGAGACTTCCAAACAAAAGCAACTTTCAATGCTGTAACTTTCGGGCGGTTTGTCCCCAATCTAGGCCATCTGTGCTCGGCAATGGACGGCTCGGATTTGTTCGGTAGCGGACGGTTTGGATGTGTTTGGACAAGATGTGATCCGAGCTATCCATCGCCGAGCACGGACGGCCCAGATTGGACAACATGCATGCTGTCCCCACATGGTCACCCTATAAAAGTGCATAAATCTAAAGCTTAGGGTAGCCTATGAAAGTGTTTAAAATCCTAGGAACCCTATAAAAGTGTCTAAACTACTAAAATCTTATAACAGGAAAGTGCACCCTAAACCTAAACTCTAGGGTACCCTAAAAAAGGGCCTAAACATAGACTATAGGGTACCCTATGAAAGTACCTAAAATCCTAGAGTACCCTATGAAACTGTCTAAACCATTAAAATCCTATAATAGGAAAGTGCATCCTAAACCCCAAAAAAAAGTGATTTACCTTAATGATAATTTGATGCCTCTTTTCTAGGCCTAGAGATAAAAATCTAATATTTTGTTCAGTAGACTCCCTATAGAAACCGGTTTGGCTTACGAAGGTGGCTTTGTGGTGGTCCCATAATTTTCTCGACTTTTCAGTGAAACTGAGATCTCTAACTTTGGTGGCACTTTTGTTTTCTGTTTTCTGTTTTTGTTTTCAAAATTTTCAAAATTTAGGAAGAAAGTTTGTTTGGTTCACTACTTTTACTTTCAATTTGCACTTTCTACTTCCAGTATTTCTAAAATTAGAGGAAGTAGGAATTCCTCACTTTCACTTCTTGATTTTTTTCCAAAACCGGCTGCCAAAAAAAGCACTGTAGCGCGCGCTACAGTGCATAGCACCTTACACAGCTTCCGCCCGCGATCGAAACTTGGTGAGAGGGGTTTTGAGAGATTTTTTTTACCATCTCAAAAGAAACAGTCACTGACACGCGAATATATTCGCCTGTCTGTCTGATACGCCATTGAAGAGCTCCAGATCTGAGAAGTGAGAAGTGAGAAGTGACCGTTGAAGAGCTCCAGATCTGAGAAGTGAGAAGCCATTGAAGAGCTCCAGGTTCTCTCTCTCTCTCTCTCTCTCTCTCTCTCTCTCTCTCTCTCTCTCTCTCTCTCTCTCTCTCTCTCTCTCTCTCTCTCTCCGTCTCTATGGTCGTCTCCCCCTCTCTCTCTTCGTCCATTTCTCTGTTTTCCTTGTTTGATGGTCCATCTCTCTCTTCGTCCAGCTGAGAAGGGATTTTGTACGTTTTTGCACAGGAAACCAACAACCGCGCTTCGAATCTACATCTGGGTAAGTAAGTTTTATGCTTTTGATAGGGTTTTTTTTTTCTTTCTACTTCTTTTTTTGTTGTATTTTGAATGTGGATCTGGAAGTTGGGTACTACATGAGGAATATTGGAAATCTGATTGGGGATCTGAATGTTTTCCCTTATTTTTGGTCATACTTGCACTGGTATTTGATAGAAATAAACTTGTTGGTTGTTGTGAGTGATATTGTTGGTTTATATATCTGTTATTGATACTCGCGAATTTGCTAGTTTTTTTTTTGAACCAGAATTTGCTAGTTGAACCACCCCAAAATGGGAATATATATCTGTGATTAGTACTCTTACTGGATTTTGGTGAGTGCTTGCTAGTCTGTGGGGCCTTGTTATTGTAACGGCAGGCCATGATGGGCAGCTCAGAACATACCAGAATTACGGGTTGCCTATTCGCGTTTGAAAATCCAGTGTTTCGGGTGCCATTGGAGTCTGATATTTCAATTGTTGGCAAGGACAGCAGCAACTGGCACTGTTGTGGCAAGACTAGTTTTGTAGGTATCTTAAGGTGTACAATGTAATGTAGAGTCACACAAGAAAAATGGTTCACAAATTGGTCTTATCTGTAGATAAAAAGATGTAATTTCCTTGATTCTTCCACAAGCCAGCCATATGGCAACAAATGGGCTGGAATTACTTTTGTAATGGATATCTTTATCTAGATAATCATTTATATGATTCTTTGATTTGTGCAATAACGCGTTTATGGCCTGCTGATTCAATATTTGTATAGAAAGTCAAAGAGCTCACATGGTAACATAGCCTATGTATTTACTTGGAAAAACCTTTGAGTAATCTTGTTCACACCAATGGTCCAATTTGATCCCAAGTCACATGGGGTAATGAGTTTAATAGGGATAATGAGTTTACTTGCTATCTGTGATTAGTACTCTTCTTTTGATTTTTCATATTATTTTAAAATTATATCTGTGATTAGTAATCTTGTTCACACCAATGGTCCAATCATATTATTTTAAAATTAGTTGCACACCGATGTCTTGGGTTGATTTATGTATAGGAAATGGCCACCAATGCTATTGAAAGTATCAAGATTGAGGATGATGTTGTTGAAGTGAAAGGTGTAGATGATAAGTCCGTGTGGTCGAAGAAAAATGTGGCGATTTTTATTGAGGTTATGGAGGAGGAGGTGATTTCCCTGGGTAATAGAGAAACTGGGACTTTTCAAAAGGAAAGTTGGCCTACGATGAGGAAGGCTCTTACGGCTAGAACCTCATACCCATACACTGAACTGCAATTGAGAAACAAGTATAACCAACTACGTACTTTGCACACGAAATTTGTGAGCCTTTGCAACCAAACTGGTGTTGGATGGGATGCCGAAAGAAATACTATAACCGCTGATGATGACCTTTGGCAAAAGCTTTTTAAGGTTAGACATGACCTAATCCCTTTTATTTTGCCCATGTTAATTAATTGAAGTCTAATACACCCCACTTTTTCTTTACTTAGGTTAATGACAAGGCCAAGCATTTCAAGAAAAAGGGTTTCCCACACTATGCTGCGATGACCCGAATACTTGGAGATACCACGGCGACAGGCTTTAATGTTCACCCGTCAACCCAATCCCCATCCGGAACAGATAGTTCTGATCCCTCATTCGATATTAAGAAGGAGGAAGACAATGACGACTTAGAAGTACAAGAGGTTAGTGGAAAAGACAAGAAAGAGGTTAGTGGAAAAGGCAAGAAAAAGGACTTTGACATGAAGGCTTTAAAAATCACTAAGCCAAAGGAAAGTAGCAAGAGTAGAAAGAGGGACTCCTTGTCTGCGAATCTCAATGCATCTTTAAGTGTTATTGCAGAGAGTAACAAGAGGAAGGTGGATATCCTTGAAGCAAGGCATAATGCCAAGAGTTCTAGTGTAACTGTGACTTCCCAAGACCATAGTGACGTAGATGATTTGTTGATGGATAAGTGTATGGCAATTCTCAATGAAATGGAAGACCTAGATGGGCCATCTTATGCGAAGGTGTTGAAACTACTAAAGGAAGACCCTTCATGGCGAAAACTTTTCATCAATAACATGTCAGACAAAAGGAGGAAGGACTGGATTGCTAGTTTGTGAGAGATTGGTCCAAGTTTAAGAATTTATTATGTAGTTGGTTTGTGAACTAAAATCCCAGCTTTGTTTTTTTAGGACTTGGTTATGTATTTGGTTTGTAAAACTTAATTCTCCTTTGGATGGTTCCGTTTAGGACTTGGTTTGTAGACACTTTTAATAAGTACTTGGTTTGTACTTTAATACCTGCATTTTGCGAGCTGTTCTTTAGGTTTGAAAGCTCCGAGAATCCACCATGAATCTGTCCAGTCTGCTATGAATTGGTCCAAGTATATTGTCCCTTCCTGGATATTGGTATACTGTCCAGTCTGCTATGAATTGGTCCAAGTATATTGTCCATTCCTAGTATATCTGTCCAGTCTGCTATGAATCCACCTGGAAATTGGTCCAAGTATATGCTGTTGTTTGCCATTGAATTGTACCTGCTGCCTATGTTGTATTGTGTACTGCTGGAGCAGTTATGTGCAGTTGCATTGTGTTGGTTTTGCATGATGCAAATGCATGACCTGCAAATGCAGGGGACAGTTCCAAACTGCTGCAGCCAGATATGGTTTTACATGCTGTTTTGTAACTGCCTTGTTGCTG
Organism: Vaccinium vitis-idaea; assembly: GCA_963854785.1. NCBI lineage: Eukaryota > Viridiplantae > Streptophyta > Magnoliopsida > Ericales > Ericaceae > Vaccinium > Vaccinium vitis-idaea. The sequence continues at coordinate 32,128,460 of OY978224.1, forward strand.
TTTTATTGCTGTTTAGTTGTGTTGTGTGATGGACAGTGTCACTGTTTAGCTGGGATGCCACATTTTCAAACAAAATGCTGCCCAAATTTCAGAAATTCCCATGGTTCTTTGCCTAGCTATGGGGGGCTGTTGTTTTTTTTATTTTTTTTATTTTGAACTTTGCTTCTAGATGATTTTGTGCATGTTGTTTTTTGAGTAGCCAAATGGAGTCTAGCGATGATAGTGACAAGGAATTGGAGTCTGATTCAGACGACGATACTATAATTGCATTGGTCACTATAGCAATAGCTGAACATACTCGGAGATATGCTGATAAAATCCCATGTCGAACCTCTATATTAAGAGGACACAACTATGTATTAGAGGTTTTGAATGGTCATGATGCAAGGTGTGAAGAAAGCTTTCGCATGGAAACACATGTTTTCGTTGCACTTTGTGAGGCGCTTAAGGTACACGCAGGGCTAAAGCATTCAAGGTACTTAACAGTCCAAGAGCAAGTATGTATATTTTTGCTCGCAGTTGGACATAATAGCCGAAATCGTATAATCCAAGAGCGATTCCAGCATTCGGGGGAAACTATTTCTAAGTATTTTAAGCGAGTGTTGAAGGCTGTGTGTAGGCTTGGAAAACTCATCATTCAACCACCCTCACTTGATGAGGTACCTTCAGAGATTACACAACCCAAAGTATTGGCCATTCTTTAAGGTATTACGATACGTTTGTTTCACACCATTACATTTTTTATTTTTTGAAGTACTCCTATATTGTTAACATTTAGTTCCATTTACGTGTGTCCTTGCCTATAGGATTGTATTGGTGCTATAGATGGAACACATATTGATGCAAAGGTTCCCGCTCGTGAGCAAATTCCATACCGTGGGAGACACAAGACCACGTCACAAAATGTGATGGCTGCTTGTTCGTTTGACATGAGATTTACGTACGTGTTGTCGGGTTGGGAGGGAACGGCAAATGATTCACGAGTGCTTCTTGAATGTGCGAATAATCCGACAATGCAATTTCCCATGCCACCTCAAGGTAACATGCTTATATGTTCATCGAGAATTTCATGCCTAATAAACATGCTTGTATCTTCTGGTGCATGCAAGTAACGTGATCACCCCTATCCATTTTCCAGAAATATGCATTTTCCATATCTAGTTCATTGTGAACTAATTTAAACTGATTCTATGTAGGTAAGTACTATGTCGTTGATTCGGGGTATCCAAATATGCCTGGGTTTCTAACGCCATACAAAGGCGAAAGGTATCATTTGTCCTCGTTCCGTGGACGAAGTCGATTACCTACAAAAGAAGAAGAATGGTTTAATTACCGTCATTCATACTTCGCAACGTGATAGAGCGCTGTTTTGGTGCATTGAAGGCACGATTTCCTATTTTGAAACAAATGCCAAAGGGGTTCAGTGTTAAAACCCAAAAATATTTGCCAACTGCTTGCTGCACGGTCCATAATTTTATAAGGATGCATGACAAAGACGATGCGGTGTTCAAGTTTTATAGCAAACCGGACTTGATTGTCGAGAGTGAGCAACGTGAAAGGAGCACCGTGCAGCAAATTAATGTCACCCCTAGTCAATTGCGAGAGATGAGTAGACTTCGTAACTCTATTGCCCGCCAAATCGTTAATAGCCAAAGGCAATAAAGTGTATTTCGTTGTTGGTCATGTATTGCTATCCACACCTCGATTATGTAATTTTGTATGGATTGTTCATGAACTTGAAAGTCCATTTAGGTAATCAAAGACTATTAAACCCCTGGTATGTAAATCGTAAGACAAAATTCATGCCATTCATTTTTTATTTTTTTTGTTCTTTTCTTTTTTGGTTCCCTTTAGCAATCAAAGGCTTATTTTATTGATAACAATCATGTTTTCAATTTTTTTTTTTTTTTGGAAATAGTTTCACACAAACATGTTTTCTGTTTTCACTTCCATTTTAGGAAAAACAGAAATTGGTGTTCAGAAAACAGAAAATAAAAAACAGAAAACTGGAAGTGTTACCAAACATGGCCTAGAGGTATTCAATTTTTTTTTCAATGTAATAGTTTCGATGGTTAAATTACGCGAAATTTTTTGGAGTTAAAAATGATCTTGCTTGATTTTAAGAGCAAGAATATACCTCACATATATATATATATATATATATATATATATAATCCCTCTCGGATCCCTCCATGCGTACCTTACCCATTTTCAACTTTCTGGGCCAAATTTCGGCAATTCGAACCGCTCAATGTGTTCAAAAAAGTGTTCTTAAGAGCCTACACGAGGAATCGCCAAAAACAAATACCTAGAAAGGCTTCATCCAAACAGTTTTTCCTAATAACCGTACATATACAGTTCATCGAAAACTGCTTGGATGAAGCCCTTTCGAGTTTTTTTTTTTTTTTTTGTGATTCCTCGCGTAGGCCCTAAAAAACACTTTTTAAACACATTAAGTTTGGATCATCGAAATTCGACCTCGATCCATGAGGTCCGCATGGAATTTCCGTGAGGAATCCCTCAATGGATCATTGAGGGGGGAGGCTGGACAAAAGGAAACAGATGATGGAGAGAGATATGGGGCATTGTGGCTGTGTGTCATTTCCTGAACTCTCTTGGCCTTATTGGTTCTGCATATTCAGTTGTTGGATATTGTATGACCAATGCACTTAAAATATTGGGAAAATGACCAAAACATGGTATTTAAAAGTAATAATGCCAATTACATGGTAAGGTTGTTGGAAATGACCAGATTCATGACAAGGAGAAAAGAAATTCCACATAAGTGGTACCCCCAAGTAACTTCCCTTATATACCCTTCCGTGAATTGAAACCTTACTCCCAACCCCTCTTCCTTGTTTTCTCTTCTCTGAACTAAAGAACAGCACCATCTGCCATACCACCAATCAGAAGCTCAAAATAGTCACCTGTGTCCCAATCCCAGGCCCCGATACCGCCCCAATTCCACCCATGAAGCAACTCCAGCCTCCACCCATGAACGCAATTTCACTCCAACCTAAAAAGTTGTCCTTTTAATCCATCCCTACCCATGTGCATAGTTAATGCTGGAAGGACCATTGTCCTATAGCTGGACGGAAAGGAAAGATTTTCGGCTTTGGCCAGCTAATGGCCTTTAAGGGCCTCCGGTCCCTTGGATATCCTTTGCCAAGAGCACTGAAAGAACCTAACACACACACCCTCTTCACATTTCACGCTTTCTACTGAAAGAATAAAGATCGAAATGCTCTCTCTCTCTCTCTCTCTCCCTCTCTCGGTTTTGGCCAATTGGGCAGTGGAAATTTTTTGTTTCAGCCGAATTTAATCACAGGCCTTAACATACCTCAAGTTCCTCTCTCTGTCATGCTCAGAAGAGGAAGAGAGGGTCTGCTTTTATGTTGAGTGACTTGATTTCAAATGCTCATTGGGCAGAACCTGTGGTGAACAAGATTGATTTCCAATTGAGTTTGAAATTGGTGTTCATTATAAATTGTTTAGATCTCCGTTCACTTTAATATTGGTGTTCGATTTTGTATTTTAGAATGGCAACAATTTGGTTTGGAGACCCTTGCTCCTTGTATGAGTTGTTCTTTGTTTTCCATGGACAGTGCAATGGTAAGATTATTTATATTTGCCCGTATAATGTTTAAATCTAATTTTTTATTTTGGAAAAAATGACAATTACTCCTTTTATGAAACCAACTATATATTGCACCTTGAATCAAAATGTATTGCGCTCCGGCTGAAACTATATTGCACCACGTATGAAATTATATGGCACTCAAGTGAGTACAACTGGGTTCGCTTTGTGATCTCCAAATCATATTTTTTGTCAAATCAAACTATTTGGACAGACATTTGAAACATTGCACCGTAACTGAATTAGCTTTGCACCTTGTAAGGACCAACATTGCACCTTATCTCAAAACTGTTGCACTGTGAGAGTATTGTAGGTATCGCACTTTAAGTTAGGTTTGCACCTTGCATGAACAAATTTTGCACTTTAACTTAAATAACATGGCATCCTTTGAGAATAACATTGCACTGAGTTGCAAATGTGTTGTCTTAATTCTACTTCTGTTTTAGGAATTCAACATTTGCTCTGTAAGTGAAATAACATGGCATCCTTTCAACAATAATATTGCACCTTGAATGAATTATTTTCGTCAATCTAAAGCAAATAGATTTGACCATTTGCACTACTAATAACAGATTGATAATTAAATTTTCCACAGCTGACGAGATCCTAAACACCAGTCTAGCATTTTGGGGTTTTGTAGATTGATTGCTAAACACCCAGCTAAAAATCTAAGAAATTGAGCTCCTAAATGGGAAAAGAAAAGAAGAATACCAAATATAAATAGGAAATTATCTGGCTTTTGATTTCGATTGCGTAGATTGACAAATACCCAGCTGAATCAAAGATATTGAGGTCCTAAATGATAAAGAAAAGAGGGTAATTGAATCAGAATCGCAAAACCCATTATCATAATGTTTTTGTTTTTCTCGAATCACGTTATACATCAGATGGAGCCTGTTGGTTCCATGGATTATCAAAACTGGCTTCTGGGTGTCCTCAGTCTTAGCAGGGTATTAAATCAAGCACGCTACCTACCAGTCTTCCCTCTCGACCTCGATTCATCATGTTTGTAGAGAGAGAGAGAAACAGAAAGAGGAGAGAGACAGAGAGTAACAGAGAGAGATATCGTGCTGCGTGGGTTGCTGCGCTTCTCTCACGTGTGGTCTCTGCTCATCAATGGCCTCTGGAGTCTCCCAACGTTTAGCTCGAATCGTTTGTTACGACATCTTTGCCATCTCCTTGATTGTCTCATGGATCCTCAGAGAATTCGCTGCTCCTCTTCTCAAGAAAATCCCATGTGAGTTTCACCCCCAATTTTCGTTAGGATTGGAGTGCTACTAATGGGATAACTTTAACGGATGCTGAGATTCACAGATCCTCCCAGAGCTCCTAAATGGATTATCTCTGCGGGTGGTTCTCTCCCACCAGCGTCGGTGGAGGAGAGAGAGAGAGAGATGAGAGATTCAGGTGAGAAATAGGAAGAGAGAGAGAGGGGGGTGTTGGGAAAAAAATTCAATCAGGGAGGGGTATTGTGGGTATCACACTCATAATTTGACATGTATGTGGAATTAAAATTTTCCTTCTTATGAATTGGGAATTTCAGAAACCATGCCCATGTTTTTGGCATAATTTGCCTCAACCACCATGTTTTGGTCATTTGCCCTAAAATATTAGCTCTTGATTATTTCGACAAAAGCAATTCTGATGCGTGCATGGATATTTTCTCAAATTCACATTAAAACTGAGATCTCTAACTTGAGTGATTCCCTCCCCAAATATAGTATATGGAGTACTGTAAGGTTGGGAGTTCAAATATTCTATATTCAATTTTTTTCCGACGTACTAATAGTTTTGATGGCTAAATTATGCGAATTTTTTTAAGAGAGAAAAAGATCTTTGTTGATTTTAAGATCAAGAATATACCGAGACAAATATATAATAATAAAAAAAAAATTGAAAACGTAACTGGGGTGAGGTTGGACGAAAAGGGAAATAGATGATGGAAAGATCTAACTTCCAAAATTAACCCCGTGACCGCGTTGGCCACCCTCTGGTGACCCATCCGAGCCGTCCAATGTGTTCAGAAGGTGTTTTCAAGGGTCCACGCGGAATATTTACATTTTTTGCGAAAACTGCTTGGATCAAGCCCTTCCCGGTAATTGTTTTTGAAGATTTCCCTCGTGGACCCTTGAAAACACCTTCTGAACACATTGGACGGCTCGGATTTTCCAAAAATAATTTGCAACACAAAAAAAATCAATTTTTTCTTGTTTCCGGGAGGAGTGGACTAGAAATTTTCCGGTACATAACATATCTTCAGAAAACATAAAATATAAAATATAAAAAGAAAATTATAAATAAAACAAAATTTCACAAATAGCTTATCTAAATTACAAATAGCATATCTCAATCAATTAGAATTCTTTTAGTCCGTTTGAAGATTTATCAGTCATTCTTATTATTTGTGATTGAATTTCAATTACCAGTTTTTAATTGTCAACATTTCGGAAAGGGATACTTGCACATTCCGTCTTCAAAGAAATTTGTTTCCATTAATTCTGAGGTTGATTCTATCTAGGCCTGTCAACGGCTTGGATTTGATCCAGATCCGATCTGAAAAATCCGGATCTGAATTCGATATTTCAGATCCGATAATCCGGAACCAAAAATTGTAATAAAATCCAGATTGGATCCAAGCATATCGGATCCGGATCAAATCCGAACCGTAAGCAAGCAAGCTAACTGGAAAGGATAAAAAAATTAAATTACCGGATCGGATTCGGATTTTCGGATCGGATATCCGAAATTCGGATGCAGATTAACGTTTTCGGATTTGTGAATATCGGATCCGGAAGGATCCATATCGGATTCGGATCCGGATCGGAACCGACCCGTTGACAGACCTAATTCTATCTATTTGATTCATCAGTTCATATAAAGTACTCATCATAAATTCCAATTGAAGGCGGAGTATATAATTTTCCGATATTTTTTTTATAATCACAACACAATTATCCATGTCCACAAGGCACTGTAGCTCACAAGTTGGAATGACTTCCAACTTCACACATATAATACCTAAATGTTAACATTAGAGGGCCTACTATTGCCCTGAGAGAGACTCTCTCTAAAAATTAGATCCACCTAGGGTTTCTTTTTCCCTCTTTTGTCGGCTTCTCCTCCGGCTTTCTTCTCCTTCTTCCCCTTCTTTGCTTCATCCTCCTCCCTCCCTCCCACTCCCCTCTTTCAATCAGTTCTCTTTTGGGGATGGGGTTGCTACCTCCGCGCCCCACCCCCCCACCGGTTCCCTTCATCTGTCATCCATCCATTTTCAATCTCTAGCCATTATCCTCCTCCACCACCAGCCTCCTCCTCTGCCTTCCTCCACCACCACCATTAACCATCACCCACCGATTCCAGCACTTCCGTCCAGCCACTACCCACTGTATTTTACCATCTCCGACCTAGCCCATCTTCTCTGCCATCAGTTTCAGCCCATCTTCTCTGCCATCTGGTTTGGTTATAGACAATTCTAACTTCGGTTTGAATTTGGATGGTTTTGGCCCCCTCCGGTGCAATAAGCTCTCAAATCTGTAGGCGGCCAAACGTGGGAGCTCGGTTCTCAACCCGGAGAAGCAGCTTTGGTCAACTCGGTTCAACTCAGTGCTTCTGATCCGACTTGTTGGGGTAACTCAGTGAGTTGACTCGGTTTGCATCTATGTGACTGAGTCCAGATTTAGTTGGATTTTTTTTACTTTGTTTTAGGGTATTGGTCTGTGTTGTTTGATTACATTTGCGCTGTATTGTTTTAAGGGTTTGAGCCGGGTACCCGTTGGGTTCTATACTGCTAACATTTTGATAGGATTCATCATTCCATCCCGAAGGTGTTGGGTCTGCTTCGGCAGGTGTGTCTAAGAGCTAGTGGCATTGTATGCTGAGCGAAGGCCGTGCTCATATCAACTCTTAGTGGTTTTGGTTCACTCCTATCTTGAATGTAATCATTGCCGGATGGCGTTTATAATGGAATACCTAAATGTTTACAGCTATTTCCCTGGAACAAATGGCCGACAATCTGGAAAGCCATAATCTTTGCTCAAAAACCATGAGGACATGTGCATTGAGGGGCACTTCTTCCCTACCCAACTGCCCATAGCTAAGCTCTCCCATTACTACCCGTTTTAATCAGGGAAAAACATGTCAACATATTCGGTCGGTTAGACCTGCAAGATGACTGAATAGTTACTCTTCTACCCTACCAATAGCAGCGGCCACCCTTTAAGATCAACCCATAGAGACTCTTGAAAGATGAGGTTAGGTTCAAACTGCGAACAAACAACTCAGGGAAGAATCAGATCTTACATAAGCTTAAATCAATCCATTTCTAACATCAGTAACCGATGTAATTACCTAAAGCTTAAATTGCATGTGTGGCTCTTCAAACATCAACACAAGCCACCAGCATGAAAGTGCGAACAAGAGAAGAAACATAGTTCTCGCTCCTGAAGAGATGGCAGAATATGCAAATAGTAATTGCAGAGGTTATGAATCGACGTATGAGGCATCCAATCTCTCGAGGAAACAAATAATCCTCGCCCCTCACCAGTATTTATAATCGCTTATGATGGCACACCCCGAAGTAGACTGCAGAAGATTTTTGTCCTAAATGACAACTTACTCTTTCAACAAGCAATACTTGCAACAAGTTCCCCTCCGTCCCAAAAATATAGTCCCTTTTGGGAGTTCATGCTAATTTTCAATGTAATATATCTTATAATTTATAATGTTTTAGGTGATTTTAAAAACTTTGTATTTTAGATTTAATTGAGATCTATCAAACAAGATCCATATTGCATATGAAATGTATTACCAATTGAAAGATATAATCGATTTTTTATCCGGTCAAAAATGGAACAAGGGACTATATTTTTGGGACGGAGGGAGTAATTTTTTTGACAAGTCTACTCAACAAACCCAGCTATGATGCAGAAACAGATTTATGCAGCAATTTCACAAGCCTAGAAAGGCATTAAACGGACAAGGGTCAAACCAAAAAGGAAACAAACAAAGAACATAACAAACGAACCCACATTCCCTAATCATAGCCAACATCAATAATTTCTCAATGTGTTTTCATCTACGTAGCATCCATTATCAGTTTGTCACAAAATAAAAGAGAACGGAGGACTAATTCATGTAAAAGCACAATAGCACCACACCCCGTCACTAGCAATAATTTGATTTGATTCTGCAACTGGTCCAGGACCACTTTGCATCCATTATCATTTGCTCACAAAAGAAAATTCCAAATCCATAGACTTCAGTATTCTAAATGCTATAACATAAACATTCCAAAGAATGTTATTAAGTCTTGATAAATCTAGAAACAAGCAGAAGTCTCACCTCCAGGCACTTTCCATGAAGCAGGTAGTATTTCCTAGCCAGAACTTGTCAAATGAAACTTTTTTTCACTGCTGAGCACATTGCACCCTCTGGGCCCCCCCACCATGCATGTCATCGTCCTCGTCATAGGCCTCTTGGGCCTGTTGCTGCTTCCGACGCATCTCGTCCTCGATGTTGACATCATGCAGCGTGGTCTCCTCACATTCGTCCACGTCCATCTCGCTCTCCTGCTTCACAGGCCTTGGAGGCAGCACAGCTTCAAGAGACTTGCACTGCTCAGGCGCAAGGGACTCTGGGAAATCCACTGTGAAGTGGATATAGAGCTTCCCCTTCATAAAGGATCTCTGATACATTGGCATCCCCTCATCATTAATTGCCTTGAATTGGTCTGTAAGTAGTACCAACAAGAAGACCAGAAACTTGTTAACAGGAGCAAATTCAGAATACAATGATCCTTAATATAGCATGTGAAATTGATGTCGTATAAAACACCAGGAAAACAATTAATACTTCGTACTTCAGTAAGACTAAAAGATCTCAATTAACATGGTAGACAAAAAATAGAATAATCTACAACAAAAAAAAAAACATAGAATAACGTCTAATGAAAATGGAGCTGAAGGATAAAAGAACAACTATAGAGCTGACGGATAGAACTGAGGGCGAGAATAGGATTTGCTTTGATAACGAGACCAACAGGGGGAGACCGGGAAAGTATTATCATTCAAGATAACCAAATTGACGGTCACAGCATAAAGAGTAAAGCCAAACATTAAACATAGTTATATCGCTCATATTTAGGTTTTTATCACGGTACAATACGAAGTTGGAAAACCTACCAGGCTTGACAACTTCTCCAGGTTGGGATTTAATTAGAAGCTGCCTATTATCCAGATGGGTCAGAATAAACTGGAAGCCACAGAGAGCCTCAGTAAGTGTCAAGGTGTGTTCAACAAACAGATCATCTCCCTTCCGCTTAAACTTGGGGTGCTCTTTCTGTTGTAGGACAAAGACTATATCCCCGGTAACGGTATCAGGCTGCCAAAACAGAAAGCAATGTAAAACCGTAACAAAAAAGCGTAACAAAACATTCAACTTGTACAAGGGCTAAAAGAAGAGAGAAAACTTTGCTTACCGCTTCATCTGCCTCCCCAGGGAATGTGATCCTCTGTCCATTCTGCATTCCCTTCTCCACAACAACTTCCAAAACTTTCTTCTCCCCAACCACCTTCTCACCCTTGCACTGTGGACAGCGATCTTTGTCATTGATTGTTTCGCCAGTACCTTTACATTCATTGCAAGGATGTTGCATCTGCTGGATCATAGATGGGCCAAGATGTCGGATAGAAACTTTCATTCCAGACCCTTGACACCCAGCACACTTCATGGACGCCCCAGACTTAGATCCTTTACTGCAATAATCCAAATACCACTTCAGTTGAGAGCAAATATATGCAACTCAACAAGTGTGATTAGCAAAGTAGACAAGACTTTAAGTACTCACCCCTTGCACTTGGAGCAGATTACATTGCGTGAGAGGGATAGTTTCTTGGATGTCCCATTGTAAAGATCATCAAGAGAAACCTTGAGGGGATGGACCACATCCTCTCCCCTTCTTTGCCTACGGCCTCTGCTGCTTCCACCACCTGGGCAAACATAATCACACCCGAATCAATGCATCAAACATATTATTCACAATTTTGACATTTCCGGCTCCAAAATTGCACACATAAAGAAGAATGTTTCCTTACCACCGCCAAAAGGGCTACCACCACCACCAAAGAATGACTGGAAGATGTCAAATGGGTCATGTCCACCTCCTCCACCACCCATTCCTTCTTTGAGAGCATCCTCGCCATATTGATCATAAATCTCACGCTTCTCTGGGTCGCTCAAAACATCGTAAGCTTGGGCCAGCTCTTTAAACTAAAACAGGCACACAGTCATCAGTATCATTTCAGCACACAGAACACTACTTCTTCTGACAGACTAACGCAATCCGTAAACATAAGCAAAAATTGAGGAAATGCAAATGCGCCATGATCATCATTGGGAAACCACAACGTACTCAAATCATGTTGAAACTTTGAAATACAGGTCAACACATTAGGCTTTGTGTCAGATTTACAAAATTCTTGGCTAAACAATGAGACTTCCAACAAACGATGATAATTCATCATCTAAAATTATTTGGATTTTGGAAAACTAACAGGAGAAGGAAAACAGTGGACAGGGCCGAATGCAGGCGTGACAAAGTAAATCACAAATCAATACCCAGACCCACAAACATCTACTGTATAATTATATGAAGATTTATTTTCTATAAAACATCGAAGGAGTCTATTTTAACATCACTGACCAAACTACAGGAACCTTTCACGAAACATATAGATATGGATAACAGCATGCAGAGAAGGTAACCGCCTGAGTGACCTAAATTTGTGCCCATTTAGGTTCAGATATCACATACAGAACATTTTAATAGCTTATCTCTAAACGAGATTGGGTTGTACTGGTTGACAGGTGCTGCGCCAATGCACTGAATATATGGATCAAGTTACCAAGCCAGCGATTTTCCTGTGTTACTATTATTTACTTATGTACGCATCATTGTAAATGGTTGAATAAAAATAGTCTGAGATTACATCTACGTAGTTCCAAAAGGATCCATTACCTACAAAACCTCTACAGAGTACAGATATTATTTTAACATCATTCATTATTCCCTATGTACCTTTCACGAAACATAACACAACATAGATAAGCAGGTCCAACCCTCAGGACAGGCCAGAACATTCCAAATTACACAACATTCCAATAGCTTATCTCTAAACGAGATAGTGGTGCAGCGGTTGTCGGGTGCTGCAATGCACCTATGCAGAAAGTATATGGTTAACAACTAAAGTCTTCATGCTAGTGCTTTCCACTTGTTAAGTTTGATATAGGTATGAGTAAGGAATGGAGATGAAGTACTACTTCATTAAAAGTAAGCTTGGCTTAGTGGCTTATGCGTGTTATTCCTATTCAGTATGTTTTTGGTTCAATTCAAGTTCCATTAAATTCAACAACAACAAAGAGCCCACAACTACTTCAATAAATTCACCAAAGTTTAGGATTTTGGGTAGAACTCTAACAGTGACCCATTACCTGACTCGGCTATATGTCATGCTGCCACTAAACATACATGTCTATTAGATTCTCGCAATAATAAAATTCAGACATCTTTGGGCGAAAACCAAGTCAATCACACATATCAAACCCCAGAACCACAATCATCCATGAAATTACACAAGCATCAATGATCAACTAAACATTGAAGGCGCAAAATATGACATCTTTGATCTATAAATAAAGTAAAAGAAGTACCTTTCTTCGACCACACAGCTATAGATCTACATACAGACATACATACGAAAAAAACTCACCCAAAGAAAACCCAGATTGACCGAGAATAAAAAAAATTGTACCTTTTCAGGATCACCGCCCTTGTCAGGATGATTCTTGATAGCGGCTTTCCTATAAGCCTTTTTCAGATCGTCCTGCGCAGCGCTCTTCGAAACCCCAAGAATTTCATAGTACTTGCTGTTATCGCTCTTCTTCGGCGCTCTCCCAAACATCTTCAATCAATCTAAAAAAACACAAAACACAATCAAGATCGATCAGAAACAGATCCGTGTCAATCGATGCGTTTAAGTTTAGAGAGAGAGAAGGCGATCGAACGAACCGATGAAGGAACCCAAGGGGGAGAGAGAGAAAGAAGGGGGGGGGGATTGAATTGGGAGGGCAGGAGGAGGAATGTTGTGTGGACTTCGTCGTTTCAGAGAGAGAGGGTTTGCTTTGGTGTTGGATCCGTGTTTTATTAGGAGAGGAGGAATTGGACGGTGGAGATTATTGGAGATTTAGGTGGTGGGCGATTATTTATAGGCAGGTGAAGGTTCTAGAATTCTTCCTTCGTTTTCTTGGTCTTCTTTCACCACCGTTTCATTTTTTCCAAGAAGGAGCTTGTCAAGTAGGGTGGCCATTTCCTCCAATCTGTTCGAATCCGATTCGATCCCCGATCTGAACGGATCGGCAATATGGAGATTTGTTTGGAGATTGGATAGGATATGGGATTTTTTTTTAAAAATGTTTAGGGATCGGGTAGGGGTGGAGATAGGCATGTCCCAGCCCCGAATCCGCTCCGAATCCGTTCCCCAATCCATCCCCGCCCCGCTCCGCCCCGTCCCCTATCCGCCCCGAATCCCCGAATATAGGGGTCTATTCATGAGTTATGAAACTTTTGAGTCCCACTAAATTTTCTCCAAACACATGGGGTCACACTAAATTTTCTCCAAACATTTTATTATAATTGAACTTTGTAATACAATAAATGTGATTAAATAAGAAATGCATCAATATAATTTGAATACATCACAGCTAGGTTGACATCTACTCAACTATCAATCATATGCATTCCTTAAAATAAACACAAAAAATGCAAAAATAAAAACAATTTTTTGCCAGTCGAGCCGTTGATTTTGTTGTTCCTATTGATGAAATCAATTGTGTGAACTTTCTTCTCGATCGAGTTTAGAAAGCTTGTCGATAGGGACCCAATTTGAACTGAAACTGCAAACACTTACGCTTACACATGGATACCGTGTCGTACCATGCCAACGATAAACATACCGTGCCCATGCTGGCCCGACCCAGCCCATTCGACACCTCTACTTGTAGCTTGATTTTAGCGTTTAATTTATAACTGGGATTCTAGATTTTTAGTTTTTTTTTTTTTTTTAAATGATTGGATCCCCGAATCCCCGTGGGGATCCCCCATTCCCATTTTGGAGTGGGGATGGAGGATGAAAATAAAGTCCCGTTGGGGATCGGGTAGGGGATGGATATGGAGAAGAGGTTTGGGGATTAGGGGTGAAGATAGTACTCTCCGGCCCCGATCCGTCCCCATGCCCATCCCTTTTGTCAAGTGTGATCCCATTTCGCTATGGTTTTTCATTTTTGCTAAAAATTCTAGAATCCGGGCCCTATAGTGAGGAGACTCATTATATAGTGAGTTCTATCCGGTTGTTCGTCTCGACACTAACGGCTCAAATCGAACTCCAAATGATCCGAGTCATTCATTGTTTGGATTCAAATTTATGCGTTCATTATCGAGATGGACGACCGAATGAGCTCACTACAGGACCCTGTAACGCCCCGAAATTCGGACGCGTTAATAAAATATTTTCCAGAATGATTCCATTAAATAAAAAGTCAGTTTCTTAAATAACAGCGGAAGCAAAGTTTGATTTCACCAACTTGACAAAATAGGTTTAATTACTAATCAAGATTACAACTTGAAATATAATTTCGAAAAAGGAACAGAGCAATAACTAGTACGGAATCTAGGGCTCGACATCTTTTGTCCTCTAGTGGGATCTATCATTATCTTCATCTTGTCTTTCAATTCCGTCTTCAATACCTGGCATGAAAAGCCAGGGTACACGAATACCATGAGCGAATGATGCTCAGCAGATATACTCCTACCCGTTAACCCTTACATTACAAGCAATACACAATTTGATATAAATGCAGTACAACATTAAGGGTCAAATAAATTGATTCAATGAATAGCATTCAACACGGTGAAAATTACCTCGAGCAATCATACTCTCAATTAATCCCAACACTCTACCCATCTCATTGTTCAACTTTCTTTTCAAATTATTGTCGTACTACGATCGATACATTTTCGTTTCCCTGATTATCACGGAGTTCCATTTTCGTTTCTCGCAAGTTTCGAATTCTAACCATCTCACGGATCAATCTCCAAATCAACGCAGCATTCAGCTTTCCATCATTTCAAGATTCACTTCCCCCCTTGAGAATGTACATACAGCGCATTCTTCAAGATGCACATACAACGCATAAGAATGTACATTCAGCACAAATCCTTGAGACGTACATACAGCACGTGAGGTTGTACATACAGCACATTGCCTCGGGATGCACATACAACACATAGGTATATCCAATACCGCACAATTCCTCAATTTCATTATCTCTGGCTGACCGCCAATCATAAAGCTGAGACTCTGCGGGATGGCCTCCCCAGATCTCATCAATCACCATCCATTATCATTATTTAAACTTTCATTAACTTAAACATCTAGCTGATCTTTTCAAGTCCGCACCTAATTTAATGAACCTAACGCACTTTCTACGTTCTTGGTAACATTACCGCTCAATCAACAAGTCATAACTTGAAATAATAATTAACAATTCATAATATCACCACAGTTCAATCACAACTAAGTAGGGTTGCTCAAAAAAACCGGTGAACCGTGAATCCGGTCCGGACCGAACCGATCCGTACCTTTTGGATTTTAACCGTGGATTAATGGTCCGGACACGGATTCAAAAAATAAAAAACCGTGACTTTTGGATCGGACACGGATTTTGATTTTGAAACCGTGGATTAACCGATCCGGACCGTGAGATTTTTATTATATATAATTTTTTTAAATATACATACATATATAGTTATATAGTTATATAGATATTGTTAATTATATATAATTATATTCGCACCATAACTCCTACAATAGTATTCGCACCATAACTCCTACAACAGTACAACCAAACCGTAAGTCTACTAAATTAACAATATCTATATAACAATATTCGCTCCATAACTCCTACAACAGTACAACCAAACCGTAAATCTGCTAAATTAACAATATCTATATAACTATAATTATAAAAGTGATAAAATTATATATAATTATAGTTAACAATATCTATATAAATATCTGCTTTACTGCCTTTGTTGTTTTTTTTATTGAGATTTCCAACTTTGAACTTTCTATTTAGTGCATTTGCTACTTGCTAGTGTCTTACTGCCTTTGTTTATTGTTTTTTCCGACTAAGTTGAAAATCCGCGGATTAATCCGGAACCGATCCGTGACTCGCAATTCGGATTGGAACCGAACCGTGAGACTTTTGGATCGGACACGGATTGTATTTTTAAAAAACCGTGACTCGCGGATTAGGATTGGATTCATGCCAATCCGGACCGATCCGGACCGTGAGCACCGCTACAACTAAGAACAATGATTATTCGCTAACTTGTACGATACTATCGAATTAATCTACAAACATGAGTTTTAAGGCTTAGCTCCTTATTTACCGAAAAGTACATATTTTATTCACCTTAGTGCTTAGCCAAAATCATCCATCAATAAAAATCTGATTACTATGAAATTCTATGGGAAAGTTATTTAGGGTGTTAGGAACATTTATGTTGCAGAACACATTTTCAAAAACAGAAGTTATGCTAACCCAAAACGGCATTGAACAAAATCTGTCTATTTTTTACACTATATGAAAACTTGATTGTTTAGGGTTTAAGGAGATGGATTGAAGAGCTATAAAAATTCATACGTGTTCACAACACCTCGTCTAACTTCCAGTAAAAACAGATTTGAAAAATAAAATGTTTAAGTCTTCCAATAAATTGTTAGAACTTCAATTTTTACCCAAGTCTGACAGATTTTGTAATTAAGAAATATATTTCAAAAGCATATCAAAACAGCTCCTAAATTAATGATATTTAACAGGGTAATAGAATAGGATGTTATCATCATTTGTTATATAGAACATATTTCATAAAAATGAGTTTAAGATATACAAAAACGTCTTTGAATCTAGACCGTCCAGATTTGCCATCATTTACTAAAATCTGTTTTTCTAGAGTTCTATAAGTCCGATTTAAGTGATTCCAGCGGCCACTTAAAGATAAGAAGTGTATCTACATTTTGACACCAGAAGCAACCCCATAAGAGGTTCATAGAATTTTATATGAGTTTCCAAAGTTGATTGATCTACCGGTACCAAGACAGTTTCGACCCTTAGGAAGTTATAAGCAAGTTCCAAGCATTAATCAAACATCAAACACATAAATCAAGTCTATGATACATGTAGTATACTTAGGAATTAAAAGGTCTGGAGTAATCTACCTTTGGTCCAGAAGAATAAGCTCGGTTTCGGAAAAGTTTTGTGGTGAAAGTCGTAAATTCGCACTGAACTTCGGACAGCAATAATGTGACCAAAGCTTGACCGTTTTGGATGATTCTTGTGTCTAAGTCGAAGCTCTCGGAGTTCTCTACAACCTTGAAGAAGGGTTCTAAACTTGAAAATGTATCTAACTAGGAGAAAAATGGCGATATGGTAAAGGTCAGTAAGCTGTCTGGAAAAATATAGCCGAGATTTTTATTGAGCTTTGGATGGCTATAACTCACTCAAAACTCAACCGATTTGGGTGATTCTTGTGTTGAAATCGAAGGTCTAGAAGTCCTCTAAAACTTCTCTGAAGAAACCTAAGCCCAAAAATGACTGTAACTATGAGAAAATCAGTTGTTTAAAGAGGTACGTGGTATGGACGAGAAATGGAAAAGGTGGTGGTGACCTGTCTCTTCTCTTTTCCTCTTCTCCTCCTTTCTTCTTATTTTCCAGAATCTCTCTCTCTTTTCTCTGCTGAAAGTGGGAAGGGTAAATGGGAGTTATGGAGTATTAGGAGAGCTTGGTGTAGACTTGAACCCTTTAGGTAGTAGAGTGCATGGGAGGGGATATTGTTTGTTGGATATAGGAAGGGATTTTAGGGGTGTGTTGGGTGACCATTGGCTGGGAAAAAGGGCAGCCCATAAGTAGCCAAACAAAGATGGATGGGTATGAAAGGTGATAGATGTGTGTGTGATAGTTTAGTTAGGGGAATTGGTTAGGATAGTTAGGATATTTGGTTATGGTAAAGGAACATAAATACTTTAGATAGGATATCTACACCTTCATATATATACATGTAAAGTACCAACGTAAAAATAAAGTCTACTTAATCTAGACTAAAATAATTTAATAAGTCAAAAATTTTATTTTATCCGAAAACAAAAATGGGGTGAAAATTTGGGTCGTTACAACCCCTTGTTCCGAATTTGGGGTGTTCCACTAAGGTAGCTTTTTGGTGTTTATTAGTTCGCCTCGGCAAAAAAAAAATGAAAAAGTAAAAAATTATGATTGTTACCCATTTTTTTTTGAAAAATGACCAAGTTTTAGCAGTTAAACAGAAAAAAATAAATAAATAGAGACAAAACCAAAAAGGAACTTTTAGACAAGCAACTAAAAATGGAAAACTAGACCTTGGGTTAGTGGTTGGAAATATTGAATAGGTTTTTATTGGGCTTACTATACTCCTAACACTATTTTCACTTGATTAGACCTAAGGCCTAATTTGGCTAATTTGAAAAACTGGTTTTTTGGTTTTGTCCTTATTTAATTTTTTTTTTGCATTTGATAGTTTTCGATCGATTTTTTGTAGTTTCTTGGCTTGTCTTGACGAGAGGAATCTAAAAAGTATAAAATTGTTAGCCAAACTTAAAGTTTTGTGAATAAAGACGAAAAATAATCCAAAAAACAGGGTTATACTCTTTGGATTCGTCTCGATGAGATAAATCCAGAAACCGCAAAATCTTGGCGCAAAACTAACAAATGTAAAAAAAAAATTGAATAAGGACAAAACAAAAAAAAAAACAAAAAAAACCAATTTTTTCAATTTAGCCAAATCAGGCCTTTGATCTCGATATACGTGCATTGCGATCTCCTACAGATGGTGATGTATTTTGACAAGTATCATACCTGCACTATACCCCCAAAAAATTCCTGACTCAGGGTTGGTGATGCACCCAAAGGTTTTCTAACACCAAGTTTTTTTTTTTTTTTTCTCTCCTGCCAAAAGTCAATATTAGTATTATTAATTGTAGTTAGTTTGATATGAACCACTAAGTTCTTTTGGGGAAATTTATCGAAAGAAAATGACAATCAGAATTTTAACGTGTTTTGGAGTGATTTGGATATATTACGTCGTGTTTTGTGCTGGAAATTAATCCCATGCGTATACTAAAAATTGGAAATCCCATGCATATACTAATTTCATAACGAATATCTTATGTTGTTACTTGTTTGGAAAATAAGTTTGTGATTTTATAATGAAATTTAACTTGCAAATTCAGGACTTGTTACAAATGAAATTTAGAAGCAAAAATAAATAAAGTGCTAAATGGGCCTTCACTATGGGCACATGTACAGGTGGTCCGGTGGATCTCGCGGATGATTTAATTTTCTTCAGTACACCGGCCTGTAACTTTCCTCGCATAAAAGGAAAAAGCCTTCCACCGATCCACGTCAAGCCCACCAATAAAACCGCTAGTTTCACGGCCCAGCCTTTTTCTTCTGGGTCGGGATCAAGGTCCAACAGCAGATATGCACAACTTTGCAACAAAAATCATACATGGGCACAAATATATGGAGTATATATTTTTGGTAAAGACCATCCGGTGTCCGGTAACCACATTGGCCCCGACTAATCCAGATTCGAGCCAGGTAGGACCACAAAGGCGGCAAAGTTCTCCGAACCAAGTTTTAACACAGCTGCATTCCCAGGTCTCGAACCCGAGATCTTGGTTAAGCTAGCACAGCCCCGTACCAGCTGAGCTACGTGCTTGGTGGTATATGGGCACAAATATGGGATACAACTTTCGGTATTTTTTCGTTTCTAGTGATTTCTCTCTTCAAGGCAGATGATTAATCTAAAAAATAAAATATGAATTCAACAAAAATTCAGAAAAGACGACCAAAAATACCAAAATTAAAATTATCAAAAATATTAGTAGAAACTTAGCTTAAGTTGTGTAGGATGTGTGTTATCTCTGCCGATTCCAGTCACATAGTCTCCGTCGTTAAGATTTTTAATTAGCTGTTAACACCAATTTGATTTCTCTTTAGGTAGTTATTTCGTTCTAATAATATTTTACTCCGTCGCATTTTTCTTCTGAAAAGCTTGGTTGTTAAATCCAAATATCCTTGAAAAATTGTAGTCTAGATATTTACATTTCAAACAACAATTGATGGCTATATAGCTAAATCTTTACATTAAACTCTGAATCACTAAGTATTTAATAGTAATAAAAAATCATGCGCCATATTGAAAAAGTAATTATAGTTGTGAAGGTGTCGAGTAGAAGAAGACTCACTAGGCCCATGAGTTAGTTTGGTTTGTTGATGGGTTTGATTCTCACACAGTTATCTATGTTCGATATTTGTAGTCTGGTCACAAGAAAATATTTTTTTGTGGATCCCCTAGTTCAAGGTGGATGATTTGTCTTTGATCGGAAACTGAAGATATCAAGATACGATTAGTTGAGATGCGAGTAAACTAACCCAATCACCCCTGACTACCGACAAAAAAATAAAGAAGACACCTCACTACTCTCATTTTTGCGATGGACTTAGGTTGTTGGTTTTGCTTCTCACACAGTTGGCGTCAAAGCACAATAGAATAATTTTTTGTGAATCCTGTCTTTGATCGAATTGAAAATACCGAGATATAATTATTTGAGATACGCGTAAGTTGACTCAAACACCATTAACCACCCAACCCAAAAATAAAGAAGAGGCCTCAATACTTTCATTTCCGTGAGGGACTCACCATTCGAGACAAACCACCCCCGTGGCCCACACTTTTTTCTTTTTCCTTTTTGATACTGTAACAAAGGCCCCGTTTGATATGAGGTTTCATTTTGGAGGGATTGGTAATGAGATGGGATTAGGATTGTGATTGGTTATAAGGTGAGAATATTAATGAGGAGACAAATCATTTCCCATGTTTGTTTTTACACAGGATTAGATCACGGGATTGTTAATAACATGTTTGTTTTGTCTAGGATAGGATTAGATCATGGGGTTTGGTGGTTTGCACAGCTGGGAGGAGTTTGCACAGAAGAGGAATCCTTCCAATCCCATGGGATAGGATTGCCAATACCCAACCCCCCTTGGGATGGGTAATCCCTTGCTTTTGTGGGATTCACAATCTCATGGTATTAGCAATCCTCCCATTTTTTGCAACACTAAACAAAGTATTAGAGGTCCCACAGGATTCACAATCCAATCACATCCTCCAACCCTGGTATCAAACAGGGCCAAAGAGTGTCCGCACTTATCTACTTTTGGGATAAAGGAAACACGCTTAGTAAAGAAATGAAAACCTCTCGATCGATACTACCATCTTCTTTAATTAATACTAGTATATTAGTCTTACTAACTTCCACCAGTTAAGTGGAGAATAATATGCATGTAATGACAAATAAGTTCAGATATCATATCATGGGTATCAATATATACTTTTACGGATATCGATACATTATTTAGAGCATCCCCAACAGTCTCCCTAAAATTTTCTCTAAAAAAAGTCATGAACAGTGCATATTTTTCATTTTACCAATTCACGTCTCCAACAATCCTCTCTATTACCCTCTCTATTTTTAATAAAATATGATATATGGGGTAAAAGTAAGAGAGAGAAAAAAAAAGTAATTTGGGGAGCATGGCTGAGTGATGGAGGGAGAGAGAGAGAAAGGATTTAAAAAATGGGTAGAGAGTGAATAGTGGCTACCTAAATGGAGTGTGATTTAGGGAGCCACTGTAGACGTTGCTATTTTATTCACCTGTTTAGAGAGTCTGTTGGAGCCTGTTTTTGGGGGTTGGCTGAACAAAATAGAGATAGGGAGGGGTTTGAGTCATCTGTTGCACTTGCTCTACACCCTATCGTCTACCCTACTGGAGTGTATTTTACTCCCTTCGGCCCAAATTACTTGGGTTTTACGTATATGCGTACTGTTTTTTAATTACTTATATCTTTTAATATGGATCTTAAAATATATACAATATGGATTATATTTAATAGATTTCAGTTGGCTCTATTATACAAAAACTTTCAAAATCTTGAAAAACATTATCAATCAAAAGATCTAAACAATTGCAAAAATGACTCCTATGCAGAAAAAGAAAGAAATTTGTTTGAAAAATGACGAGTAAGAGGAGAGAGAAATTTTATACATTCATAATAATTAAACTAATGCCCACGTATGTATGGGTTGCCTACGAAAATGACTACACACCCTTTTTAAGATTAGCCATTTTTTTGGTCGGCTTCAAGATTAGCCACTTGAAAGGGATGGAATCCTTTGCAAGTTTGTTTTAAGTGGAGAACATTTTTTACCATTTGATTCTCAAATACCTAACGAATCAGATCTGAATTGTCCGATACACACAACGCTCACACAATCCATGAACTGAACTGTCCGATACACACGTATCCAATCGGTTTTAATATTTGTGTTCAAATTTATTAATTTCCTGACATATGTGTCGAAAGGAACTTCTATAATCAAATGGCAGCTGAGTAGATCGAATTTTTTCTTTTAGGATACTAATTGTTTAGGATTTTGCTCCGTTTTTTTTTTTTTTTTAAGTACACATGTGTTGAAAAGATCTTTATTAATTAATCAAAAGACTCGTATTAAAATCGACTTCGGTAAGGTTTTGGGGACTCTGATTTGTGGACAAAAATGAAAAGATATATATTTCATCCAAATTAAAAGCCAGAGATATCTACGCATGTTTGTTTTTAACTAGATAATTAAACAAAAAATGTCTTACTAGCTTTATAAGTATAAGCCAACACTTTTTTATGAGCTTCTTATTGTCTTGTAACCCTTTGCAACTTTTAATTAAAATTACAAAATGAGATCGAATTTCAAATTCTCCACTTAAGATAAAAACGTCATTTTTGGAAATAGACAAGTGCTTGTTTATCTTTAGAACCTTGATTATGTGTTTCATTTTTTTGCAGGAATGGAGCCAAAGGGGAACCAATAGTGGTGGTCACCCCTTCAAAGAAAAAAAAAAGCCTCTAGTATTTTAAAAAAATAAAAATTTCATATAAATTATATAGGCTCGTTCCTGTAAAGTATTTTGGGAAAAAAAATTCGCCCATACGTAGTGAAATTTCTGACTCCGTCCCTGAATTTTTTGGGGCTTTTTTGTGATTCTAGACGAACAGTTGATAAGAATGGGGCTGGCTTCTTGATCATTTTCTTCTCGAAGTGCAGACTTTACATTTTCCAAATAGACTCTATCACTGTCTTATTCAAAAGAATGAATGATCGGACATCGATTTTGATTTGAACAATTCGTGCCAATGAACAGTCAGAGACTCAGAGCCTATCGTCTATTGCTTTCTTTGACAAAGGCTTGATCGGCCTGATCGAAGTCCAACCAATTTTTGCACGAATTCTTTCTGCCTGAAGATCTATAGCATTAAATGAGGTTTTTAGGAAAAAAATAATAATAATGCCGAGCAGGTACAACGTGGATGCCCGCTTGCATTTACATTCGGCTGTTAAAAAATGCAATGAGCGGTCTGGATTCAAATTGCTGGATGGATTTAAATAAAAAAATGAAAAATGACAAGAAAAAATGTGTTTCAATTCGGGTCATCCATTACATTTTTTGACAGTTGGATGTGGAGTAGTACCACGTCACCTGTGCCCACCCGGCATTGAAAATTTTCCCGGTTTTTAGATTTATTGACTAATCAAACACAAAAAGATACTCAGAGAGAATTTCAGCAGAGTAACAAATGTCAAAAATTAAAAATTACGGTAAGAAGGTTTAATCATGTTTTAGGTGCTCTAATAGAACCTTAAAAAGTAACTCACCTTTCAAATTTCTGTCCTCAATTTACAAATTTGAAGAAGTTTGATTAACAACTTCCAAACATTAAAGAATGCATTAATATTCCATTTTACATTTACTTTTGATGTAAATGCAAGTTGTATATTTATTTAAGTATTACTCCGTATTTATTGCTATCCTTTTGTCAATTCTATTGCCTATAAATACTTTACCATTATTCTTGGGTTTTGAGAACTTGTTCCACATTAGGGTATAATTTGATTTTCTTTGAACAGATTTTGTTATAAATTCCGCATGGTGAAAGAGAATTCCCACAATTGACCAAATAAAGAAAATGGCTCAGTAAAATGATTTTGGCACTCGAAATATTTGTAACCACGTTCTAGTATTTCACTTTTAGTGTTCATGTTACAAGAATGATAGGTACACACCATGTGTAGACGAATTTTGAACTGCGATAAGTAAAATGCCAAAATCAATTACCAATAACTTATGATAATTGATATTGACACTCTTATTTTCTCGATTGACACTCTTTTTTTTGTCTCTATTTACAAAGTATAAGAGTAAATTTACCTAATAAAGACAAAAAAAAAAAAGAGTGCTAATATCACTTCCCTGCCAATGAATCAGTTTGTGGAACACACTGGGTTTTCAAAAACTAAGGGTGTGTTTGAAACTTGAGGAAAGTGAGAGAAAAGAAAGGAAAGTTAAAATTTTCCCCTCCTCTTGTTCGGTTTGGAGAGAAAGAAGAAAGAAAATAAAAAAATCTATAAGTCTTGTGAATAGTGAAAATTTCCACTCACTTTTCTCTTATTTTATTTTCTCTCACTTTCCATCCCTTTCCACAACTTCCAAACACAACCTAAAACTAATTAAAGGAAAGATCAGTCAAACTTCTCAGTTGCCAAAAAGGAAAAGAGGGAAAAAACATGTTAATGAAAATGAAACTGGAAAAAATAGTAATACAAAAATCAATCCTCTAAAGTCCAATCTAAATTCAAACGCAGGAAATAAGTCACTGGAAAACCTTAGGCCCTGATTGGCTATGGGATGAGAAGGGGTATAAAATTATACCCCTTGGTTTTATCCCGGTCCCATCTCCTCATGCATGGTTTGGCAAATTTTGGGAGGGGTATAAATTTATACCCCTCCCCGATTAATACCCCTGGAGGGGTACTAATTAGTAACAAGGGGGTGTTATTGTTTAGTACCCCTCAATACCCCTAGTTAAATTACTCGAATGCCCTCCCTTAACCCCTCCCCTTACCCCTACACGTTTACTGTTTTTTTTAAAAGCAACCGAATTGCTTTTTAAATATTTTGCGAACTATTGCGATTTGCTTCGGATAAAATAATGAAGTACTTTTGCGCATAATTTTTTAATTTTTTTTGCACCAAATTAAACTACTAATTGAGATCTTTAATACGATACAAAAAAATTTGAAAATTTTTATACTTTAGAATTTGACATTGTTGCCTTGCTTTGCAATATCCTTCGGATCAAAAAATAAAGTATTTTCACATTAATTTTTTTACTTTTTTTTGCATCAAATTAAACTACAAATTGAGATCTTTAATCTGATACAAAAAAATTTAAAATTTTTTATACTTTAGAATTTGACATTGTTGGGGAATAACATAAAAATTACTAATTTGTTAATTATTAAAAACGTACAATTAGAAAGAAAAAAAAAGCAAAAAATTAAACTTCGAAATATTATTGAAATGAATAATAAAAAATAATAACGAAATATTTCAATTTTAGATATAACTAATAAAAGGAATTATTTATTGAAAAGTATAATTAATTTAATTAGTATTGTTTTTATGTATTTATTTTATCAAAAAATCTAATATGACTGTACAAGGGCAAATAAGTCATTTGTCAAGTTTTAACATTATCTACCCAATTTTATCCTCCTTTATCACAAAAAATCTAATACTATTAATCCCCCCTTCCTAAATGTCACATCACTATGGGTCCACCCTTACTAAATAATACTACCCCTTACTATCTTATCCCCTTACTATTTAATCCCACCGAAACGTATCCCGCATCCAATCGGGGCCTAAGAGTACAGACCCATAGGTACAGAATGGAGGAATTTCGGATGAACCACTTACGAACATCAGATCAAGCTGATTTCTCGTTGGGCTCTTCGAAAAATCTTTCTAAGATGAATGAACGGTTTGGATCATCTGTGCGAGACCCAAAAGTGGATTCCGGAACGACTCTGTGCATTTTCGGTGCTTAGTCCTTCCGTACGCCTAGCATCTCCATAAGTCACCCACTTTTATAAGTGAAGATAGCCCCCACCACACCTTCCCCGCCACAATAATAAACCATCTCCACCACCACTTCCCCTTCCCCCCACCACCCCTCCTCCCACCCTCCCTCCACCTTCCCCTTTATCCTTTTCTTCCTCTCACTCCTCTCTCCTCTCTCTCTAAAAACCCATTTCCCCACCCTGTCCCTCTCAATCATCTCTATCCCCCACCCCACATTTCCTTATCTTTCACCCCACCATTCCCCTTTTCTCCCCATTTAATGCTATCACCACCCTCCTCATCCTCATCACCACCACCGCCGCCGCCAACCAAAACCCTAACCCACTCCACTTTCCATCGATTCAATTCAAATCCCTAATCCCCATTCCCCAAATTTTCTAAATCTCCAACATGTTTTCCACTCCATTTGTGCTCTCATTCGCTCTAATCCTCTCTATCCCTCTCCTATTCCTGTTTGCCCCGAGAATCCTCCCTCCCAAACACGTTCAGATCTCGCTCCCTGACGAACTCGACGACCTCGCCCTCTTCCGCCGCGCCAGCCTCGCCTCCCTCCACCACCACCGCCGCCACAACGGCGCCGTTTCACGACTAGGCGTAACGAATCCGAAACCGAAGATCGCGTTTTTGTTTCTGACTAACACGGATCTCCACTTCGCTCCACTGTGGGACCGATTCTTCAAAGGCAACGAAGCCCTCTTCAACGTCTACGTTCACGCCGATCCGTCGCAGTCGCCTCCTTCCTCGGCGAAGGGAGACGGCGGCGGCAGCGTTTTCGACGGCCGGTTCATCGCTTCGAAGCGGACCGAGCGAGCCTCGCCGACGCTGATCTCCGCCGCGCGCCGCCTCCTCGCCACTGCGCTCCTCGACGATCCGCTGAATTCCCATTTTGCCCTCGTCTCACAGCACTGCATACCCCTCCACTCTTTCCAATTCACGTACAAGACATTATTCGCACCACCGACAATAATCGCATCCGAGTCGAACTCGACTCGCCCCGACTTGACTCAGGTACGGATTTGTTTTTTTTGATTAATTTTGTATAGTAATTACGAAAATTAGTAAAAAATAAAATAATTCCTACTGTTTTAATTTAAGAAAAAATAATTTAGACGAAACTAATTTTTCAGTTCAAGGGCCCAGTGAGTTTCATCGAGATTCTTTCCGGTGAGCCGCAGCTGTGGGACCGGTACACGGCGAGGGGGGAAAACGCGATGATGCCGGAGGTGCCGTTCGATCGGTTCCGGGTCGGGTCACAGTTCTTTGTACTGAACCGGAAGCACGCCCTGTTGGTGATCCGAGACAGGAGGCTGTGGAGGAAGTTTAAAATGCCTTGTCTCAATGTGGATTCTTGTTACCCAGAAGAGCATTATTTTCCGACCCTTTTATCAATGGAGGATCCGAATGGGTGTAGTCGGTACACGCTCACTCACGTCAATTGGACGGATAGCGTGGGTGGGCACCCGCGTACGTACAAGGCACCCGAGATTTCGACGGATCTGATTGAGAAGCTTCGGGTATCGAATTCGAGTTATTCGTATTTGTTCGCCCGGAAGTTCTCGCCGGATTGCTTGAACCCGTTGATGGAGATTGCGGATAAATTCATTTTCAAGGACTGAAACGAGTCGGGTAAGAAACTTCCATTATTTTCTTCTTTTTCTACATACTACATTACGGATTAGGCTACGGATTAGGCTGTGTTTGTTTCATGTTTTTGGCTTCTTTGCCCCACAAAACTCACTCACTCTTTCATACATCAACTCAATTTCACTCAATACATTAGTCCCCTAGCTTATTGCCAGTTTGTGAAACACCATTCAACTATTTTGGCTGAGTTTTTAATTTTGGAAAAATGTAGATTTTTGGGGTACTTTTTATTTTTTATTTTTTATTTTAATGGCAAAAAAGGTGGGAGGAGGAGCAACTCGTCTTGGGCGTGACCATAGGCTTTCCCGACCTGTTGTGGAATGCTTAGTTCGAATCCTCTTGGGCGTGACCATAGGGTCTCCCGACCTACTGTGGAATGTTTAGTTCGAGTCATGCCTACTGTGAACTGTCCAGAAGAACAGGTTGTCACCATAATAACATCTAAATACTAGATGAACAAATGAACAAATGACCCTCCGCGCTAGTCCTGCAGTTGGCGGGGGCGGGCGGGGTATTTTATTCCAAATTTTTTTGACATACTTTAGGTATTTTTGAGGTAAGATAACAAAAGTCTTAAGAAAGTGAATTGGATTTACATTTTGTTTACTTGTTTGAATAAAACTTAGTTTAACCCATACGCAATGAATCAAATGCGTCCAATTTCAACCAAGTTTCAAGTATAATTGTGTTTTAAGTTAGTAAAAAACCAAATTTTAAGCAAATAAGACCTCGAATCAAGCAGGGCGTTGTGACTTGTGGTTTTATTTTAGAATTATTTTTCAGTTGATAAATGTGACGAAAATAGTGGCTTAGAATCGGGGTCTGGTTCTATTTTAAGAGACGTGGTAGGACACTTTCAGGGGTTTTACACGACGTGGCATTTTCTAATTGGTCTAGGATCCGTTTATTGATATACCTGAACATCCTAACGTGTAACTGTTTCTTCCCACTATTTTTGTGCTTTTGACTTAAGTTATTGACCACTTTTATAATTGCACAAGTGGTTGATCTATTTCACCCACCATTATTTGGATCTAGGGTTTTTTCTTTAGTTTTTTGATATCTTAGCTTTCACTTTAGGTTATCAAATATATCTACTCATACTGACTACTCTCGGATCCCATACCCACGATCTTTTTTGGGTTGTCGGAAAAGAAAAAAAAAAATTCGATTCATCGGATAACAGTAAATGCCTGACAAATGCTAGGAAACTAGGACCATTGTTTTATTTGTCTTGTTGTCGAACTTTTGAGTCTTATAGTCGGACGCGATTGTGTTCCGGGCCTTCCAGCTCAGATTAAAAAATAGTATGTAGATAAGCTATAAAATTTACTCGTGTTTAAAAACTGTTTAGTGCCACTGTGCCAGGCAAATTAATCTTTTTTTTTTTTTTTGGTTTTTGACTGGTCATGAGTCTCATGACATAACGTGGGTTCTGATCCCCACGTTTCAATCTTAATCCAATCAAGTCTAATTGATTATTCATTTCTGATAGATCTGATCCCTGACAGAGTACCAAACCAAAGGTCCAAAACTCACGTGCTACTATTTTGTTTTCTTTTTCTAAACTGCTGCAGGTAACATGGAATCTTTTTTCTCTCCTTTCAACGCTTTTGGGAAATCGAGAAAAAGCCCATTGTCTGGAATAAGGCCTGAGAATCAGGCCCAAGTCAGAGCCCAAGCCCGGCCAAGTCGGAGCTAAGGTGTGAATGATTTGGTGTTGCTTAGCATTCGGTTGTTGTGTGTGTACAGAGCTATCGATCGACCTCCGATTAGCATAAAAAGAAGCGTCCACGAAGGTGTGGACGGTGGGGATTGCGAGCTTAGAGTGGAGTTTAAAAAAAAAAAGAAGGAAAATAGACAGTAAAACAAAAAGTCCAAAGGGACTTTGTGCCTTTTTGTTTTTTCCTTTTAGCTTTTCTTTTTGTGCCTAGTTTATGAAAGAAAAGAATCTCTCCCATTTGCTCCTCCCCCACTTTTTTTGTCTCCCTTTTGTGTTGTAATATCTCATCTTTTGTATGCATTTCGGTGTTTCTTCTCCCTTTTGTGTTGTATGCATTTCGGTGTTCACTTATGACTTATCTAATGGAACGTGTCAATGCCATTGAAATCTCTCTCTCTCTCTCTCTCTCTCTCCGATGTTGCCACTATAGGGGCGTCCTAGAGCATCCGGGCCTTGTTCGAATAAGTAAAAGACCAGGTCTCCTCTTTTTCCTCCAGTGGGGCCCCGTAAGCCTCTGACGCTGTTTTTTCACTTTTTGGCCCATTTTCTCTCTCCTTCTCCTTTTGGGAGATGTTATCCTAGTGCACAAATTGTTCACAAATGAGTCGGTGGGATCCACTTCGGAGTCTCGTAAATGATCTAAGCCATTCATCAACTTTAAAATAATTCTTTCAATTGCGTCAAAAAAAATTAGCTCAATAAGATTTTTATAACTACTCGATACGATTAGTTAACTTTTATTTAAAATTTCTTTAGAATTTAGGATTCTAAATTTTGAATGAAACTTGAAAGATTAGATCAAATATTTAAAGTTTTTAAATTGAGTTGATTTTCTCGTAGGCCAATCGAAAAATTATTTTAAAGTTGATGAACGGCTTAGATTATTTATATGAGACTCCGAAGTGGACCCTATCGACTCATTTGTGCATAATTTGTGCACTAGGATAACATCTCCCAAAAGGAGAAGGAGATAGAAAATGGGCCAAAAAGTGAAAAACAGTACGGGCCCCACTGGAGGAAAAAGTCGAGACCTGGTCTCAAAAACTTATTCAAACAAGTGTTGGATCCTTCCCAATCCTAAATTCTCCTTTTTCACTTATGTCTTATTATTGGGTTTTAGTGGTTATTATTGGGTTTTAGGGTCCCCTAAATAGACTATGAAAAGTCGGTTCTGAAAAGCTGGTTCTCAAGAAGAATTTGAAGAGGAAATTAGAGAAAACGTCATCAAGATGAATTTGAAGAGAAAACTAGACTTGATTTTTAAATCGAGTGATTATTTAGTGCCGGTGCTCCACCCGTATTTTCATCATATATTGGTGCGAGAACTACATATTTGGAGGTGGATACTACAACAATGTGTAATAGAAAAGGCCGCAATGTGTAATAGAAAAGGCCTCTGCACACTACTACTTTTTTTCAAAAAATGTACTGAAAAAAATTAAAATTTAGATATAAATTAAATTTTCTTTACTATTGTCAGCGTTGGGTTACTCGCGTGAGGTTAAAATAAAATTTCGAACAAAATTTGAAACAAATTTTTATAGTCCTAACAAACCCGTATTTTCATCATATATTGGTGTGAGAACTACATATTTGGAGGTGGATACTACAACAATGTGTAATAGAAAAGGCCGCAATGTGTAATAGAAAAGGCCTCTGCACACTACTACTTTTTTTCAAAAAATGTACTGAAAAAAATTAAAATTTAGATATAAATTAAATTTTCTTTACTATTGTCAGCGTTGGGTTACTCGCGTGAGGTTAAAATAAAATTTCGAACAAAATTTGAAACAAATTTTTATAGTCCTAACAAAATAAAACAAGTCTACCACAATTATGAAAGCCCATGTATAATAAACATTTAAAGATAGTGGTTGACTGACATTAATAGATTCAATGTGGAAACACTAAAATTTTGAAGGAAATCAGACTTCTTTGCACACAACTTTTTATCATAAATACGATGTGTATTTTTGTCAATGCTAAATGAAAATCTTGGAGACGCCACTGAATTTGGCGGTGCTGTGGAGGTGCTCCAACGGCAACTAATAATTTCTCTGGAAGATGACAAGGCATATTTTTCAGATTGTTGGTGGTACTATTCCATTGACAATTGGACAGGTCGAAGAAATTGGGACGCAGTTTATGTCACCCAATAAATATTACTACTGCCGACTGTCGGCGGCTTTAATTTAATAATTATTCATATCTCTACTTTCTTCTCTATAAAAAGGCCAACAACAATGCTACATACACATGTTGATGTTGAAATTGACGTTCTTTGTTGATGTTGAAATTGGCACATAGCCAGTCATTCCCTTAAAATGGACCCCAAGGGGTTGGGTTTCATTGATCTTTGAAATTGCTTAGATGTTCATCATGTTGATGTTGAAATTGATGTT
Source organism: Vaccinium vitis-idaea (assembly GCA_963854785.1). Lineage (NCBI taxonomy): Eukaryota > Viridiplantae > Streptophyta > Magnoliopsida > Ericales > Ericaceae > Vaccinium > Vaccinium vitis-idaea. The sequence continues at coordinate 32,160,057 of OY978224.1, forward strand.
CTTTGTTTTTGTTCCCTTGTATTACTCACCATTTTGAGATACCGTGACTGTGATAGAATATGATTACTTTAATTTGCCATTTACATAATCTAAGTAAGTAATTCATATATATTAGAATCTGTCCCTAATTGTCCTTAATTTATAATTACATATGATATTAGTTACACTTTATCTACCAGTGAAGATGTTTTTTTTTGTATCTAATTTATTTCTTTGTTATGAACCAGTACATTATGTCTTTGGAGTCTATTCCGTTGACAATGCCTCCAAACGAAGAGTGTGGGCAAGAGGAAGTGTTATGGAGTGGAAATGAACAAGAGGTACAGAGTTGTCCGTCAAACAAAGAATTTGGTGCGATACTAATGAAGATGGGAATGAGGCAATAGAAAATTGTGAAAATAGAGTTGAAGAACCGAAAGAGGGAATGATATTCGACACATCGGAGGAAGCTTATCTCTATTATTTGGGTTATGCTAAAGAAAAAGGGTAAGAACAAGGGAAGAGATGGAACATTGAAGGATGCAACTTTTTCATGCAATCGTGCCAGAAAGCCAAGGGTAAGAACAAACAACCCAGTCAAACCACGGCTACAAACAAGAATTGATTCTCCAGCTCATGTTCATGTTGGTATACGCCCGGATGGAAAGTGGAGGTTAAATCGGGTTGTTTTGGACCACAATCATGAACAAAGTCCAGCATAGGCACGGTTGGCCATGAGTTCGGGACACAAGAGAGTGTTGTAAATGTAAATGTAAGAAACTTTTTTTTAATTGCATAATTCTTAGTTCATGTAAAAGTTATTCATAATCCCTTTTTATTGTTAAGCAGGTTCATCCAAGCTACGTGGGGCAATCAATGTGGCCAAACATGATCTCCTATAATATGCTACCAAATATGGCACAAGGTGGAAACATGTTCCCATTTTCTCCAAGTTTATGCCCACCCGGAACAATGTTGAACCAATTTATGCCTTCGTTTCCAAGTTCACAAAGCAACATGGGAAGCTTCTTTAGTGGTCAAGTTGGGAGAGGTCAATCAACTATTGCGGGTAGTCAAGTTCAATATTGGGAAGGAGCACAACCAAATTTACTACAGACTCAAGGGCAAGGATGCGGAGGAAATCAAAGTTATTTGGAAATGTTGAATGCGACGGAGAATCGTGAAGAGTAGTAAACTTGCTTGCTTTATTATGTAACAAATCTATATTAGTACTTTATTAAGACTATTATGATGGTTGGAATTGGGTTTTGTAATTACTTTAATGTATTTGGCTTTTGTGATTCGAAGTAGATTGGCTTTTGTGTTTGGAATTAGAATTGGGTATAGAATTTTCAGTCACTCTCGCTATAGTTCTATGTCCGTGTCCACCATCGTGTCTGTGTCCGTGTCTTCCATTAATAGCAGAAATAATATTTCCACATGACACATTGTTTTATAACATCTCTTATTTGGAAAAATTTGGGCAGCATTTCCCTTATTTTTTGTCCTAACCTAACGTCAAGCGTCTCAACAAACAACCACCAAGTTCAAGTCATTCTCATCATAAGCATTAAGCACATTCAAATTTGAAGTTTTTCTACATGATACACTGTCATATGACTTTTCTTTTTTGAAAAAATTTGGGCAGCATCTCCTTTATTTTTGGTCCTAACCCGACGTCAAATGTCTCAACAAACAACCACCAAGTTCAAGTCTATTGTCATCATAATCATTAAGCACATTCAAATTTAAAGTTTTGAAAGAAGAAAGAGAATCAAACATCATTACATAGATCCACTTCAAAGGTGTTGTAATACATAGTCTTTCGAGTACAAAAAAAAAAAGGGATACATTCCAAAATATCATTACATTTATCCTCTCCCTTAAGCTGCGTACAATACAAAAAAAAAAAAAAAGCAACAAGAAAGGAAAAGATTGGAGTGTCGCTTCTTGCGGGATCTCTTTGGAGATGGCTTTGATGGTGGCAGACTTGTCATCTCTTTTTGGCTTGTAGCAAAAAGTGTACCAACACAAAGGTCACTCCTTACGTGGAGTCGCGGTACTTGTCTTCGCTTCTGATCCTGACATAGAACACATCAGTCCAGACATGAGTACTTACCCCATAAAATTAAACAGTTGATATACTCTTACCTTAACAAATATTAATACTAACAACCTAATTTAGTCAAATTCAGCACCAAACAATGCATTTTCAGCACCCAACGATGCAGTTTCGGCACCTATTAGTGCATTTTCAGCACTTTAAACACATTCCAGCAGCTAAAACAAACAATTTCCTGCTCCAAAATCACAGTTTCAGCAACTAGGTTCAGCACTTTCCTAACTATTAGCAGTTTTTTGCACTCAGTGATGCAACTTAAGCTCCCAATAGCACAATTTCAGCATTTAACTAAAGACTAATTGAAAAGAATTGCCACCATAAGATCAACCACACATGATTAAATTCCACTTGGGCAGCCACTACCAACATCTGATGCTCTCATCTCTGGTACGTATCTTGATTAGCAACATCAAAGGGAAATAATCCTCTCATCACCAATGTGGAAACTTGCCAACCAAACAAGAGGAAGTAAAAATTCTTTAAAGGATGTCCAATGAGAAGATCAACCATTGTTTTACACTAAATACAGATGGAGATATTGTAAGATATAAAGAAACATTTCAGAGCACAAAATTGTGAATTCAGTATGGGTAATAGAAAAACAACATTGAGTTTGAATTTTGCACCTGTTGATATGCATGGAAGCAGATTGCAGCCAAGAAAGACCTAATGTAAACTTGTATGACATTTAACCCCTAACAAGCAAACAAAGAAGAAAGTTAGAGGCCTAACAAAAAAAAGGACAAATGATGTTTGAGCAAATAGCTAACCACCAGAACTACTGGAAAAGTATCATTCTAGATTTACTCACTGCAGCTTGCAAGCATGGAGGAGTAAACTTGAATCCTTCCATGTAAAGAGATATTGGAGCCGAGAAGATGAAGGACATAATTGTTATTATTGAGAACAAGGTAATGTTGTCCAAAGAATCCTGTCAAAGAACAACCTAGTAGTTATGAAATCAATAAAGAATAGAACAAATTGTTCGATTGTTAGCACTGTGATATGGATATGCCAACTTCCTGCAAGTACTTTCCTTGCTCAGATCTCAACTTCGTCAATGTAATATTTGCTTTTACAATATTTTCGTCAAGGTAGCAATTAAGTGAAAAATGGAGTTTTTTGCTGATAAAAAAAAAGTGAAAAATGGAGTTGAAATTGGGGGTTTTTCAACTGAGTTAGGGTTTCTGAAATTGAAACAAGGGGGAGAGAGAGGGCACCGTGACAGAGGAGGAGAGAGATAGGTATAGACCTTTGTTTCGACGATTTTGAATCCTCTGATGGTAGTCGCCGGAGGTGGGGAGTCGACAGAGGTGTCGGCAGTGGCGAAGTTCGTCGGCGGTGGTTGTCGTACCAGTCATACCGTTCTCTTGGTGGTCGCCGGAGGTGTCGGCAGTGGTGGAGATCGGCGACGGTGGGCGTCGTGGCAGTCCGTTCTCTCACTCCCTCTTGCCCTCCTCTTCTGTCGACTGTAAATGGGGGACGGGAAGAGGAAAGTTTTCACGTTTGTCGGTTTTTTTATTTTATTTTAAACAACGGGCCCCAAACCAACGTCGTTTTGGGGCTGTTGTCCAAATTGTTGTGTATGTAGCAGCGTTGGCGAAATGCCAAAGTGAACTCTGTGTGAAAGGTGTGAAAGTCTCCTCGCAACTGAGTTTTCTAAATAATTTTAGCAACTCAGTTGTTAAAAGCTAAAATTACTAATGATTTAAGTATTTTGTAAACTCATTTGTTAAAAAGCAACTAGATTTGTAAAACTTAGGATAAAGTTGCAAGAGCATCTCCAACCCAACACTCTACTTGCCCCAGTGCCATCTCGGCCGTCTAAAATACTTTTGGACGTTTCGGATTTAGAGAGAGAAAGAGGAGATGAAAAAGGAGAGTGAGAGAAATTTGGATGGATGGATGTGCACGCACGGAAACCACGTGGTGCCTGTTCGGCATACAAAAAAATTTCCTAATTGAGAGTGTGCAACCAGCCACAAGTAGAGGCGATAAATTAAACAAGCCGGGCAATTTGGTTTTTAGAGCTAGTTTGAAAAAAACTTTAGGAGTTTTCAAGCTATAGTAACTACGAGGTGGTTATGCTTGTTTTTTGCTTTTCTCCCATTTGCTCCTTATCTAATACTATGTGCAAAGAAATTTACACTGAATCATACACTGAATGTGAGTATTGTGAGAACATGAAGTCGTATTTTGCAAACACGTTTTTAAAAAAGCACTCACATTCTGTGTATAGTTCGGTGTAAACTTCCTTGTGCATAACATTTCTGATTTTCTTATTCTTTTTGTATTCACTTATCCATGTGACGTGGCAATGCGATTGAAATCTCTCTCTCACACACATTCAAAATATCACCCATTTGACTGAAGGATTACACCAAAATATAGAAAAACAAAAACTGGAGGAGTATTGCTTTGCTAAGTCATACTATATGACTCCAAAATTTAATACGCGATGTTTGGATGACCAGAATCTTAAGTAGGAATAAGAATGTGATTATCGAGAATCAAATTATCGGGAATTTCCTTGGGTAGAAATAGGAATATAATTACTGGAAATCAAATTCCTAGGAATTAGATACCTGGAATAATTCTATTTCGGTGTTTGAATTAATTTAGTAATCTTACGCGGGAAACAATTATTTTGAAAATTTATTGAAGTCAACATTTCCTTTTCTTATTGAATGAGTCAGGAATCTAGAGTCACTCTCTCTCTCTAGAAATATCCTTTGCATTCTCTCTACTTTTTCTTCTACTAGGGTTTTGCTTGGGAGGGGATGAGGCCACCGCCTCACCTGCCTTCACCCCCCTCCCCTCTCCTTGCAGATCCTCTCCCCCCACCTCCATCTCATCCTATTCGACCTCCTATCAACCGCTCCACCATCCACCTTCATCCCCATCTCACCTCGTCTGCCTCCACCGATTTACCTTCCGCCTTCCTCCTTAGTTCCGGTAGCTGAGGTTCCGTTCAGGCTCTGATTTGCAAATGGGTGATGGGGTCTGCTCCTCCGGCGAATAAGTCTCTAGTTTCGGCGCGGCGGCGGTTTTCCGGCGACATCTCTTACCGGGGTTTTTTTGTTTTGTTCTTTTTTTTTTTCCTGTTTTTTTCTATTTTTTTTCTTTGTTAATTGGCTATTTTTGTTTCGTTTTGCCCTTGTGTGGGATCTTATCCCTTTGTGGGATCGTATTGCTCCCTTTGGTGGGTGGCTGTTTATGATTTAATCAGTGTGTTTCTGTGTCTGGTTTGAGCTGGGTATTCCTTTTTTGGGATCCTCTTCTACCGAATTGAGGATGGACTCTACGCCCGCACCTAGTGTAGGTCTGCCTTTGCAGTACGTGTCTTGGGCCTGTGAGCCTGTGTGCTCTTTGCAGTTGCTCGTGTCTTTGATTTTGGTAGTTTTGGTTCATTCCTATTTATTGTGATGAAATCTTTGCCTTAGGGCCGGTTGTGATATGAAATGACTGTTATCAAAAAAAAAAAAAAAAAATCAGGATTCTAAGATTCTCATGGGGTAAGGGAGAAATCAGATTTTCACTCAGCCTGGGAATGTAGTTCCTGATTGAATATGTCATCGAGAATCACATTCTTGTTCCAAACGTAGAAATACAAAAAGAATGACATCAAATTCCCGTTTCTGTCACTTCAAAACATTGGAATCATGAAAAGAAGGCATCACATTCTCATTCCCCCTCGAGATTGATGTAATCCAAACTGAGCCTTAGGGTTTGGACCAATGGTTATGTAGAACTCCTTTAATATGCGAGGTCAAGAATTTGACTGTTATGGATAGGAAATTGGCCATCCTACTAATCTAACAAATACTAACATAATAACATCTTATTGTCCGGAAAAAAAAGAGCTCTCTTTAAAATCCTAAGACGATCATCTCTTTTTTTTTTTTTTGTTTGGCTTGTAGCTTAAAATAGTAATGAACTAGAGTGTATATAACATAGATAACAGAATTACAATAATCACAGAACTATTTAAGTGCAAGAGATGATCAAGGGCTGATTGTTTTTTTTTTTTTTTTTTCTTCATCTCAAAAGTCCGAATTCTCAAAGTCATCGAGTAACACTGCGTCAAAACATCAAATATGTAATTTGCAATCAAGTGAAGTGGTAATCCTGTGGTGGGCACTATGTCCTCTCATGCACTTGACTATGGTTCAAATTTCATTAACAATTAAGCTAACAGTACTTACTGACTTTCATCGACGGAAAAAAAAAAAAAAAAAAAAAGGATCTACGTTCTGCGAACGTTTAGCTGTTTTCTCATGGCTAAAAAACTGCAAATTGCTTTTCCCACCCCTGACAGCACCCCATGCCAAAAGTCGAAAATACCCCCACCATTTTTACTAAATTTCATATTTATTTAATTTCTTAATTCTTTTATCTTATTTATTTAATTCGTTAATTATTTTTTTATTTATATCTTTTTTCTCTTTTATTTTTTTAATATTCTTTATATCTTTTTTCTCTTTTATTTTTTTAATATTCTTTATTTAACTAAATTTCTCTTTTATTTAATTTCTTAATTCTATTATCTTATTTATTTAATTCATTTGTTTATCTCTTTTTCTTTATATCTTTTTTCTCTATTATTTTTTAAATAATTTTTTATATATTTTTTCTCTTTTATTTTTTTAATATTATGTATTTAACTAAATTCCTTTTTTATTGCTTGCTCGCCAACAAGACAAGAAAGTTTCAGATAGTGAGTGCACTTACAAAGGAAATTTTAGAAGGAAATTTTAGAAGGCCGGCAAAAGTTGAATAATTTGATGCCCAAAGCATATGCATGATTAAACAAAAAATCAAAATAAACAAAGAAGAAGAAGAAAAAAGCGCTTTAATTGGCAATGAAATAGCGAGCGTGAAACAGGCTGTTTCCAATATCGTCTAAATGGTGCACCCTCCATCCTTGTTTTCAATGAAATTTAAATGTTGGAAAAATAACACAAACTAAAAACAAAAGGACCAATGAACACTGACGGAGGTACTCCCGGCCATCCCAATTTGTTGTGTCTGTTTACTTTTTTGGACATCTCAAAAAAATTGTCTATATCTTTTAATTTATACTCCCTCCGTCCCATATTGCTTGCCCCTTTTGGGGAAGCGTGCAATTTGCATGCAAAAAATAACGTGTTTACAATAATTATTTTTTAAAAAAAATTACACCATTTTTTTTCTCCACGGCCTTGCAAAATCCAGAAACAACTATAATTGAAGGAACCGAATGACTATGAATTGTATTGGGCACAAATTGAAGAGGAAAAAGCCAGGTTTTAAAAAGACTAGAAGAGGCATTCCATATTGGATTATACATCATTTCTAATAATTGTCTTCTCTGCTTTTTACACATATTTGTATACGAGCAATTACGTATATATAAATACTCTGATGCACTTCATTAGAAAACTAGTTAACACAATGAGATTTTTAAATTGGTGTAAAAATATTGAAAATAAAAAAAGAATGCTAATACATTAGAAAAGGGCAAGCAATTTACCAATTTAAGTTAACCAAATTAAAATTAATAAGTAATTAAATAAATAAAGTTAGAAAGTAAATTAGTAAGTTGTGTGTGTGGGGGGTGGGGGATATTTCGGGAAGGGGGTGGGTCCGGGTTTTAATTATTTTGTGAGGGGATTTGATGCTATTGCAACACTGTAATGACTTACGGTATAAATTATTGAGTTTTGTTTTGAATGTACAAATCCGTTGTAGTCTAGTTGGTTAGGATACTCGGCTCTCACCCGAGAGACCCGGGTTCAAGTCCCGGCAACGGAAATTTTGCCATTTTTTTTTTTCAACTTGGGAAGGAGTTCTGCCGTTCGGGTTTTTGCTATTTAAATAAGGTAGACCTGGTGTGGGACAGTATGAGTGTTAGCCATCCGTGGTTGGTCGTGGACGGCTCAGATCACATCTTATTTAAACAAATTTGAATCGTCCGCTGCTGAACAACTTTGTGCCGTCCATGGCCCAACATCCATATCGTCTCCAAAAGGACAGTACCATCGCCCAATCCAAATAAGGCCAAGAAGACTATTTTGGCTAATTAAAAACAATTTCTTCCGCCTTTTTGTTTTCCAGAAGAGAGTATAGCTAAACAAAAAAAAAATTGAACTGTTTACACCATTTTAGCTCCTTTATTTTCTTTTGCGTAAAATAAAGGAGATACAATATGTAGTCTTCTAGACTAGATATTTCAAGGGGAAAAAAAAAAGTCATCTAAATCAACAATGGAAAACAATTTCAACACTCCCCGTTCGTACAATGGTTGTCGATACGATATTAGAAGCTAAATATAAGGATAGTTTTGTGTATTTTTGAAAAAGAAAAAAAATTTATTAAGTTGATCCATTACAGCCACAAAATAAAGCTAAGGGGAATTTTTACTAACACCGACAAATTTTCAAAGACACCTCCCAACTTTGTTTTCAAGGGCCAAGTTGTACCAATTGTAAACATTAGCCATCGACAGCTTTGACTATTACAGCCCACGCAATGAAGGAATAAAGGGCAAACTCGGGATTAAAAATATGAACAAAAGCAGTCTCGAAGAGTTTCCTTATTATAGAGTTTTCTTTTCTTGATTGGCAAGTATTGCATTTTAATTTTTTGTTTCCTAGTATGATTAGGATTTAGTAGCCTATAAATATGCATCGTAAGTCTTAGGGCAAATTGGTTGAGTTTGAATAAAGAATAAAACGGAGATCTTTTCTTTTATATTGTTACTTGTAGATTGTTCTTGTGTTTGTCTTGCTTTTTTAATACGCTTTCCTTGCATGATGTAGAGCAAGACAAGTTCAAATAAACTTAGGTTTTTTGCAGCATTATTTTTTCTAGAATTTTAGTTTCCATTTCTTAGTCAAACTCAAATTTTCCATGTTTGGTAATTTTCTTTAATTGATTTGAGTCCTAACTGAATTAGGATTTGCTTCTTCTTTAGTTAGTTTGAGTCCTAGTCGAATTAGGAATTGTCTATTCTTTAATCGGTTTGAGTCCTATAAATAGGGATGTAACCTTTCAAAACAATTCATTCAATCAATTATCAATAATATTTCTAGTGTTCTCTCTATTTTCCTTATTCGCAACGTGTTTATATTTTTTTTGTGGATTCAAGAGCCCGTCTGTTAGAACGAGATCTAACTAATTCATCTACTAGAACATATCTAGTTTATTTCCGCTACAACGTTGCGTCACTGCATCAGAAAGGGGTAGTGATTCTGATCATCATCAGAAGAAGAAATGGGAGAGAGGAAGGTATTGAACAAGTACTACCCGCCGGACTTCGATCCGGCGAAGATACCACGGAAGAGGCAACGCCCGAATCAACAGATGAAAGTTAGGATGATGCATCCGATGAGCATTCGCTGCGCCACCTGCGGCAATTACATCTACAAAGGCACCAAATTCAACTCCCGCAAGGAAAACGTTGTCGGAAACACACCCTTGGGAATCCAAATCTTCAGGTTTTATTCTAAATGCACAAAGTGCTCTGCGGAGTTAACAATAAAGACAGACCCGCGAAATTCAGACTATGTTGTTGAGGCTGGTGCAACGCGGAATTTTGAACCGTGGCGTAAAGAGGAGGAGGAGGAGGAAGCGGACAGCGAAAAACTCAAAAGAGAAAAGGAAGAAATGGGAGATGCAATGAAATCCTTGGAGAATAGAACTTTGGACTCAAAAAGAGAGATGGACATCCTTGCTGCCCTAGATGAGGTGAAGTCCATGAGGTCAAGACAAGCGACTGTCAGTGTAGATGCAATGCTGGATGCTTTGCAGGGCTCGGCTGAGGATAAGGAAAAGGAGTTGGAAGAAGAAGATGAAGCACTCGTAAAATCGTTATTTGGAGGACCAAGGGGAGAGGTCATTCAGAGAATCGACGATGATGTTTTTGAAGATGACGACGATGATCTTTCTGATGACGATGTTTTTGAAGATGATGACGATGATTTTTCTGAGACTATCTCCGGCAATGGCGAAACATCAAGCAATAAATCAAAAAGGAGAAAGGTCTCTGAAGAACCTGCTAGTAACCCCACAGAGTACTGTCTAGCAAAAACAAGTGACGGCTCCAAGAATATTGAAGATAAGCAAGGGGCTTCCTCAGCACCAAAACACATTTTCAAGTCTTCGGTTGTTAGAGTCTCTGTTGTTAAGAAACCGTCGTCGGCCTCCAAAAGTAACGGGCCGGCAAAACAGGCTAGCACAGAAGAGCACAAAACCAACGCTACAAGCTCTGGGCTACTGTCACTATGCCAGAACTACCAAGGTGACGAAGATGATTAGTTTGCAGTAAATTGATTTTACATGCCACAGCCCTTAAACAATGTAGTTTAGCATATCACCAGCACCATCAACTAAATCTCTGGTTACTGTATGGTATGGCAATATTTGCGATAGTACGATGATATCTGATTTGTTTTTTTGACGTGATCCTAAATATAACAAAACTACTCGAGAAAAAAAATACTTGTTCTCTTTCTACTGTCGGTAACTTTAATACTTCATGCAGTGTCGGCTCCAGGAATTTTGAACAAGGTATTCAAAAATTACCTTAACTCCACTTGGCCAAACCAAAAGACATGAAAAGCCAAAAAGCCCAACAATCTAGTTAGTGAAACGGGATCTAATTAAATTTAATATAAAAAGTTTAGTCCCCATTTTTTTTACTACTACAGTTTGAAAGTCTCTCTCTTTCCCTCTGCTATGTTTTTTTTTTTTTTTTTTGGGTGTGTGTAGATTTACGTCTCAAGTCTCAATTGAGAATGCAGATGAGTCATGGCAACACCGTGGGAGCATATTGGATTTACCAAAGCGAATTGCTGAGCCAACTTTATGTACCAAAAGAAAAATATCAAATACAGCCCAGTTATTCCAAATGAATTTCCAAACATCCACAACTGTTGACCGAAGACTATAAGAGATCGAAATCAAACTTTACACGTGTTCACAATGGCTCGCCCCAATCCTATCTGCTGGTAAGATACACAGCAACTTCTAGCCAATCCAGTCCAACTCCATTCAACCACGAAGAGATGCCTGAGGGACGGTGGGAAAGCCCAGTTCATCCACAGCCTGTCAAGTACATCAGTCGGCAGATGTAAAACAAAAACTAAGCTGCATATACATGGCAGTAAATGCGTAAACTACACATATAATTAGAACTTGAGGGGAAAATTACAAATTGAAACAACGCAAACAGAATAGAGGAAGCAAGGTAATGGGCACAGAAACTTGACAGGCATGGTTCTTCAACATAACGTTTCTATAGTTCCTTGATTTTTTTAAGGATTGAGAGCCGCTATTTTACTGAGAACTTTTGGATTGCAGTCTTTTGTGCATATATTGCCAAAGGTTAAGTTTGTCTCCTATCCTCCACCACCCATAACCTCATCGACTGGGAACTACATGGGTAATGTTACTGTTGTTGTTAAAAGCACGCAAACATGATACAGCAAAAAATGTAATAGGGACACAGCAAAACATCGTAGTATTGTATTATTGTAGAGCAAGCATTCACGGATAAGACCATCTCAAACATTTTGTACATACACAGGGCAAGAAAAACATCTTCGTCAGAGTGCTATTATTCATTGAGTTGGTAGTACCATCCATTGTCCCCAATTTGGTAAAATATGAGACAGCGTGCCAAATTAGCATGACTACTGAATTTGTCAAATGTACTATATTGCACAAGGATGCTCTTTTATGCTTTTCTATTTATATAATCTCAAATGACTAATAAAATTGCTTTTTTTTTAAAAACAGGACAGCATCTAAAGATGATAGCTAACTCTTGCTATTGTGATTTGTGGGTGTGTATGGGTGGTTAGAATTTCCCTTTGAACTATAGCATAATTTGGAGGCAATCTAAATGACAAATATCACACTTGCCGATTAATCTTGTCCTCCTTCTTGGGACCACTCGCGCCAATTAGAAAATTATGAAGATCACAATGAAGTACAGAAAACTGATGACGGTGATGGGCAGTGAACTCATACAAGCCAAGTCTTTTTTTAACTCCCGATAGTATCATTCAGTGACAGCCGAATAAATGTCTATCATGCTAAAAGGATAGCATATGCACTGCTGGCTCAAGTGCCAAAATATTGGCATTACATGTGCTAAAATATAGCAATGAAATGATAGTACCAATATACTTGAAAGGACTAATCCCATCACTTTCAGCCAAAACAGTAGTTTTTTCTCATGCATAACATGATAAATAAATTCCATGCACTCAGCAGCAATGCAAGAAAATAAATTCCTACATGGCAACATCGGAAATTACCTGGGTGTTGGCTCTGCCAGCCGGTACTGCATGCCCTGATGGTGCGGAAGGCAAGTTGAGTTCTGCATCCAAATCAGACTCCTTATCAGGTTGAAGATAAGAAGGAACACCATCACTTTCAGTCTCCATGCCCATGTCAGCTTCCAAAGCATCAAGCTCTGTATCACAAGATCAAACACAGATGACAGAACCAACTTTATGATTTGCCACAGGTGCAACTCTTGCATAGACTTACACCAAACAAGCAAGTGGAGGAAACTTGGATGTCTATAGTTAAAAATAAAATCTAGGTTTAATACCCCCAGTTGCCAAAGCTAAATAACCGTTCACGTGTATAGAAGGAAAGATACAAACAGAGCTTCATACTTTTAACTTCTGGCAAACAGCAGGAAGCAGGAAGGACAATCAGCATTGACAAGACACCAACACAGATATGTGACACCACACGGACACCACACAGACATTTGACATGCGACATGAAACAGATATGACATTGACACTCCGACACGTAAATTTCAAACAAATGGAGGACACATGTTGGGGGACATGTTTTAAAAAACACATATGTATGAAATTATACGAATGATAACCAGAAAAAGTAAGGCTCTAATTGCAAATATGCAACACCACATATACCTTAAATTGTACCCCCTCCCTCCCAATTTGCTTGCCCCTTTTGGGGAAAGGTGATTTTAAGAGTACAAGTAATAATGACATTCAAATTCAAATTGAGAGGTATCAACCACCTATGTTACCCCTATGTTCTAACTTTTGATCACAATTGCTATTAACTAGGATAATTTGGGAAAACTAAAACTTTTTACTTTAACTTTTGAAGAGGGACAAATGTTTTGGGACATCCAAAATTAAAAAGAACTAGAAATTTGGGACGGAGGTAGTACATAGCTAATTTTGTCAATAGTTCTTCAATTTGTTCATATATCATTCACAAAAGTAAGCAAGCGAAAAGCATTTCATCATTTGTGTCTTTCTAACCAATAAACCATTGTCCTTCACACAAAAAATACGACTTCCCCAAATTTTTCATCCCCGACTTGCTTTTCGAGCGTCCGAAGCATTTTTTAAAGTGTCCAAAGAGTCCAAATGGAAAATGAAACGTAATGACTAAATTGGATACTTCGAATTTGAGTGTTGGACACGTGTCCGGAGAGTGTTGTTGTCGGACAAGTGTTTGAAACCGGTACTTAACCTCGACGAAGTGTTTGTGCTACGTAGCTTAAACTTACGGCAAAAGTTGATGTCACTTGTTTACGATTATGCAAAAAAGTTTGTATATACCACACGAGCTTACCGCCCATGAGTTCTTCCTCGTCAACGTCGTCAGGAACGCTATAGCTTCTACCAAGAGACTCTTGGATTTCATGGCTCACATCCATCAGATCCATCATTTCATCTTGTAAGTTCTACAAATAAGCAAAAGCAAGCACCCATCATAAGAATTTTCCAATCATACGCTCAATGGGACTGGAAGAGAGCACTTTAAAACATATACAAACATCAATATCTTGAATCTTCACGGTCTTCATCATCCCTTTCAACTCTTTGTTTGCTGATTTCAAAGCTGTCATCTGCAAACAATACAACAACATTAGTTGTGGTGAATCAAGTTGCGGTTGCATCTGAGTCAGTAAAAAGAGCCTTCAGGGCGTCCATATGGACCATATCCTCGAAGGCCAAAGTGAAAAATAAATGGACCTTCAGAGAATCTAGGACACAAATCAACCACGCTATAAGAATGAAATCCATCACGAGATAAGCAAGCAGTTTCGATTGGCAGAATAAACTCGCCTCAAAAGCCTTAAACAATGCCCCTCAAGGCATTCGCACTACCAAGAGAATCAATCACTGTGTTCACTTCACATTTCCAAAAAAAATTCCAAAAAGATTCTTTCCCCATCTCTCATCTCTCCAATTATTAATCACATTTCTCTCTCTACTCATACCCCTCTCTCCAATCATTATTTTCATTTCTCTCTCTATCTCTCTCCAATTATTACACCTCTATCTAAATATTACTTTTTCCAAAACCCATCCAAACACTATCTCAAAAATATTTCTCAAAATATTCTTCTCAAAACTCTCAACCAAACAGAGCGATTCGCAGGGAATGTACATATTCGTGCAACATTGTCCCTAGCTAGATTTTACAATAACAAAAGGTCGGGTTCTTTGATTGTATATAGGATCAAGAAATTAAAGCTCTCTTTTGTAAAAATTATCTCCAATATTATTAGTAGGTTACATTAATATTGTCCATTTTCGCACAGTGCCACACCTATGCCTGAATTTGAACTACATTAAATCAGGGTAGACTAATGTGCAAGTAAATTTTGACTTATCTAGCTACAGGCCAATGGACATCTTACATTTCAAGAACCAAATGAAATCAAAATGTAAATAGGTTGAAGAAGCCCAAAACATCATAGGAGTACTTGAATTCAAATAGATACCAACATTGAGTATTCAACAAAAAACATCATCAGAAGCTTTGAAGACCTACTGTTTGTTGAGCATCTTTAATTCCCTCAGAAGCAAATGCAACTTGATCTAGATTGAACGTCTGATTATAAAGCATATCACGTTGTCCTTCATACCTGTCGATAGGGAAAATGCATTCTTGATATGGAAGAATAACCCATTGAAAGATATAAAGACGTGCACACACGCAAAATCAAGCACGTGACAGTTTGTTCACGTATAAGGAATCATAAAATTTCGGGACACATGCGAAATTATTCACAATTTTGAGTAACCATAGGACCAGACAACACAGGCCATCTTTATGCAGTGTCTGAAATTCTGAGTAATAAATTTTGCCTTTCAATCAAAAGGCAGGCGAAAACCTTGATCATGATTAGTTATCTAAAGGAAATGCAAAAACCAATAAAGAGATTGTATATTTCCCAGCTAAATTGAAATTTGAATCGAAAAAAAAAGAAAAAGAAGAAGCTAAACTGAACAGAGCTACAGCCATTGCTTATGAAAAATATGAGAGAAAATATATCACATTCTAGCCATAATACGCTCTTAAGTTGTGCACAATATATTATAACTGTACAATTATCATACCATTTAATTGCTTTTAGCAAATTTGAGGAGATAGGATGTGCCATGGCATAAAGGAGTACTGTTTACGACAACGGATGGGAATATGAATAAAACGGGCCCACATATTCGATGCATGTAAGTTCACCTAAAATCTGATGGCAAGTAATGAAGGCACACAAAATTTTGTGGCAGAGGTGCTTTTCGAGAGGATCCCTGCTTCAATGGATCCATGACAAACACAAAGGATAACAGCTTGGATAAATATATGACGCAAATAAATGGATGCTACTTTAGCACCTGCAACATTTGCCTGTTATGCCAAAACTCCAATGAACCACATAAATGACTACCAGTCTACCATCAACACTGATTCAGAGGACTGAAAGTTAAATTGAAAATCTATCCATCCTGAAGCATATATGGGGTCCCACCACATAAGGTCAAATGATCATGGAGCTCCTCAACTCTACCGCCCCAACAGATATTTCTGTCTTTTTTCTGATAGAAAGAGGAGAAAAACACGAGAAAATAACATGAAATAGGGTTGTACAACATAAGTGCTGGGACCCATGACCATTTGACAAGCTATAGGGTCCATGATCATTTGACAAGCTTTTCAATGTCAAATTCTGCTCAATGACGGATTAACATAGAAACTGCATTGTTTCTCCATCTTCCAAGTTTAAAACAAATCTATACGGCTACACTATTAATCTTGAAAAGAAATTCCTGATTGAGCGAATATGGCTGTAAGAGCTTGTCTTGTAAAAGATCCAGCTGTAAAAGAATTATTCTTTTCAAGTTTGAGCATACCAGAAATGTAGGAAATACTTTCCACACTCTTCACACAGAATCCCATGGATCAGTGCATTTTCTTGGCAGTTGCTTCGCATAGAACTTCTGATTGATCTACCTAAACAGAATCTCAGGAATGCGAGCTGTGTCCTAACTCCTAACCTACCTCCTTTAGGGGCTATTATCAAATCTCAAATTTATTAAACCAATGAAGATCAGACTCAATATGCAGATACAGAGAATTCTGAACTAATGAGATGCAACTACAATGAACAATATTTAAATACTTGTACCACAGTAATTATGTGCATGCATTAACGGGAAGCGGCACCGACACGAAGATAACTCCCATTTTTCTGTGTGTCATGAAAAATCAAGATAACTTACATTCTCTTTTGTTTGAGAACCCTCATGGCTCGGGCTTTGACAGCTTCTTGAGCAGGACCAGGTCGAGTTTTCTTAATCTGGTCTTTGTATCTAGCAAGTTCATTGTCAAGCCTTTTGATCTTCTCATCAACTGTTTCTCCTCTTTTATTGATCTGGATTACGTGAATAAGCAATTTAAGACAATTTGCAGGCACAAAATAAACAGCAGCCTAGGGCCCTAGAGGTTTAACATAAAATGAGAAACCAAATCCCTGAAGGACATAACAATGACAGAGCAAAATTTGATACAATAATGGTTTTAGTCACGTGTAGTCTTTGAATACCACCAACTCCAAAGCGTAAAAAAAGCTCCAATATTGCATACCTATAGACATGAAAAAATACCAAAACGAAATACCTATCGAAAAGGAAAATCATACGAGCAAACCATAATTTGCTAAACCATATCTGTAAAATCTAAACAAAAGACGTAGAGTTAATTGCAATAACATCTGATACTTTTGAATTGCATGAATACTACCCCAAAGAGCCTAAATCCCCTAAAATTGAACCCCAAAATTAACACTCTAAACAGGGCCTTTGGAAGCTTTGGAGGTGTACCAACAAAATGAGCACAACGACGTAGTTTTGCTGCACATCACCTCACCCGGATTCAATAACACCTGTAACTTTCAAGTTACAATATGCAGGAACACCCTTCTCATTCAGCTATCACCAATCGAAAATGCTGACAACTTAAAGAATCCCTCAAAAATGACAACAACATCCTTACAATGTTATTTTACCTTCCACAAAATTCTTCCTTTTCAAGTAAAAACACGTGCTCTGTTACCATCCGTGGCATGTCGGGCAGGTTCCATTCTTATTTCAGATGAATTTAAGGATGTCTTTGCAATAATCAGGTGCCTTTCTTGCATTTCTAAAGCTACAAACTGTTTCCTCTACATATCAACATTGGCCCTACACAACTTCTTCAATTTTTTTATTTCCATTCACATAATTGCTTCTGTTTAATGGTCAACATATATGCTACTATGTCTAATTCCGCCAATCAAATATGAATCTCTATTCAACTGCTTCAATCGAAATTGTGAAGTGCACACCTTCTAGCAAACAGAACTCCTCAAAAAAAAAAATATATATATCCAATTCCAATAACAACAGAAACAAGGGATACTTCTGTACCAAACATTAATTAGCCAATAAATTCAAGCAAAACATGGGGAAGTTCAGACTATATTGTGAGGAATTGAGCATATGCAAACACAGAGACAGAAGAAAGAAACAAAAATATAGAGAGAAGGGGGTACCCGATCAGAGGCATCTGAAACGGAAGGAGGGGGTTCTTTGTCTTTCTTAGCGCCGAAGACTCTCTTCATCTTTCCTCTTCTTCTTCTCTTTCAACCTTGTTCTTGTCCCGGAAACTAGGGTTTTGGAGAATTTGGATTCAGATAACTTAAGCGGTCAAATGTAGAAGAAGTTTCCCGAGTTATTTCAATCTTTGCTCGATGGAATGACGACGAAGATAGATAGATATAGATATCCGTATGTAATAATAAATGAGCCCTTTTCCTTTCCCAGCCTGCCTGAAGCTTCGTCAACGCGTCAAAAGAGTTTGGGTCCGTATCGTTTTGGATATGCGAAATAGCTTACGCATATCTCAATTAATTTTATCTCTAATTTCAATTAATTCTGACTTTAATCGGGTCAACAACATGTTATTAGAAACACATCCGACGACTACACCACAAGAACGGCCTGTAACACTCCCGTTCAAAAATAAAATCGTGGTCAATTGTGTGGAAAACAAATTCACGAGCTTTATTTTTTTCATTTTTCCAATTTTGGTGTTTGCAGAACAGAAGTACTCCAATAAAACAGTTGTTTATGCAGATTTTGTGGTTGTTATGACTGGTTGTTGGTCTCTATACGCTAGGTTTTGGTAGTTTTTTAAGTAGTGGTTTATTATAGATTAATTAAAGATTTCTTTCTACATATTTTGAAGCTCTTTCTACTTATTTTAGCTCGCGCACGTACCGGATTAAAGGCGGATTTCGGCACGAATAAAGTGTTAAATTATCTAGGTAATTGATTTTCACTCAACCAACTAATACTACATACTTCCCCTGGCTTGTTGGCTTGATTTATGAAATTCTCTCTTTTTGGCAAAAAATAATACTACATACACTAAATAGTTTATAAACTAGTACACTAAATACACACATGGTAACACAACATTTATGCATGTTGCAATATATGGGTAGGTTTATCCACTAAAAAACTGTCACATGCACAATTAGTACATTTGTTTGTAACTTATTTAGGCCTTGTTTCTCATTTGCTAAAATAAAACTCCTTAAAAGTTGAGTTTTAGCAAGATTGGTAAAACCACTTTTGGTTCCCATTAGAAAAAACTAATGTTGTTAGATGCTAATACTCTCATATACTTTTTTTTGTTGCTAAAAGTAATACTCTAAAATCATGTTGGTGCTTTTAACAAATAACAAATGGGAGTTCAGGGTGCTAAAAACAAGATTTTTAGCAAATGGGAAACTCACCCTTAGTGCCTCTTGACTTTTCCTTTTCACACCCTCAAAAATTCACTAAAAGACAAAAAAGGAGCTTGGATATCAATTTGGGGTGTGGAAAATCACTCTTTATTGTCTAAATTACTAATCTATTTGCAAAATAAATATTTCACTCATGCTTCTCCTAAGGGTAAAACAACAAGCGAGCAAGAACTGACTTAGCTACTGGTCTTCCTAACTCTAGGAGCAGTGTATTCCCCATTCGAGACCTTTCATCGTTCCAACTCTTCTCTAGTTGGGTGGTGAAGCATGAGTGAAGCGACGGAAGGTATAAACCGCTACGTTGAGCTGCTAACTATTGTTGCCAATCTACTAGGCTATTTTGATCTAAATTAGTTATCTTTTTGAAAGAAAAAAAACTTTGAAGTAATAAAATAAGACACTAATTTTGAAAAGATAGCTTTAATGTGTTGTTTTTGTCTTTTTCTTATTTTTTTAATTTCAATTAGTATTTGTTATACTTTTTCGATTCTTCTTATCAAGGCGAATACTTAATTTGGAATATTTTGAAAAAAACTAATAAAGCATTCACTAAACACAAAGAATATTTATAGTTTATGAGTAACTAATTTAGTTGAAACTGTCTTTAAAATACTCATCGTCTCGATGTAGTATTTATCTTTATGAACATTACTGTTAGGAAAAAAAATGTATCTACTAGCTTCTTTAAAATGAGATATTCTCTAAACGTTTTGAAATCCGTAAACCAAGTGTATTTTTTTTTAATGTATTGAATAATTTAATTTGAAACATTAGTCAAACAAGTTTTAGGTTGTCCTCTTGTTCTTATTCTACACTCAAGATATCTTTACCACATGTTAAAAACATCTTGAGAAGTTGGGTATTGTTTCTGTTTTCTTGGTTATGGTTTTCATATTATTCCGGGAAGGTGGGCATTTTAACGTAATTTTCATTTTAATAGAACTGAAAACAATTATAAAAAATTCGAAACATTTGCTTGATTTTTTTCCGAAAAGTGGGGTTTTTTAGTTGGGGGAAAAACTGAACTTTTTTTTTTTTTTTTTTGAGACAGCTCCTCAAAGTCTCAAACTAACGTTCATGTAATAGTAACTACACAAAACAAAGCAATCATTTATGCAAAACACGTATAACGCAGATTTTTCCCATAAGTCAGGTTCGCGCAAAATGTGTTCAATATTTCGAATAACGCATATTACAAGTTAATACTGCAGTATATACATTAAAAAAAAAAAAACCAGAGAGAGGGCAATCCATCTGTGGCCTACAGGAGATCAGGTTTGAGACCAAGTTGCTTCCTTGTCTTCCCCACAAACAAGTCCCTGGATTTGATCATGCCCGGGATGCATCCGATGATCGTTACAAAGTAAAACTGCGCTACGGCCTCATTCCTCCCAAGCGAAACAATTGCTAATGGCCAAGCAGGCTTGTACACACCCATATTGCATTCTTCTCCTCCTGTCATCAATAGCTTCAAGTTCTTGGCAGCAACCTGACCATGCCTTTGCGCCAAGTACCCTTGTTTGATTTCCTGAATCAATCCATCCCACGGAAACTTAATAAGTGCGAAATAAAGGCAAGAATAAACCGATCTAAAGGTAATGATTCCTAATTCAGCCAATCAACTAAAGGAAAACATAGAAACAACCGATCCTTTCAAGTTCAACTTTGGAATGTGAGTAGCAGACGGAAAATCTCAAAAAGATTTCGCTATGGTGTCATTGCTTGCAAGCACAAAATACTCTAACCAGGGCATTTGACCCAATGATTGCCTAGATGATGGGTTAGATCGGATTTAGCCATTTGGAATAGCATAGATTCTTCTAATATGTGACGAAAAGAAAAGTGCAGAAGATTCTCCCGTACACAATAAATAGTGCATGTAACATCCCACATCGTCCAAGTATCGAAATTGAATTCGATATATAAGGAAACCCAAGCAGCTACTGTATAACTCAAGGTTGACCTTTTGAGCCACGTGATTAGGCTAAAGGGTTAGCAGGTCAGCTGACGCGAGTTGTTACAAGTGGTATTAGAGCACAACCCCGGTCTACATGGTGGGGGCACCCTTAGAATCTGCACGAGCCACCTCTTGAATCCATGAGTAGGAGCAAAGTGTTGCACAGAGCTAAGTACTACACCATGGCTACCGGGGGAAGGTTGCTGAACCAACGCAATGGGGACGTTGCATCACAAGGTAGGGAGATCGAAACAACCCACATCGTCCAAGCATTGAAATTGAACTTAATATATGAGGAAACCCAAGCAGGTATTGTATAACTCAAGGTTAACCTCTTGAACCACGTGGTTAGGCTAAGGGTTAGCAGGTCAGCTGGCGGGGGTCGTTACAGAACACCATGAATGTGACTACATAAGAGTATGAAACCTACCCCTCCCAATTTTGTAGAGCTATGTGAGAGGGTGACCATGGTCCAGATTTTTGACTCAGGAGAAAAACAAAGTTCCTCCACTCTTAGTAGGAAAATTATGATATCCATCAAACAGAAAACATAACCGCGACAAAAAATAAAGCCACTACGAGGAAGATTAGATGCACTTACAGGAAGATCAGTAATATCTCCAATACCAAAGACATTTGTTTGACCCTTCACCCTTAAGTTTTCATCGACCATTAACCTTCCACGAATGTCCAAGCTATTCATCAAAACAGTTTCCCTAAGCCACGATGAGCCCATGGGTTTACCCGTGCAATCGAAATGGCAATCGGCTGTAATAGTTTCTCCACCAGACGTCTGATAAACACCATCTGATACAGAACTCAGGTTGACAGATTGCTCCAAGATGACTTCAACTTTCCTTGATGTCAGCCAGTCTAAGGCTTTCCTACTAGCCTTGTGTCCAATGAACTCTAGCAACCTTGGTCCGCGATGCACAATTATGACCTTCTTGTCGGGAAAATCAACGGCGATTTCACCAGCAAGCTCTACACCGGTGGGCCCACCTCCAACTATTAGTATTGTATTAGACGCTTTAATCTTTTGGTGCTCTGCAGCACAGAAAACAGAAAACAAGAGTGGAATGGAGGCATGATGCGATAAAACAGGTGCTAAAACTTAAAATAATGATCATAATTCATACATAAACTGATAAAAGCGAAACATTAGAATGGTTGGAGAAATGATAACATTGAGAAGAAGATTTGCTGACAAGGTTTGGCTTAGTTGGTTGAGACAAAATACTAAGCACAGATTCCTTTTCAAATAACCGAGTTTGGAAGTGCTAGTTGAATTAGTTGTTAATTGTCGACATAGAAATATCTAGACTACACGGGCAGGCAGAGGATGTGAGACTACTAGTGGACCTTCTATGGTGACTTTTTGTGATCGTGGCTAGCAGTGGCAGCAGCAAAAATTCGTGGCAAGACAAGGTGGCAATGCAATGACATTAGTAGGACCAGAAACGGGGTCAAAGGGGTGAGGCCCTATTTCTCATGCAGTTTCGAACTGTTTTCTTTTTTTATCACCAGTGAGTTTGACCTATGTAGATGATGCCAGAGAAGGTCAGGTATCATTTATTAAACAAGTACTGTGATTTTATGGCAGACCTTAGCCAAAATGTGTGACATCTACCCGATACATGCGCTGGTATTTGTTACAAATATTCACTATGTGGAGATATATGGATGCTGCCCCTATGTCTTAGTTGAAACTTATATGATATATCCTTGCAAGCATGTCTTCTCCAACTGTTTAGTAAAATCATCCAACTGCGCTATAAATGAATTTTAGGTCTCCAATTACAGCATGTTATGCCAGAGTTGATGGTATACCTGCTTGGTACTGACTGAGCTTCTTAGTCCTAGTTTCAGGACCTGTATCCATATTGACACATGACATGACTAAACATTCAGATGATAATTGATGAAACAAAACTTAAGCTTCAACAGATTTGGTAGCCCAAGAATAAAATGCTTATGTTCCAAGGAGGCATAAACTTTTATATAGGGGTATGGGATACATCATGGATATCAGGTTAACAAAACCTGGACCAAGTTTCTCTCTTCAACTACAAAGTAAAAGTATGGATTTCTTGGTATGCACTCCATGTATTTACCTGCTTGGTAGTGACTAAGCTTCTCACTTCTAGCTAGGGCACCAGTATCAACATGACCCGTGGCAATTACCAGATAATCATATTCAATCACCAGGCCTTGTGCTGTAACTACTTCACTTTCAGTGACGTTAGTTGCAGTGGAGACAACAATATCAACATTTTGAAGGTACTCAGAGTGGTTAATAATTGATCTTTCTGCAAATGACGGTTCCACAAGTGATCGCAAGCCTGCCCATGGGATCTCAAAATACTCCTTTCTGTTATCATCATATATTGAAAAGTCAAAACAAAAATGTCAGGACTTAAAATTATCCACACTGAAAACTGGACTTTGAGATTTTATACAAAGTAATCTATTCTAATATAGAAAGGGAGAATCCATATCAGTGTGAACAAATTTGTGAAGTTGTGTCATAAAAGTGATTTCCACCATTGTCCAATTAAAAAAAATAAGTTTTTACAACCACTTTTCATGTTGCATGAATTAACTGTTAGAGCAAAGAGGAAAAAACACTCTCTGTCTAACTACCCCACACATGGTATTCCCACACACAGCATGTGTGACCACCCTTCTAGCACTTTATAGAGGCAAGATGTTGTGAAGAACAGTCACAGTAGCACACTGCATACCTCTGGCTTGTACACTCAAGTAACGTACACCTGGACTAAAATGAAAGGGAGAACGGGAAGAAAATGAAAGAGGTAAACGAAGTAAAAAACAGCTTGTTATATTGGTAAAATGGGAGAGACCATGATTAACGATTATATTTCTGTGGTCACAGATCAATCTATCAGCTACTGTCCACCCCCATCACATGACATATTATCTAATTAATAAATGAATCGATCCACCTACTAATGTGTTTAACTTTACACAAACCCTCCCCCCAACCCATAGGGAATTTTGTCTATTGGCTGTTTCCCTATTCTCATCGGCTGGAATTCATTTAGGCGTTAAGACTACCTAAACTGTAATAGCAACGTTATGCTGTTCTTGTTTGATTCGATATTGAGCAGCCTCTATGGGGTTGTTTGACAGCTTACTAAGTGCTAAAAGCGGAAGGTGCTTGAATTTTGATTCTTCCAATCAAATTACCTCTATGTTTTCCGTCTAAGTCATCAATAACTTAAAATTTTCACACAACCCTTGCGGACTAGGTTTTCAGTTTGATCAATCATCGGCTAACTTTCAGCCTTTCTTTTCCCCATCAAGCAACAATTTGAATAACTTTCCTGCTAGTTTATGCTCTGTGTATTCATTTTTTGTCTTAGACCAATACCTTTACATTCCAAGCATCACATCACCCATGCTCCAGTTTCATCATCCAAAACTATGTCAACAACAAACAACATGCACCACGAGACATCTTCTAAACTTATTTAGCCACAGCTCTCAATAGTACAAGACCACCAGAACTAGTGCTTACTTGCTAAATGACTTCCCTCTCTCTTTCTTACCACAACGACTCTACCTTCAATGATATAAAAAATACCAAAATTTCATAGTACATAGACTACAATGCACTCCTCATATGCATGTAGCAATCTAGATGCTTCTAGTTGTTGTCAAAGAAAGATGGGAACTGTACAGAAAAAAAAGGTCCCACCCAACTTTTCTAAGCGGTCAACCAAGCTTTCAATCAATGGATGCTGATACCTTCATAACCTTCTTGTCTACATCCTTCCACAAAGTTCAAGTTACCTCCCCCTTAAAAAATAAAAATAAAAAATGAAGAAAGAAAGAAAAGAAGTTCAAGCTACCTCGTAATAACAGGTAATTCCTTCTTGTCCAACCCTTCCCTCAGCCATCCTATTCCCATCGGGTTTGTACAGACAAAATGGTGCATTTCTTTATCAAAGTGCCCTATTGGAATCTATAACTTAGCATCTTAAAACTAGAATTGTGAGAAGGCTAGAATTTGCTCGCCAAGCTTTATCAGTTTGCGCTAACATTGATTGGCATTAAAAACACAGTCACTTTATGACACACCCATGAATACACGCCCAAACCCCAAAGTTCTCGTGCTTACTCCTACATCTGCAATTATAAGAGGAAAGGGAACCAGAAAAAAAGGTGGGGCAGAGATTCCGGCAGCAGTAATCCAACAGCATTCCATGTTGATTCAACAAACATTAGCGCATATCCGTTGAGAACAGACGCAGTAAGTATTACCCAAGACAACCGAATTCCATCAAGCTCGAGCCACGGCCAACTGCCATTCTCAGCATTAAAAGAAATACCAAACACCCAGGTTTTGCAATATGGTACTACTTTGTAAATATAACTAAAACCGAAAACAAAAATTGGAGATACAGACACATCACACCCGGAACAAACAAGCATAATGCACAGGTTCACGGGTAAAAAGAAAATTCCAGATACAAAATCTACCGGGAAACACAACGATTGTTGCAGACTCTGATTGATTATTTTTTCTTTTTTGCAGAGATACCAAAAACAATAAGAAAAAAGGGTTCTAATCACAAGGGACCGGATAGCATAACAAGCTTACTAATCGATGAGGGTTCTAATAAAAAGGGCTTCTTTTTTTTTTTTCCCTCTTTTGCAGAGATGCCAAAAGAAAATAAGACAAAATGGGTTCTAATCAAAAGAGGGGGCAGAGAATAAGAAGCTTACGAATCGACAAGGACGACATTGGCGTGATCTTGAAGGGTTTTGGCCACAAAGGATCCTGCAACACCCCCTCCAACTACCACCACCCTCTTCTTCTCTTCTCCTTCTGAGCCACCTTCCATTGAATTTAATCAAACCCAGAATTGTTAAGGCAAATAAAACGCATATCCTGAAGCCCCTCGATTATATACAATATATTTACGTCCACGTGCATAAGGAGGGAGTAGAGATATAATTAAACCCTGAGATATAAATTTGACACAAACTTTGGTGCGTGGATGGATTGAAGAAAGTCAAGAAAGTCAAAGAAATTTGTCAGAGAGATAGATAAGTGTTTGTACCATAATTTTTAATTTTTAACACGTGGCAATAATTTTGGCCAAAAAGATTTTTAATTTGAATTCGGATTTATCCCTAAGCCGAATTCCCTACAATTTAGGAGATAATGCATCTTTTTGAAAATGATAAGGTGGTTACCTAAATTGTAGGAAGCAAAGTTTATCCTATGATTTTTTCCAAGAGGCCAAAATTAACATGTGATAATTAGATAAAATCACAAATAGTTAATTTCGGCCATATGGAACATTTGTAAGCACAATATCTCCTAGGAGATCCATCCAAATTGCTAGGAGATATCATGGATATCTTCAGCCAAATCTGATGATATCTTCTGGAACGGACATCTTCTGCCATGTCAGCACTATATCTTCTGGTACGAATATCTTCTGTCACGTGGCGAATTGTGAGTGCATCAGGCATTCTTTCAAATGCATGAAGCTTAAATCAAGGAAAGTGGGTAGTTATTGCCACGTGGGATAAAAGCCTCCAAGAAGTTAGTTATCACTTTTTGTGGAAAGTGGTCAATAAACTAATTCCTATTTCTAAGGAGATAATGGCTGTGGAAAGTGGTCCTATTCATTTGCACATGTGGTAGTTATGGAAGTTGTGGGACACTTGGCGGCCTAAGATTTAATTTCAAGAGCTAATGAAAAGGGATGACTGAGTCAAAGGGACACTTGGCAGCTTTAGAGAAGATTTCTGAAGAAAGTGGGCAGAAGATGTGCTTAGTGGATCCGAATTCTTCTGAATCCCACATAGGCAAATGATGCCTATAAATACAAACCTTTGTGCAACATTGCAATGGTTCTAACACCAACAAAGCTCACAGCAGCAAAGTAAATTTAGTATTATCTCCTAACTCTCGCAGTTAGTCGATCGATTCCCTCTTATTCTTTTTCTTCTATCTCCTACCTATGTCTATCTTCTACTTCTCCCCCGTTCTTTCTTCTCCCCTCTCTCTTTCTTCTATGTAATTTTTTTCAATTGTGGAAGTCCTTGTTCAAGGCCCCCACGAACCATTGTAACTTTAGCTCGAGTTTCGCAATTGCTAGAAAGAAGTTAGTTAGTTTCGGGCGCTTTTCTACATTTCTCTTGGAGATTCACGTCTCCTGGCACGCCTCGCATCTTCTACACCACCAGGTGTTGACCATTCCCGTTTCTCCTGTCCCTGGAGGAATTGGTGGCAACAATAAGATAGGATGAGTTTGAGAGAAAATGGAGGGATGCCCACACGGATTTCCTCTGCGGAGAAGAAGACGGAAGACGAGGGACTCGAGGGAATCATGTTGTCGAAAGCTCCGCCGAGGTTGCTTTTTGGGTAAATTCCATTAACCTCCCTGAGGTTTCTGATAAAAGAAGAGACCTCGCTGAAGTTTTTTAAATGTCACTACCTTCCCCCATTTTATCTGGCAATATACAAAGTCCCCCTTCTGGTATATATTCTCCACCAACGGTGTCAAAATTGACCATTAAATGTCCTAAATGCCCTTCAAATGATCTTTTCTTCCTTTTGACTCTTCTTCTCCCTGATGTCATCTGCTAATACATCCCCACCTCCAGAAGCAAATACGTATAAAACAATGTACAGACGAGAAGAGCATAAAACAGAACCATAACAAAATGAAGGATATATATATCCAGCAAGAGTTTACTTTTACTGTCAGATGATGTCCGTGATCAATGTATGTTGTCGAAACACTGTTGTCCCGGTAGCTCCATGAATGACGAAGATCCATGCAGAAATTGTTTGATACAAACCAAGTGACTGTTGCACCTATAGTCGAGAGCTCCGCACCTCCGCGGTATGGTTAGGCGTCGTGCAACTAAATGGTCAATGCCAACTACATAACTCTAAAAGAGAAAATGCTGGAAAAAGACACAATCGTGGAAAGCAGAGAAGACTTTTTTTTTTTTTTTAACTGGAGCATAGAAGACTGTTGTGGAGAATCCCAATTCATTTATGGTGATCTCCTAGAGAAGCGCATTTTAGAAATAATTGTGGGGTTCAATAAATTAATAAATCAATTGGAGTATTAAAATGAGACTTTAGCAACACACAAACCTTATTCGTTTTGGATTTTGAGACCAATTTTTTGAATTATTACTCGATCATTACTTCCATTTATTTTCAATTATTACACTTATTTTTAATTATTATTCTTATTTCCCTCTATCCATATTTTTAATCATTACCCTCGTCCCTCCCCGACCTCCAAAAACCAAAGCCCAAACCAAAGGAATCCCTCAAAATTATGTCCTTGTTGGGAGTTGGCCAGTCTAGGAATCACGCACACCCCTTTGCCCCTCAAAATTGGATCCGGTTGTGGTGCCCCAAAATGGTATTGTGGCACCAGTGCCCCTAATTGTTTTGGACCATTGGATCTCCTAATCAAATCCTAGCCATTCATCATCCCCATCCCTCTCTCTCCTATTACCGGATGGACCAAGCTATTACAGAGGTTGTTGCCATTGTTGACACAGTGGAAAAATTGTCCAGTGAGATGGCAGCGGTATTTTAGGTAATCTAAGACAGTAGACACATAAACGGAAATTTCTACTAAACTAGTTCTACTTTTTTTTTTTTTTTTTTACAACATTGAGATGAAATGAGATTGCTGGATTCTTATTTTTAATTTAACCGATTCATGAAACTGTAGACATAATTGTCATAACAAGAAGAAGAAGCAGCAGAAGCACTTAGGCCCCCAAACAAAAATTAGTTGCGCGCAAGTACTTGATTCCAATTTCTTTTAGATAATATTTTAAGCCATTCATTTTTACGTCACATGTAACACGGTTTCATAGTATTTTTTTAGTATAAAAATTCAACGGTTCTTGCAAGGTATAAACTCCCAAGGAAGAATCCGAACCTATTCTCATATCATATACATATATACATACGTGCATATATGTATTTTTTATGTAGTCGATAGAATGGGACAGAAAAATCTGCTAGCATCAACATTAGCTGAGAAAATTTTGGTCAAACAATATATTAAAATTACTTTTATTTAGTTTGTCACCTTTTTAAATTCATAATACATAACATTCTATATAATCTAAAATAGCGAGAGCAGTTTTTTCTTGCCACAAAAGACAATAAGCTAGACATGCATTGGATTAAGCTTGTCGCGTTGTTATTAGACGAGTCTTAATATGACCTTGAATAGGATAAAAAAATCCTTACAGTTTGGTAACACAACATTACTGGTAACTATCTTCATGTCTAATAGTAAAATTTCTATGTATTATGGTAAGTATGACCTTATGGTAAGTATGACCTTAATAAATTAACTATCTTCATGTTTAAGGATTGGAGCTTTCTTATTGTAGAGAAACTTGGAGAAGCTTTTTAATTTGTTGTTTTTCAAAGTTCCATAGCTCTGTGAGACAAGATCTAAGCTTTCTTGTGAGACAAGAAAGAAGATGTATGGAATAGTAGAAAAAACTTGCCGACAGGAAGGAATATGTATGGAATAGTAGAAAAAACTTGCCACAATCCGATTGAGAATAATTTCTTAGTAGTTTAAGGTAGGTAGGAGAAATTTAGTTTCATTAATGACACAATGTGTGGTAGGTAAGCAAGAATTCAAACTTGTTGCACTTTTATAAAGTGTCTGAATACGTAGTAACTCTTTCCTTTATAAAAGGTAAGTACTAGTAGAAACTGTAGTATGTTCGCACAACATACAACTTGTTATGGTGGTAAAAAAAATCAGATGGCATGGTATTGATAGCCTTATTCTATGGTAAGTATGACATTAATGACGGGTAGGTATAAATTTATATAACATAAATGCACTATAATAAGTGTAGTTGAGAACATAACTACCAATATAGTATTTAATGTCTCTTAGTTATACTTAATTGGTATTATCTTGCACTTGAAACATATTTATATTTAATAATTAATGAAACTAAATAATATATTGAATGAGGGATTATGGATCAATAGTTAGTAATTACTAGTATTAGATTAGTCAATTGTATCAATCACTCATTGATCCTTGTCAACCAACACTACTGTTAACTACTACATTTAGTAGTAACATTGATAATATCAACCTAAATTAACCAATTCATTTTAGCCAATTGTATTAACTACTACATTAACCAATTGTATCAATCACTCATTGATCGCTCTCAACCAACACTACTGTTAACTACTACATTTAGTAGTAACATTGATAATATCAACTTATATTAACTAATTCATTTTAGCTAATTGTATTAATGTTCACTCAATCATCCCTATTTATCATTGACTATTAGTTGTTAGATTTACAACTTATATTATATTGATCAATTTTAAAATTGTTTGATCAATCACTTAAACTCTTAGTCAAATCACTCTGACTACAACCGATAATTGTGATTAATCGTCAATCGAGCACTACCCAATTTCCATTGCAACTATTAATCGTTACAATATCACGTTAATCAATTGCAAAAATAAATTTAATTTCTTGTTTTGCATTTAAATCTGAATGAATAATCTAATTGTATTAAATACTTTATCTTAATTCAATGGAAGGGCCTACTAAATTATCTAATATTTATTACTTATTAATTTATCATTTTTCATTCAACATTTTTATTACAATTATTGTAGCGTGTGTTTAAATAAAATTTATTTTTGCAAATTATCAAAAATAATATATGAATATCCTTTTTCACATGGTCATCATATATTAATATTTATTTAAAAGTGGATTAAGTAAAAAGTGGTGTGGTGTTATAACACCCCAAAAAGTAAGAATTTTCCCGCTCAAATAGTGACTTGCTACCGGATTGACCAATCGCCTTATTTTGTGGTAAGTATTCACTTATTTCGTGGTAAGTGTTGCCTTATTATGTGATAATCCTTAATTTATTCGGTGGTATATATTTTCAGTTTTCATGGCAAGTAGAGTGCGAGTTTTTTGGTGGGAAAACCGCAAAACCACCTCGTTTTTTTGGCAAAATTACTTACTTTTTGAGATCCAATGGCTGAGATTCGTTTTTTGTAGATTCAATGGTCCAAATTTAGTGGGGCACCGGTGCCCCAATAACACATTGGGGCACCATAGAAAGATTCCTCAAAATTATGTCGGCTGTGTTTGGTTAAATAGTTTAGTTTAGTTTAGTTTTGATGATATCATAAGGTGTAATGAGTGAAGAGAGATAGAGAGAGAAATGAGGGAAATAATGATGTCATCAAAACTAAAACTAAACTGGGAAACGAACAGGACGTCATTTTTGGGAGGGGTAGGACCGGTCTAGGAATCACGCACACCCCTTAACTTTGTTCACTTCACATTTCCAAAAAGATTCTTTTTCCATCTCTAATTTTTTCAATCATTAATCATATTTCTCTCTCTACTCATACTCATTTATCCAATCATTATTTTCATTTCTCTCTCTATCTCTCCAATTATTACATTTCTCTAATTATTACTTTTTTCAAAAATCCATTCAAACACTAACTCAAAAATATTTCTCAACATATTCTTCTCAAAACTCTCAACCAAACACACTAGTGTCATTTTTTGGAGAGGTAGGGCCAGTCTTAGGAATCACGCACGCCAGCAACCATTTCCGAACCGTACAGCACATCATCTCCTCTCCTGTCTTCGATCGAATTCGCCCATTTCTCAGATTCATTCATGGCTGGCGGCGATACAGACGGAATTAATAAATTCGAGCAGAGGCACGGGAAGACCAGGGTGAGGGTCGGTAGGGTTTGGAAGAGATCAGATGGCACCCACTCGTTCGTGGAGTGGAGCGTCAGCGTCAGTCTCCTCTCCGATTGCCTTCCCGCCTATTTCCACGGCGACAACTCCGACATCGTCGCCACTGATACCATGAAGAACACCGTATATATATTTTTCTCTCTGTGTTGGTTTGTTTGATTGTCAAAGGCTGAGAATTATACTAGCTTCTTATTGTTGAAATCCGTGGGGTTAATTTAGAATCATGTATTTGTACGTTTATTCGCTAGTGGATGCAATCCCAGGATTAGACGATGTGCGCGTAAAATGCCCCGGAGACTTGAGTTATCAGTAGAAAAAAAAGGGGATTTAAACCGTGGAACTTGGATTTATTTGGTCAACTCGGTTTCAGTAAGCATTAGTGGACATTTTTCTATGGAAACTTACAGAAAATAATTTTGAATTGGCTTGTAGTTTCTTAGGCTGTAAAAGTTTGGGTTGGAAACATATCTTACTTGAAGAAAACGTCCTTTGGTTCTGTTTTAGATTAGTAGACTCAAACAAGCCAATCAATAGCCACGCCTGAATAGCTCAGTTTTTCCTTGTAAGGCAAGATCAGAACATTATGGAATTGATCTCTAAAGAGCTTGTAACGAGCCATGCATCATTGAGTAGCTTGGTTTGTAGTATGTTTGTGTCTCTAACTGACTAAAAAGTAGGATGCCGCTAGTAGCTACATGCGCAGGTGTATAACTTTGAAACATATTCTCTGGTGCCATACATTGATTTTGCTCTGTGGGAGACGTAGGAGCGGTATATCAACTTGGCATCAATAAGTTTGGTATCAGGTGAAGTGATTTAGCTGTTTTTCTCGAGTTTGTCAGGAACTTGTACAATCCTGGATTTCTATTCTTTAGGGATCAAAATGAGGGTTCCTTCACATTGTCAAAAGCCTTTGTCGTTAGGGAGGATTGAGGTGCGGGGAAAATACTGAACTTGCTCTGCACTCAACATATGAGGAAAGAGTTGAGAGAAAGCAATCAAAGCAAACTGCATAGCTGACTTAGTTATTTAGGTCAGTAATACCTTGGGGTACTGAGATAGCCATCTTCAAAGCTTGACGAATGCAATCATCATTTCACATCTCAATCTGTATTATATCCTTCATCTGTCCTCGTGCACACCCTCTTCCCTGCTTCTCTCCATTAGAGATAAAGTAATTTGAGGGTATCGTGCAGGTATATGTCAAAGCGAAGGAGTGTTCAGAGCAGATTTCAATGGAGGACTTTGCAATTGTACTTGGCAAGCATTTTACAACCTTCTATCAGCAGGTAGATTCTATAATGTTCTCAGCAGTGTTGGTGAGTCAGTGACTTAACTGGTATTTTCTCAAATAAGATTTGGAGTAGATAGTATCCAAATGGAAGTTCTGGTTTGTTTATTGGTGTCTCCAACAGCCAGGGGCTTGTGGTTCCCTATCTACTATAATGTTCTTTTTGAAGATGTAGTCCAAGATGAGTTTGCTTTTGTTTAACATACAGTCTTCGAAATTGCACCCTGAACGTGAAGCTGATCCAGTATTAATAGTAGTAGGTTGAATCATGTCGACATCTGGTTGCTCTTGTTTTGTGGAAATTAATTAACCAAGCTAAGCTTTGGACTGGCATTTTTAAGAACTTTGGCCCAGGCCCAGCTGTTATGCACCTGTCCAATGCATTTTATAGCTGGTATTGTGATGAGCAGATGTTTGCTTAGTGCAAGGGCCTTTAGCTTGGAATAAGGACTTAAATTATGTTCATGGTGGTTTTTTTATCATTTGCTGACATTCGCATTCCTTTCTGTAGGTTACTGCTGCCATAATCAAGATAGTGGAAAAGCCATGGGAACGAGTGGTTATAGCTGGTCAACCGCACAAGCATGGTCAGTATTTTCATCATTCAAAGGCAGAAGTAGAGAATAAGCAACAATGTCTTAGTATGCACTATATTTTGTTGTACATTTTTATTAAAGATAAATTTGATTGTGGCTCAAGTCATGCACCTGGTTTAGGACGGCTTAGGTGGCTGCTTGTCAGTTGCATATGGTCTTCGGAATTACTAGCTTCCAGTGATGTTACCTCTCAAACGACATCTTCTATAATCTAAAACTTTGTTCCTTAAGGCAAAGATGATAAACTTCGTTCCCTCAATTGTTACAGTCATGTGTCTTGCTATCTACGCCATGGGAAATCATACTTAAAAGGATAGTGGTAATGCTTTTTGCTGATGAGAAACTGTTTTACTTCACAATGAAGTTATTTTTCTTAGGCCTATGTGAAATTAGCACACAGAGGCCAACGTGCAATGAGTATGGTTTTCTAGAAGTATAGAATTATGTAGTGCCTTTCAGTAAAAATTCTACATTTTAGGTTTTGAACTTGGGCATTTTCACATACCTTAGCTATTCTTTCTAATTGTCTCTTGTATTTAAGGTTTTAAACTTGGATCCGAGAAACATACAGCTGAAGTTGTAGTAAAGAAATCTGGTGCCCTGAGGGTGACTTCTGGCATTGAAGGATTGGCATTGCTGAAGACTACCAAGGTGAGCTAAACCAAACCAAACAGAGCCTTATGTCCCAATCAATTGGGGTTGGCTACATGAATCCTATTTTTCCATTGCGCTCTGTCTAGGACGACCTCTTGACTTAGGTTTAGTTACTCAACTTTCTAATTCTTGTCATCCGCATTTGCTGGACGCGTAACAATATAACATGATCTAGCTAAATGTCTTTTTTTTTTAAATGTTTTATTTATTGATGTCAGTCAATAATTAAAGACCAATAAAGTTGCAGACAGACAGATGGGGAAAAAAGTGACACTGACAAGTTTGAGATTTGGAATGAGGCCAGAAACATAAAGGGGGATGCTTTCATTAGAATCAATGGACCATAATCGTCTACTATTTTTTAGGGCAAGCATGTTCTTGGTGTAGCTCACATTTTGGTGATTAATTTGCTTTGTAATGGAAAAACCAAATTGCATACTGTACAAGTCACGAGGTGAAAAATCAGCATTTGGGTTTTGACATTTGTGTGGTTATTCTTGGTATTTGCGTAATATGAATTGCAGAAAGTCATGAAAACACATGCATGTCATGCAATTTGTTTTGCATATTCTTGATCCATGCTCCGGAGTTAATTGTTTGTGCAACAGTCTGGTTTTGAAGGATTCGTAAGGGACAAATACACAATATTACCCGAAACACGTGAGAGGATGCTGGCTACGGAGGTGACTGCATCATGGATGTATGTCAATCCTGAGAGACTGCACGCCTGTTTGGAAATCTGTTTGTTTGATTTCCATTCTCTTATTTTAAGTTTCCTACTTGATTTTTGTATTTTGAGAAACTTATAGGCAGTTGTTGAGATAGACACTGTTGAAGCAGGTACTCTTTTGAATCTCTATCTAGTGTGCCTTCAAAGCCACTTTACTTCAGTGAGAGATACCTGGATGTGAAGAACGTTTTGGTTGATACTTTCTTCGGTCCTCCAAAGGAAGGAGTATACAGCCCATCTGTCCAAAGGACTCTTTATGAAATGGCAGAGGCTGTTCTTGGAAGGTCTCTCTATCTCTCTCTCTACCCCAATACACACACACACACACTAACAATGCCCGAACTTTTTGTTTTTAAATCTGTGGCCTATGTAGGAGATTAATTCTTAATTATCACGTTTGCCAGGTTTCCTGATGTATTATCTATCCAATTGAAAATGCCAAATATTCATTTCCTACCGGTAAACCTATCAAACAAGGAGAATGTTATTGTCAAGGTACAATTTCCTTTTGATGTCATGAAAAGTTACATTTGAGCTGACAGAAATCTCAAGCTAATCGGTGCAGAATGGTAGGTTGTTTTCTAAGTGTACAAGTTATGTAAATTGTGTAGGAGCTCTCTTCCTGCTAGTATCTTCTCAAGTAATGGTACAACCTATTTCCTCAGGCCTATAGTGGAAAAGAATCGCTTTCTTGTTTTTCAATCCATGAAAAATTGAATTAAGTATTTGGGCCATTATTTTTTCTCTTAACTGCCATATGTTATATCAAGAATACATTGTGACAAGCGTTAAAGTTTCACTAGCCTTGTTTATTGAAAAATTATTGGAAAACATGCTCAAGGTAATTCAAAAGATGATCCCACGTCTCTCTATTTGCCGCTGCTCATTCATAGGAGCATGTGGAACAAGTTTGAAGGACAAGGGTGTAAGAGCTGTGCCAAGTTTAAAAAAAAAAAAACGAAGAAGAGAGGGTGTAGGACATGTACACATAGAATACTGGTATGGTTCTAAACTGGAACAATCAAACTCGTTTGTCAACAGTTTGTAGAATGTACCCAACAAATCAATGAGACTTGAGTTATATTGGAAATCAAGAACAAGGCTGAGATGCTTTAACACAAGGTTCTTAACACTAAGCATGGCTACTAGATTGTACTTTTCTGATGCTTGATGATTGTACTTTTCAATGATTTTGCAGTTTGAAGATGATGTGTATTTACCAACAGATGAACCGCACGGAACAATTGAAGCGAGCTTGAGCCGCATCAGGTCCAAGATGTAAATCAAATATAAATAGTTTCAGTCGGTCTCTTTTTTACTCCTCTGTCATCGAAGTAACTGCTGCAGAATTCTTGTTACATGTTTTGGAGGGTGCAATGTGAATGTGAATGTGAAGGACGATATTCTAATAACAGGATTGTTGCTGGAAATGTATGTTCCGGTAGTATAGTCTTGCATGATGGCTGGTTTATAGTCAAAATAAACTATTTGGGCTTGACTATTGTTCATCTATCTGGAATGTTCCTTTGAGACTGGCTCATGGTCAGTATTAATAAGGTTTTGAACCAAAGTTATTACTTCCGGGCGGTATTTTGATCGGTACGAGATTGATAAATGTGCTTTGAACACCTCTTAAGCTCCTTGATTTTGCAAGCTCAGTTTACAATTGGTTCAATTTAAAACAATTGATAACTGTGTTTTGAACACCTTTTAAGCTCCTTGATTTTGCAAGCTCAGTTTACAATTGGTTAAATTAAAAACAATGTGGATGAAATTCCACCTAGAGCATTGGGCCATCTTCGAGTGTAAATTACCTAGGGGTATATATTTTCATGGTTAGTAAACGTAGCAAAATTCCGTTTACTTAATATTTGGGGTTGTAACAATGTCCCTAGGGCCTAGGTGGTCATTTATCCTTTGGCTTGCTATTCTGTGTAAGATAGTGAAATTAGTAGGTTACATCAATCAAGACTAAAACTGATTAGGGACAAGAATAGTGAACAATTAGGAAATGGGACTACAGAGAAATCTAGGAACCGGTGGAGAATCAAGGCTAGAACAGTAGGAAAGAACTCATGGCCGGATTCCCCCTTGAGTGAGAGTGAATGCTTTCTGCAGAGAATGTTTTCTCTCTAAAATCACTCTTGAAGTTCGTGAAAAGGTCCCTAGAAAAATGGGAGGGATGCCCTATTTATAGCGGACTTGGCCTACCTGTCTGGGCCAAGTCCACTTATAAATTCCGGACACGTGTCACATGGGTCGTGCACGAATACTCCTTTCGTATTGTTTGGACCGCAGCCCCCGCAACACCTGCGGTAGTCCCCGTGAGTGCTACTCTGCGGTGAACCCATTTTCTTAGCCACCAATCCACAAAAATCTCCAGTAATCCCGATAGCGGTGCGGTCGTGCCAGAACCACATCCAAGCCTCTAATGGCTTCCCCTCTGGCCTTGCCAAGTTGGCCGAGGCGGACTAAATCAATTGGGTCCGTTTGGGGGGTCGACTTCTATCCTTGTCCTGCTCTTCGCTGTATCAAAGTCGATCCCCTTGTTATCATCTCTTGTTCGATGACTTGGGTGGGATAGGCCGTGGCAAATTCGAGCCACGCTTTGGCCTGTTCATTTTAAGTTTTTGTTGAATTATGTTCGAGCCTCATTGGGCTAAAGTCATGTCACGTAAAACTTTGTTCACGTATTCATGCTTGATCTTTTTTCGAGGTATTGTGTTCTCGGATTCCTAAATAAATCCCTTGATCCGATGATTCCTCCCGGGAAGGGACATTGGATGAGGCCCAACGAGACTTAATCCATATCGGTTCACCTCCATTGGGCTAGCTCACAATTGGGCCATGCAGTGGTAGCCACATCAGGTCATGACCCATCGAAATGCCTCCATCGGTAAGGGCCAATAGGTCAAACCCTCCATCGAGTGACCTTTCCCATCGGTTCAGGCCCCATTGGGCTTAGGTCCATCGGGCACCTCCTATCGGGTAAAGTCCCATCGGGAAACACACAAGCCAATTTTAACACCGTTCAACTCATTTGAATATACAAGCCACCTCATTTCTTGCTTCTCACTATTTGGAAGATAAAAAATGTAAAGATTAGAAGAAAAGTCTCTCCTCTTAGTATCTTTTGGAATCACACCATCTTCTCTTACGATCTTAATAGGATCTTGTTGAACTAACATCACCTTCTCTAAGTGTCATTAATGCTTCCCCACAATCCTTGATCGTAGTTCACGTCAACATCTTTCTCAAGGTTAAGCATACTCTCATTTTCTTCATTGATACCACCATCCCCAAGATCATCATTCATAGGCACAACTTCTTCATTACGCCCCTCCCTAGATTTCTCATATGCTACATCAACACCTTCACTTGGAGGTTCCTCATTTACTATAGCTTCTTCATTGACACCTTCCTCTCCAAGTTCTTAATCACTAGCTTCTTCAACTTGACTCTAAAGTAGAGATTTTTGTTTTTTCACAAATAGGCTAGCGATCGAACCCGCTAGTGATTTTTCCATTGCATCTTTTTGTTGTTTGATTTTCTATTGAGAAATCCTGAATTTTGTTTTCGAAACCTCACTCTATCCTTGTCGTTATCAATCTTTATCTTCTTCATAGTACCTAGAACACACCCTAAAGGGGTGTTCTACTAACAAGAAACTATTTTTTCCAAAAATCGAGACAGATAATTCTTTCACAATACATCACATACAAAATCGTGAAAAGCCAAGTTATTAAAAAAACTAGCTTAGTGGAACACCCCTTTAATACACAAACCTACTATTTAGTCAAGCAATGATAATCAAATATACTATTTTTTTTATGGTGGAGCATATTATTATAATCTACACATAACACATCCTTACTCAATATCCAATCCCTATAATACATATATATACACACACACAAGCACATACACACTAATACATAAACCATTAAAAGATTGACAACTATCAAATTCTGTACAGTAGTACACTTAACACTTATAAAAATGCCCTCATCAAAATGCACTAAGATTTAGGGGCTAGGGCCAACAATTTTTTATGCTTTAAATAAGAGAGTAGTGGATAGAATATTTACCCCTGCCAAAGAATCCACAATTCCAAGCAGCATTTTCATCTGTTGCCGACCAAAACCCAGTCCTGCATGGTGCGTGCCACCTTGGGATTGCCACAGTTTCACTTCCCACTGTTCACAGCTCGGGGAGAGAGAGAGAGAGAGAGAGAGAGAGAGAGAGAGAGAGAGAGAGAGAGAGGAATTCCAATTTCCACCCAAACCCAAATTGGGGAAAACCTGGGGAAACCCTATGTCCCTTTGAAAGTTGGATTTGAATGAGAGAGAGAGAGAGAGATAGGAAATCCACGACAAAACCCTTTTCCTTTTTTTTTTTCGATCCGGACAACTTGGTTAAATCTCCATGGTTGCCCACTTGCCCTACGAAAATTTTTTGGGCACCGAATGAATACCACATGGCCATGCCAAGCACAATCTCGGCCGTCCAAAAGTATTTTCGACGGCCGAGATTGATTCCCTCTCATCTCACCCGACCACTCTCTCTCCTTTTTTTCTTTCTCCTCTTAAGGACCGCTGGATTGCATTTTGGACGGCTGAGATTGCTGAGCGGGTACCACGTGGAAAATACCCACTCATCACTGAAAAATTTCTCCATTGCCCTACATATAAAACCGCTCAGAACCCGATCTAAATTTTATTTTTGGGGTCCTACAAATTTTTATTTATTTATTTATTTACCCTGGTCCAGGTGAGAACAATTTGGTACGGGGAGGGTACATGTGGAACCCTCTCGGTGAATCCGAGCAGTTCAACATCGCAATCAACAGTCCGGATTAAAAATGCCGTCTGAATTTAAAAAAAAAAAGAAGTGCATTTCAATCCAAGCAGTTGGATGCATTTTTTTTTTTGACGGTCTGGATACACCGAACATGTATCACGTCACCCATACTCTATTTGCATCCAAGTATTTCTCGGTCTAGGTGGGAGTGGCTTGCTGAGATTACCCTGGGGCTTGTGTGTGAGAGTATTCTAAAAGCTGTATCGTTTAGCTAAAAAATGAATATGATTGTTGTAAGGGATTTCTTCCATAGACTTTTGATTATTTGGTTTTGCTTTTTAAGATGCATGCGCTTTTCACAAAAAAAAAAAAAAAGTGGGCGAGGTGTCATCGCACAATTGGATGAGGGCACCATATATGGGTGCCAGCGCAGTGCTCAATCCGCATGCAAAAAATTCCCAATTGGAGAAATACACTTACAATTTTTGAAGAAGGAAACAAAAGTAAAAAACGGAAGTAGGGTTGCAACTGAACCGAGTCATTTGTGTGCGGCTCAAGACTCGGCTTGGTTACAATTTGTTCCAACTCAGGTCATTAAAATTTTACTGAGTTGGATCTCGAACTCTAGCTTGTAAAATTTTAATAAACAAGCCCGAGCATGCTAAAACTTGTCTCGGCTCAATTTTTATTATTTTTCATTTGTGAAAACACGGAGATAACATGATTCCTTATGTAAAATTAATATCTTGATGCAAAATTGTCACAAAACGTACTAAAGTTTATTATTATCTTGAAATGGAGGTTTTTTTTTTTGTCTTCTGGAATCAAAGTTTTCTTTCCACCCTTATGCCTCTATGTAGCATAAATGTATATTCTTTTGGGCTCGTGAGCAAGCTCAAACTAGAGTCAAAATGGTGTATTGAAAAGTATAAAAGGTGTATTGGAGTGTTTTTTTTATTTTTTTTTATTTTATGCTTATCATGTTATTATTTGGGGCGCGGGGCATGTGTTGCGCAGACCCACCCAGCAACCAAACAGTGCACTTCAAACGGTGTCGTCAGGGAAGGCAGCCAAAACTCTTCATTTCCACAAAGGCGCCAAAACTGTTCCTAAGTAAACATGTGCATATAAACATAGGAATTAGGACCTTGATTAGAGTACAACTGCAGAGATAACACTCGTAAATAAATGGAAATTTTTTAGGCATCAAGTGGGTACCACGTCGTCAGCCAATCAAAATGTGCTAGGCAATACCGAACAGGCCCATTCTACCCATGTAGCATGCGCCACGCAATATCAAATGGAGGCCCCCACACCAGACGACGTATTTTGATTGGCCTCGGGGCATCACGTTTGACGCCACGTGATACTCCCTCGGCACTGAAATAAGATAAATGAGACAATTCTTATCAATAACCCATACCACTTGTCTATACCATTAAAATACTGTCCAAGATTCATGAATCAAATCCTTACATACTCAAAAACAAAATTAGTGAGCTCATGCCCATCCATATTTGAATCAGTCCACACCAAAATTAAAAAAAACATCACTAAAAAAATGGAAGTTCTTTGAACCAAATCCGTAGATATTCAAAACAAAAAATGATCGGGCTAATTCCTATCCACATTTCAAGTAGAAAAATCATGGCTCTCAACGTGGTACCCTGCCAGTAGCGTAGCCAGAAAATCACACCAGTGAGGGCACAATTAGACCATAAACGCCCAGTACTTTGTAGTATAAAAAAAATTACTCTTTTTTAAGAATCTAACATGCCTTGATTTTCATTTGAAAGAAGCATCTCTTGGATAAATGTGCCTCAACCTATTTGGGTGTACCCTTTGAATTCCAAGGGGAGGTCTGTGGTTCGAGTTAGTTGAGAGATTTCCAACTCTCTTTAGTTGTTAACACACTATTTTTTTCACTAACTATTGTTGATGTATATCGTAAGAAAAAAAAGACTTTCATTCTATGGTAATATAGTGATTATGAATCCATAGAAACCTAATAGTTTTGACGCAAAAATTCAGTGAATTGAAGTTCGTTTGTAGTAATTAGTTATTATTCGATGGTTCTGGGGTATCTCCGCATGGTGCCCTAAAATCCTTCTCCATGACCCCTTTTTTTTCGGCCTTCATCGTCTCATAGTTAGGTAAAACTCATATATTTAGTCTCAAGTCCCACATCAATATGCATAGGACAATGACGTTATAACACCATATAGTTGTGTCCCAAGAGCAATAATTAATCTTTTGTAGAAATAATATGATGTACCGGTGAAATTTCTAATATATTTTTCTATAAGAATGCAAAAAAAAAAAAAAAAAAAAAAAACTCCCTAAAATCCAGTGTGGGCACTGGTCTTGTAGTGGCTCCGCCACTGTACCCTGTGGCCCATCAAAACACACCGTTTGGCATGGGGACCTCCATTCGGTACGGTGTGACGCCTGCCACATGGATCATATGGTCCCGTTCGGTATCGCGTGGCGCATTTTGATTGACTACAGAGTACCACGCCCATGACACATGGTACTTGTTCAGCACCTAGAAATTCCAAAATGCTCCATTTGTTTACAAGTGTTATCAGGTGTACTCTAATGTAAGGTCCTAATTCCTATGTTTATGGCTGCCTTCGTGGGATTGAAGATTTTTGGCTGCCTTCCCTGACGACACCGTTTAAGTGCATCGTTTGGCTGCTGCGCGGGTCTGCGCAGCACAGATCCCGCGCACTATTATTTGGCACATTACCAAGACTCTTCTTATAATAAGGTCAGACTTTTTTTGAATAAGTATTTATAGGATACATATACGTATATATATTATAGGATATAGGATCGTATTGTAGAATTTGTATTAAAAAAAAATACGATAATGAGATACTTGTCATTTTCCGAAAGAAAAATGATACATACACTTCCTGGGAGCCACTCCCAGCCACACCCTCTCTCACATGGGGTGTGATTCCCACATCTGGGCCCCACACCCCATGTGAGAGAGGGTGTGGCTGGGAGTGGCTCCTAGGGAGTGTATGTATCGCTGTTCTTTCCGAAAGGAACGATAATCATAGGACACATATCCCTGTTCGACTGGGTTTCCGAGACGAGTTCCCTACTTTTTCCCACTGGGCCCCCTCTGACAGAGTACTCTTTTTTGTTGCCACTTTCTCTCTCTTTCTGCTTTTGGGAAATGTTATTGTAGTGCACAAATTGTACCCAAATGAGTCGGTGGGGTCCATTTCGGAGTCTCATACAAATGATCTAAGACGTTCATCAACTTTCAAATAATTCTTTTAGTCACCTCCACAAAAACTAGCTCAATTAGATTTTTATAACTACTTGATCCGATTAGTTAACTTCTATTTAAAATTTCTTTAGACTTTAGAATTTAGGATTCTAAATTTTGAATGAAAATTGAAAGATTAGATCAAATATTTAAAGTTCTTAAATTGAGCTGATTTTTTCATAGACCAATAAAAAAATTATTTTAAAGCTGATAAACGTCTTGGATCATTTGTATGAGACTATGAAGTGGATCCCACCAACTCATTTGTACACAATTTGCGCACTACAATAGCATTTCCCAAAAGCAGAAAGAGAGAGAAAGTGGCAACAAAAAAGAGTACTCTGTCAGATGGGGCCCAGTGGGAAAAAGTGGGGAACTGGTTTCGAAAACCCAGTCGAACAGAACCGATCTTTTTTTTTGCCAGTCGATATACATTAGCGGGAAGGGGGGGTTAGTAGTGTTAGTGGGTTAGTCCAGCCACGCCCCTCGCGGGGCTCGAACCCAGGCCTCCACTGAGGAGGTGGGGTGACCTTGCCAGCTGTGCTAGCCTAGCAGGTCGGACAGAACCGATCTTGTAGAGTAGTTTTTAACAATTATAGTATCGATGACTCCGTCTGGGAGAATGTTGGTGGCAGGAGGCTGATGCTAGGGTGGGGCCGGAACCAGGGCCCTATAGTGAGGAGGCTCACTATATATGCGTGTATTGAGCTCCCTCGGTCGTTTGAGCAGCGATCAACAGTCCGGATGAATTGGGATTCAAGTAAATGTAAAAATTCTTTTTGAAAGTATGAGATGATCCGGACCGTTGAGCTCCGGTCAGATGGTCAAAAGAGCTTACTATACGCATGTACCGAGTACCCTCACTACAGGCCCCGGATCCGGCTGGGCCCAGGTTGCACATTTCTATTTGGCGCGAAGGATGAAAACACTGCGTTCAATGAGGTTTGGTTTTCATTTCTTTTACACTGGATTTTTCGTTTCTCAGGCAGTTGTCTTTTTCGAATGCGAATAAAAAAGCGGTATTAATTGGCGGGAGTCTCTTCTCTTCCAAATTAAAGTTGCGGCCCAAAAATGGAACAAATCCTTCGCGATCCAGAGTAATTGTGGATCACCAAATAGTCGTCAATACACAAGCATGCAACCCAAGATCAGCGATTTCTTCAATCCTAGAGTATCGCAGCCAAAAACCCCAATCCAGCAGCCTCAGATTCTCCATCAAACCCTCGATCGGAAAGCCCAAGACTCTCACTATCCGTACGTCTTTCTTTTTCAGCTCATACTTTTTCATGAATGCAATGCTCCTCAATGGTTGGGTTTTAGTTTATTTGTTTTCT
Source organism: Vaccinium vitis-idaea (assembly GCA_963854785.1). Lineage (NCBI taxonomy): Eukaryota > Viridiplantae > Streptophyta > Magnoliopsida > Ericales > Ericaceae > Vaccinium > Vaccinium vitis-idaea. The sequence goes on from OY978224.1 coordinate 32,204,748, forward strand.
CTTTATTTTATTTTTTTGCAGAATCCACTTTGTGGTTTCTGGGTTACAGTGATCAAAGGTGTTTGTGTAATTGTCTCAATGAAGTCAGTTTAATGAATAGGCATTTCATATTGCATGTAGTGGAAGTTCTTACTTCTTTGTTGATAATCCGTAACTTTTGAAAGTCTGGAAATCAAAACTGGGTTTGATAGATTATTTCTAATCGGAATTGTTCCAAATTGTGCGTTTGTCTGTGTGTGTTGGCCAGTTGTATCATTTGCTTTTGTCCTTTTGGTATTGTGCTTCCTGCTTAGGTTCAGGAAAACTACAAACCAGTATAGATAATGACCCTATACCCAGCAAAAAATGGAGGAAAAAAGAACAAAAAAGAAGATGGATAATCTCTTGTTTATGATTCTTATGCTGAGAACTGAAACAATATCTGTGGTTATTCTTTGAGACAGTACATGGGCCAGCTTTGTTTTCAGAATAAGCTGTGATTTCCGCTCTTTCTTCTTCAGAAATGACAGAATCCACCTCAAACAGCTAGTCTGCTATATACTATCTTGCAAACATTTATATCTTAAGCCAATTGTTCATTTGCAAGCTAATTTCTAAAAAGTCAACCAACAATACTATATCAGTATATTGAACCACCCAAAAAAATCACTTGGATATGCCGACTATCAGACTGGCTCTTGGTTTCTCACTAGTCACTTGGTGATCATTCAGAATTGATGAGAGGGATTTGTTAAGCACCTTTCACGGAAGATTAGCATGTCCATTCCGTAGTTGACTTCTTTTGTTTTGTAGTGCAGTAGCAACGGAGATGCTAGTCAACGTACTAAAGAAGAATCAAAGGAATGTACCCCAATCCCAAGTAGAATCCTGAAAAAGAAGAGAAGTTACGCTCAACTTCATTTGGATTTGGGACAATCCAATTTTCTTCTGCACACTTGTTCCATTTGCGGGTTCATGTATGCTTGTGGGTATGAAGGGGATGAGAAGGTTCACAAGGAATTTCACAAGGATTATACGCATGGCATCCCATTCAAGGTACTTCACCTGAAGTTGTTCAAATGAAAGTTTGTTATTGTTTACCGAAAGTGCTGGCATCTTACCTTAATTTCATTTACAGGGGTGGAACAATGAAAGGGTGGTTAATTTACCTTCAACCACAGCCGGGCGCGTAATTTTGGTGTTGGATGGTGATCCAACTGCTCATAAGAAAAAGGTTCTAGTTAAAAGTTTTTTGTCTAGTATACTAAACGGTTGTACAAGCCTCAATATCCTCAAAGTAAACTGGAATCCCTACTTATACGAGCAAAGTCCCAGATTCCAGGACTGGGCTCCATAGGTTGGCAAGCATGGAGAGTTGAGAACAACTAAGGAATATTGTTTTACTTGCATCAGCAGCATCACAATGTTTCACTACCTATGATGCAGAAATACAGATCCAGGATACCCACATACGATAGGATACGAATACCCTGACATACCTCAAGTTATGTTGTATATAAAAAATTCAAGCTACTCGTGTTCGGCTCAATTAAAAGCTCGTTCGAGATTGACTCGTCTCATAAGGCTTGAACACATTGTAAGGCTTAAGTTTTCAAAGTAAGCTCGAACAACCAACTGCTTGGCTTGTTTAACACCTCTACTGGTGGTTGGTTGCATGAATCATTTTCCACATACTTAGCTAATTTTATAGGCTGCACAATGTTTGTTTAGATCAACTAACATCAAAAATCAAATAGCATGTTCACATTGTTTTGAGGCTTTCGACCAAGACTTATCATTGCACATCACTCCAGTTTGCCAATGAGAGATATAACTGATCTATTTGTAGGGCATGAGTGTTCTGTTTGAGCATGGATTATAATATTCTTTGATCATGATAACACTGAGTATGTTTTCTTTTGAGAAACTTTGCTCGAGTGATATTGTTATGCCAGAGGCAAGCATGATACGTTGGTTTTTCTTCACTTATTTCTGGGTATGTAACTTTTTGCCTGAATAAAGGTAGGAGCAGCAAAGAAGATGGAAGTAATTGAGAAACTTTGCTCGAGTGATATTGTTATGCCAGAGGCAAGCATGATACGTTGGTTTTTCTTCACTTATTTCTGGGTATGTAACTTTTTGCCTGAATAAAGGTAGGAGTAGCAAAGAAGATGGAAGTAAAGAGAAGTTATACTTGCTTTTGCTGGAAAACATGTTCAATGATCGAACAATCCGACTTCTGATTTTTGCTCTATTTCTTGAAAAATTATGTTCCTTGCCATAATATAGCGCACTCTCGGAAAACATTTTTCATGGGGTGCCTATGCCATTGACAGGTTCAGAAGGTCGTTGAGATGATGGAAATTGACCTTGGAAGTGGATGGTTGATTAATAAGTCCTTCAAGGTGGGAATCAAATTTTATGGAATTTGAGTTGCTGTCAGTCGAATTGAGATTTCTCATGAAAATTAGCACTTCGTTTTTTAAAATATTCACTGTTGGTGGCAGGTCTATCTTTATATCTTGCAAAAGAGGATTGCTGGTTGTTTAGTTGCAGAGCCAATCAAAACTGCTTACAGAGTTCTTTCAAACTTGGAGGCTCCGGAAAGCATTAAAGGTAGCAATGCAAACAAAAATGGACCAAATTCATCTAAACTTCAATTTGGAGGTATTAATTTTCAAAGAGAGGCCGTGAAAATTTGTCCTTCAGCAATTAATCCTGTGGCATTAGACGAAGAACTCATGGGAGCAGTAATCCTTAGAAATGAAGCTGTTCCTGCTATTTGTGGGATTAGGGGAATCTGGGTTGCACCCTCTATGAGACGGAAGCAAATTGCTAGTCAATTGTTGGATGCGGCAAGGTAAGCCGTTTGACAGAGTTCTTGCTATACTGATTGATTCGATTTCCCTGTTCTTCAACAACAGAAAACAATAAATAAAGGAGAAATGAAAGCAAAACGGACCAAATGACACCTGAGAGTTGTGCTGTAAGCTGGAGTATTAAATTGATGTGGGTGGAAATGAATGTGTATATGCGCTGATCAAAAGGGAAAAAAAGTTTGTATAAATGTGTGTATAGGTAGGGAAATTCGTAGTCACTGGAGGTTAAAGGAATTGATGGTACATGCTAACCTGACTGAGTTTTGATCCCTCATTCTTGTTCGTCAAAATACTTGTCTTGCTCCCAGTTTCGTGGTCTCGCTTGTACTGATAAAAGAGGAGATGATCATTGAGGAGAGATTCTAAACAATTTGATGTGATCAAATGCTGTCAATAGCTGGGCTTCTTACAATGCGACTACAATTTTAGTTGCATTTTGTTCTTATCGACTGTCATTGGTTTGGAGATTTATGAAGGAATTTACAAAGGGGATGCGAAAGGAAAAGGAAAGAATACAAAGATAATGAAAGGGAAAAAACTCAATTTATCTCTCTATGTTCCTATCGTTGTACCAGTCCGTAAATCCCTATACAAAACCTTCCATTGATTTCTAATCAATATATTGATGAAAGGCTTGCTCTTTACGAGGCTAAATGATAATGCTCATTTGGGCCCACTAGTTCATTGATAAAAACTCAGCCTATTAACTTTGTGCAAATAATGTCTAAATTTTAGGTAACGCAAACTAAAACAGGGCATACTTTCAAGCCAATGCGCATTTGTGTTTATTTCTTGCCTACTGTAGGCAGCTCTTTAGTTACATATCAATACATCTGTGTTTCTTAGCAGTTTGGACAAGAATTTGCTGATTTCCTTCCCATTTTCTCATCTTCCTCAGGCTAAGTTTCTGCGAAGGCTTTGTGCTGAAATCATATCAATTGGCATTCTCGGATCCTACCTCCTCTGGAATGGCCTTGGCTTGCAGTTACTTCAACACAACCTCGATCTTAGCCTATAAGTCTGATTGAAATGTCAGGGAATTAATTACTCTCGTTTACAGATTTGAAAGACAGCATACACATGCATGTTACACATTAATGTTAATGCATATATATGGAATCTCTCTTGAGCTCTTCACCTTCTTTTTATTATTCATGTGCTTCATTCCCTTTCAACGACCCCTGTTTCTTCCCAAACATTCTCTAAGAATAGATTAGCTTATGGCAAACAATAGTGTAAGGCTAGTCTGCTAGATTGTATCTGGCTATTGAGCCCATTTACATTTCTGCTGACAAATTTAGCCAATGTGACAAAAAAAAAAAAAAAAAAAAGATTATCAGCCTGTGGTTTATAGAAATAGAAGTTGCAAATAGCATCTAATGTAAAATTATTTCACCACTGCTTTTGAAATCTCAGCCAAGTTTAAACTGAAAAGCAACTGGAAGATATGTATTTGAAGTTTTGAACTAGTTCTGGGTTATATACCTCTCAAACAACTAATATAGCATAGTAACAAGTGAGAAGAATTGTTGCCACCCTAATACTTTCTAGTACTGTAACATTTTCGAGTCGATCTATTAAACAAACATCACACAAATCTAAAGGGTAGCTTTTGAAGTTCGATCATTCACGTGAACGATTTAGTAGTAATAAGAAAATGTCGTAGAGGATTTAGTAGTAATAAGAAAATGTCGCAGAGGAAAACGAATACATCCATAGTAACGAATGAGTTTTCAGTGCCAAGCGGGTGCCACGTGATACTCGCATGCGCACGATTCGGGGAAGCGGGGGGCATGTGGTGACTAAGTCACCACAAGCTGTGTAGTGGCACCAAACGTTGCCGTTTGGTGTGGGACTTGTGTGGGACTCTAAAATCATAGGTATTTCAAATCACAGATGCTAAAATCAACCATGATTTTAGCATATGAGTTTAACAGGTGCTAAAATCATGATTTTGAAATCAAAAATTAAGTGGTTCCGTGTATCGTTTTTCGATTTTTTTTCCCACCAAATTAAAGTACTCCTCGTGTACTTTAATTCGGTGTGAAAAAAAAAAATCAAAAAACGATAAACGGAACCTCTTAATTTTGTGATTTGAAATACCTATGATTTTAGCACCTTCTGTAGAAAGTGAAGTGTTGAAGTGACCTCTTTGTTGGTTTCCACGCCAGCATAATACTAGGTGAAGTTCGAGAAGTGCCGAGTGGGACCATGGTAAAATTTGGCAAGGTTATTTACCGAGACACCCCCTATAAAGTTAACGTTTTTCACCATACACACCCTACAAGAAGTTAATCTACCACGAACCCCCTCTATCTTCCAAAACTTAACCCTAATACCCCTTCCGTCACCCTTCTGTCTCGAATCTCAAAGTTTTTGGTCATGTTTTGATGATCCAACCCATTCAAGTTGTTCAAAACATGTTTTTAAGGGTACTCGCAACAAAATATGACCTGGAAGTGCTTGATCCAAACAATTTTTCATGTGTGGAAAATTGTTTGCATCAAGCACTTCCCGGTCATATTTTGAGCCAACTTCTCGCGGATATCCTTAAAAACATGTTTTAAACAAGTTGAACCAAACGGTTTGGATCATAAAAAAAAAAACTGAGGGTTCTAGACGGTTTTAGATGGAAGGGTGATGGAAGGGTCTTGAGGTAAAGTTTTGGAAGATAGAGGGGGTTCGTGGTTGGTTAAATTCTTGTAGGAGGGTTCCTATTTGTTATTTCCTGAATTACATAGATATATGAACATTCCATTGGTCCAAAAACAACTTAGAATTGGAAATAACCTACAAAAATTGCAATGTTAGAACTGGAGGCATATAACAATCAAAACATAAAGCAAAGAATAATTAGAATTAAAAAGCATGATTTAAGACAATTGATATTTGTGGCATTTACCAACCTTACATATTTGATATATTTGACACCCCGTAAAATTGTACAAATCACTATGTTAAAGATCTCTTTCAAAAAAACACGAGTTCCAAAATGCAACAATTTTGAATTAAAAAAAATAACAAATGGGAGTTGTTATAGAGATACACAATGTGATAAAGTTGAATGACCATGAATTTCAACCTTGCATTTATGAAACCTTATTTACTTTGTAATGAGACTATAATAGCATACTTTCTAGTGTTTACAACTAGGAACAACTAAATCTCCACGAACACAGCATTTATGCTCAAATCAACCAAACTAAACACGATCTGAAGAACTTGTTAATTGGAAGATAATGAAAAAACAAACAAAATAACTCTTTACTAGTACACATCTGATTCTTTAGAACGTTTATGCCTAAAATTTCCCATAATACGCGTGAAGAAGAAAAGGGGTTTCTTACGTTGAGAGGGAGGGGATTTGAATAATTGAGAGTAATGCTTAGAGAGAGTGTTCGGAGAAGGGAAGTAGTGGTAATTCTGGAGGTGGAGATGAGAAGGGTTTGAAGATATATCTGGGGAAAAGGTGAGATATTCTGAGGTTGTGGCTTCTGTAGCAGTGGTGAAGTGGAAATGAACCAACGGTTGGGATGGAACCGACTCATAAAAGTCAGTTTGACTTATTAGAGAGCGGGGGTGAATAAGAGAGGATTTGAGAATTCTCACAGAGGTGTAGAGGGTTGGGTTGGGATGGAACCGACTCATCTAGAACTTCTCAAACATTTTGACTAAGCCTAGTTTGTCAAGGTTATTGATATTCACACTCCCAAAGTGTTATTTACACCCCATTTTGCCTTTTAGTGAAATTTTACATATGAAAATTTCACAAGAAGACAAAAAAGAGGTGTGGATAACAATTTGGGATGTGGAAATCACTCCTTTAAGGGTACTCGCAACAAATGAAAAATTGTTTGGATCAAGCACTTCCCGGTCATATTTTGAGCCAACTTCTCGCGGATATCCTTAAAAACATGTTTTAAGCAAGTTGAACAGTTTGGATCATAAAAACAAACTGAGGGTTCTAGACGGTTTTTGACAGAAGGGTGATGGAAGGGTCTTGGGGTAATGTTTTGGAAGATAGAGGGGGTTCGTGCTTGGTTAAATTCTTGTAGGAGGGTTCCCATTTGTTATTTCCTGAATTACATAGATATATGAACATTCCATTGGTCCAAAAACAACTTAGAATTGGAAATAATCTACAAAAATCGCAATGATAGAACTGGAGGCATATAGCAATCAAAACATAAAGCAAAGAATAATTAGAATTAAAAAGCATGATTTAACACAATTGATATTTGTGGCATTTACCAACCTTACATATTTGATATATTTGACACCCTGTAAAATCGTACAAATTGCAATGTCAAAGATCTCTTTCAAAAAACACGAGTTCCAAAATACAACAATTTTGGATTAAAAAAATAACAAATGGGAGTTGTTATAGAGATACACTTTGTGATAAAGTTGAATGACCATGAATTTCAATCTTGCATTTATGAAACCTTATTTACTTTGTAATAAGACTACAATAGCCTACTTTCCAGTGTTTACGACTAGGAACAACTAAATCTCCACGAACAGAGCATTTATGCTCAAATCAACCAAACTAAACACGATCTGAAGAACTTGATAAACGGAAGATAATGAAAAAACAAACAAAATAACTCTTTACTAGTACACATCTGATTATTTAGAACGTTTACATCTGATGCTTAGAGATAGGGTTCAGAGAAGGGAAGTAGTGGTAATTATGGAGGTGGAGATGAGAAGGGTTTGAAGATATATCTGGGGAAAAGGTGCGATATTTTGAGGTTGTGGCTTCTGTAGCAGTGGTGAAGTGGACATAAACCAACGGTTGGGATGGAACTGACTCATAAAAGTCAGTTTGACTTATTAGAGAGCGAGGGTGAATAGGAGAGGATTTGAGAATTCTCAAAGTGGTGTAGAGGGTTGGGTTGGGTTGGGTTGGGTTGGGATGGAACCGACTCATCTAGAACTTCGCAAACATTTTGACTAAGCCTAGTTTGTCAAGGTTATTGATATTCACTCTCCCAAAGTGAAATTTTGCCTTTTAGTGAAATTTAACCCATGAAAATTTCACGAGAAGACAAAAAAGAGGTGTGGATAACAATTTCGGATGTGGAAATCGCTCCCCTTTGTCACTATCTAAAAAGTGCGGGAAAACAGTTGTTAGCCGTTGGATCGAGTGAAGGGCATAGGATCCAACGACCCACAACTGTTTTCCCGCACTTTTTTTGTGAGGGAGCCCTCATAGGATATGTTCTGTATATATATATATATATATATATATATATATATATATATATATACAGTCACTATCTAATCCGGGAGTCCCGGATCCGGGACTCCACCTTCCCGATATTTTTTTGACGATCCGAACCGTCCAATGTGTTCAAAAGGTGTTTTCCAAGGTCCACGCGGGAAATCTTCAAAAACAAATACCGGGAAGGGCTTGATCCAAGCATTTTTCCGCAAAACTGTACATTTGGACGGCTCGGATTTCCCAAAAACAATTTTTAAAAGCATCAAAACACCAAAAAACCTCTCATCCGGGATCCTTGATTGGATAATTTGTGTGTGTATATATATATATATGAGGCCCGATCAAGTCCGGGAGTCCCGAATCCGGGACTCCACCTTCCCGATATTTTTTTGACGATCCGAGCCGTCCAATGTGTTCAAAAGGTGTTTTCAAGGGTCCACGCGGAAAATCTTCAAAAAAAAATACCGGGAAGGGCTTGATCCAAGCAGTTTTTCGCAAAACTGTAAATGTACAGTTTTTGCGAAAAACTGCTTGGATCAAGCCCTTCCCGGTATTTTTTTTTGAAGATTTCCCGCGTGGACCTTGGAAAACACCTTTTGAACACATTGGACGGCTCGGATTTCCCAAAAATAATTTTTAAAAGCATCAAAACACCGAAAAACCCTTCAATCCGGGAAATCCGGGATCCTTGACAGGATAATTCGTGTATATATATATATATATATATATATATAGAGTAGTGTTAATGCCAAAACCGTTTTTGTTTGTGCCAAAATGTAATGCTTAAAAACCTTGTACCATGTGCAAAGTACAAGCCTTTGTGCACTACAGTTTTGACACAAACAAAAATGGTTTATTTATATATATTATAAATAAATAGTTTCCCCTTTCCCCCTTTCCCTTGCTAGGCCTAGTGTCTCATTTAATAAAATCAAAATTTCATCAAATCAATGGGCTGATTTTAGCAAATGAAAATCAAAGGGTTGATTTTAGCAAATGAGGAACTCATTTGCTAAAATCAACCATTTCTCTTTCGCTAAAATTAACCCATTTGATTTTATGAGATTCCCATTTAATCGAAGAAAAAAAGATATTGCCACTAGTATTCGTTTGTTTCGGGCGGAAAACGTTTTCTAGGAAAACATTTTCTGTGAAAACATTTTCTTGTGTTTGATTGAGATAGGAAAATATTTTCCAGAAAACATTTTCCATTGTTTGATTAACAATGAAAATAATAGCAAATAACAAAATCCATTTCTATTGAAAGTTGTCAAACTTTAGAAATTCCACACAAGGCCTTAAAGGAATCGACAAAATCAACTGAAAATCGACTCATCCAATTCAATTCCTTAGCCATCCTCATCGGTGGCTGCTACCTTTGACGTCGGCAAAAAACTGCAGTTTTTCGCCGAATTGCCATGGGATGAAATTTTCAAATCAAGACCCTTCAATGCAAGATTCGATACCAAACCACTTCCACCTGATTTCTTTCATCTATGGCTGCAAAACAACTTCACCTTGTTTCTCGGTGGCACTAGCGCCGACTATATTGACTCCGTCGCCGCAGCCGTCTCCTCCCCACGGACAATGATTTCTTCTGCCACCAAACCACTTCCACCAATTTTTGCCCTAGCTTCTCAACAGTAATCCAATTTGAGTTTTTTTTTTTTTTGGTATGTACACGAACAAAATCGATTCAAATCTGATTTTGAGTCTAGGTTATTGTATTGCGGATTAGAGAGAGAAGGAGAGAGAGTGACTGTGTTCTTGGGAATGGGTTTGGGTAGAGAAAGGATTTGAGTTTTAAGAAAAGTATTGATCGAGAGGGATTGCGAGAAACAGAGTAGTGTCTGGAAATTGTTTTCCGGCTTTCAAAAGGGGAAATCGTTTTCCACCTCAAGGGGCTAAGTTTTTCCTCATTTTTAGTTGACCAAGGAAAATGTTTTCTGTTGACTTTTATTTTCTGTTGTTCCAAATGCCGGAAATTATTTTTCATAAAAAATGCTTTCCTAGAAAACGTTTTCTGCCCAAAACAAATGGAGATATATAGCAATTGATACTATGCATCCATTTTATTCATTAATATGCCAGCTTATTGATCATGTAACTTTATTAATTCTTGTCATATTCATAATGTTTTCTAGAACAAACACTTTATGACCCAAATAGGAGTATGAGTTGTGCATTCACCTTTTACAAAGGAATAAATCGCAAAATGAGACAAGCAAAAAGTTTTCTTTTTATAAAATGCCAAATGAGACAAGGAAAAGAGATCCTCTTTCCAGGTCTACGGACCCAAATAGTTAAAAAAAATGAAGAATATGAAGTCCGGGAGGCCGCAGGTACTACAGATCCTCTGACTCCCAATCGGGTTGCCTTCCCAGGTCTCGCCGGTGTTACCTGTAGGTCGTGATGTGCCTTGAGATGGCCGTCTCCTGTCCCCCTGCCGGTGGGAATCCGCTACCAGGTCGTCGCTCTGTTGTGTCTGGTGTTTTTAATCAAAAAGTTTTTACAAATAGATGTAAAAAGCATTTATAACTAGAATCTATAGCCCAAGACATGATGTCCCCAAAATGGAAATAGAAACTCAACTCAAAAGTTACCTATTTGATTCCTAAAGATACTCTTAAGTAAAACAAACTAGATACAAAATAAAATTAACTCAAAGACCAATTCATCCGTCCTCGTCTCATGCACGTAGGTGCAGTTCATCAAGTTGAGATTGATAAGCAAAACAATACCAAAGGAATTACCAGGGGCGACTCCAGGATTTTCATCTAGCGCTGACAAAAATACATAGCATATCTGTAATAAAAAGTTCTATGAAAAAATAAAAAAATCCTGACTAGGCAAAAGAGATACTCTCTCCGTCCCATTTTAAACGTCCACTATAGGAATACGTGCAATTTCAAACACCTAAAAAATATATTTCTCTACGTAATTTTATTTGTTTTATATCTGCTAGAAACATTTGATTTTGATTATAACAAAATTGATTTCTTAAAATCATTGATAAATATAATTTACTAAATTGATAAAATCTTCTACTTGGCAAAATTAGTTTTGCTTTGTGACAAATTTCTGTTAGCCCTCGTGTAAAATTTTTCACAGTATTCTCTTTTGAAATACATGTGTCCGGCTCCAATTGTTATTTCAATTTTATATTCTAGCTCTTGGCACATAAATTGTATATGTTTTGCTTGTATGGAATCATTTTTCAAATGATTATACAATTTATGCGGACCACGTAGCCCATGAAAAATCATACTTCTTATAAATAGCCTAGAAACCATTTGTAGTTGCATTTGTACATAGTTTCTGGCCTTTAACACATTTTGACTTATGAGACCACGTGGCTATTCATATTTTCAGCAAAAATGACAAGTGTACAATAACCAACTCCAACAAGTCTCCAACACACTCACATGGTGTGTGGATCTCACACACCATGTGAGTGTGTTCAAGGACGGAGTCAAGATTTTACCTTTGTGGTGGCGAAAATATGTACTTCAAAAATAAAAAGACAAACTGCATTACGAGGATGAAAGATTAAATAAATCTAGTGGTGGCGAGTCTATAAAATTCGGGGATAAAAATTTATTTTCTACATAATAATTTCATTTTTTGAAAACCTTGTGGTGGCAGACGCCATCACTTGTCCCCCTCTGACTCCATCCTTGAGTGTGTTGGAGACTTGTTAGAGACATTTGTTGTATTTTCAGCACCGAATTGCCAATGAATTTTGGATGATTGACAGGTTTCCATTTTGTTCAACTACTTAAGGGTTTTGGACGTCAGCAAAATCTTCGGCAGTATTACACCCCAACGTTCATATTTACAACTAAGGAAGATCATAGTTGCAGTTTAGGTATTTGGAAGTTCTTCAACCTCAGCGGCATTATTTCAAACGGTCGAAATTTTCAGCCAATAAATTGAAGCAACTTCCACCATTGTTCTACACCAAGCTACACACGAATTGTTACAGAGCAATATTATTTTGAGAGCAATCACACTTCACTTTCACATTATTATTTCAAGAGCTTTGAGAGCGAAATTTGTACATTTTCTCTTTGAGAAAGATTTCTCCACTTTACAAATTCTTGTTAGTATTGTATTGAGAGTTAGAAAAATTCTCAGTGAGCAACTACAGAATTGGGTTTTTAGAGTTTGGGAGATAAACTCTATTGGTTCGGCTAACTCCTCGGGAATGTTAGCGTTGCGGTTGTAAGGTTTAATCGGCACCAAAAGCTGGTTGTTTGATTAGTAAAACAGCAACTCCTTAGGCCAGTGGACTAGGCTGAGCAGTGGACAAAGCTCGAACCGAACCACTATACATCTCTGTGTGATATCTCTCTCCCTTAACTCCTTTATTTTTTCGTTGTGCAAAATATTTATTTATTTGCTCTATTAGTTGTGTAACAATTGGTATCAGAGCATCGGCTCTAATTTTTTTTTTTTTTTTACTTAACAGTCTAAAGAGCGATCCATGACAACCGTTAGTAGCATTTCTTGCGTCGAGCGACAATTGTCCCATAGACATAGACCTCCTTTGTTCACTGGAACAAATTATAGTTATTAGAAAAATAGAATGAGAATATTTGTCACATCTACTGAGTACGATATATGGAGAATTATTACCAATGGTCCCACTATCCTGACTAAGAAGTCCGGAGATCTTACTATTCTTAAGCTAGAAGATGAATGGACCGATGCTGAAAAAATCAAAACTGAAAAAAATGCTAGAGCTACTAACTTTCTTTATTGTGCACTAAGTACTGATGAGTATAGTAGAATATCTGTTAGTGAAACGGCTAAAGAAATTTGGGATAAATTAGAAATAGCCTACGAAGGGATAGCCAAGTTAAACAGTCCAAAATAGATATTCTTGTTCATAACTATGAGCTTTTTAAAATGCAACTGGATGAATCTATATCTCAAAGGTTTGCTAGATTTACCAATATTACTAATGGTTTGAAATCTCTTGGTAAGTCTTATACTAAATCTGAGATGATAAGGAAGGTTCTTAGATCTATGCCAACGAATTGGGATACTACAACTTCAATCATTCTCCAGTCAAAGGACATCTCAACTTGTACAATGGATATGCATGGGATCCCTCGTGATGAAGGAAATGCATCGCAAAATGAATGAGGAGGATGAGGGCCACTAAGCGTTGTAAGTGGGAAATTGGTAAAAGCAGAAAACAAAAAAAAGAATAGGAGGAGATGCAACCGGAAGACCGAGCAGACACTGTAGGGATGACAATTTAATTCGCCCTGCTCCGAACTAACCCTACCCCGCCTCGATAGGATAAGGTATTTTTTCCTATTTTTTTAGGTAACAGGTAGGAACATGGGGTGATTTTGAAAACCCGCTAGGGTTAGGGTAAGGGCAGGGGTATGGTCACCCCGCCCTGACATATATACATATATGTATAATTATATTTAAATATATATATATACAATAAACTTCCAATAAGGGACCCTTTTTTAAAAATACCATGCGGACCTGCCCTTTTTCGACTTTCCGGACCAAATTTCGACGATCCGATCCGCTCAATGTTTTTAAAATGTGTTTTCAAGGGCCTACGCGGAGAATCTCCGGAAAAAAAATACCCGGAAGGGCTTGATCCGAGCAGTTTCCGATAAAAACTTTTATTTGTATTCATATAATTTTATTTTTATGACTAAAATATAACTTTAGATAGTAGATTTTCGTTAAGTTGTGAAAATTATTCGTGAACTCTTATCATTTGTGCTCAGTAACATTGGAGTCTAAAATATAATTTACTAATATGTGAAAAAAATATGGGCGGGGCGGGTAAACCCGATACCCGATAGGGGCTGGGGTACCCATAAATTACCCGGTCGGGTCAGGGGCAGGTTAGGGGGTGGTTCGGAAATTTTAGGGTTGGGGCCGGGATCATCAAAACCCGCCCCACGCCCCGTTGCCATCCCTAGCAGACAGTAGATCGAAAGGGAACGACGACGGCTAGAGGGAAACGGTGACAAGTTGGTTTGCACTCAGCCGTGCAGGAAATGGTGCTTCAATCTTCAAGCTCTAAATAAGACTGCCTTAATTTTTTTCTCTACAGAAATTATGAAAATTCCCTCAATAGTTGCGATGGAAGAGATGGTATTTTAGACCACTACAGGTCTTTCGTAGCAAAACTTTCGTAAGCCGTACCAAAAATGTACCAAACAACCCAACCCAATTGAAATGTTTGGCTTAGAAAATCTGTTACCTCTTGTCGCGTTTTCTGCTCGAACATCTTCAGCCTTCTTTTTTCATTTTCATTTAATTCTGATATACTTCTTCATTAAACTCCACAGCACCCCAACAAGAAGAGATGAAATCTCATTCTTCTGTTCTGTTTTCGCCTTTACTTTTTTTTAAAAAACTTCTTCATATAATAATGTGTTGTTTTCCTGTCATTTCCTGTCGTTGGAGTTTATTTATGAATCCTACTACAGGCACACAAGGAGACAAACCACAAACCACACAAATCCCATGTGGCAAGGGGGTCCCACACATTTCGAAGAAAAAAAAACACAAAACAAAACTTCTAAAGCCCTCCCTACCGCCGTATTACGTTTCCAAACCAAGGGAAGGAGGGAGAGACGAAGGCGAACCCAGCCCCTGCTGCAGACGTCCTCCACCACCGGCACCCAATTCCGACCCGACATGACCCGATGCCATATCCACCTCTTATGTCTCACTCTATTTAAAAATTGACAGGAGAGAGAGAGAGAGAGAGAGAGAGAGAGAGAGAGAGAGAGAGAGAGAGAGAGAGAGAGAGAGAGAGAGAGAGAGAGAGAGAGAGAGAGAGAGAGAGAGAGAGAGAGAGAGAGAGAGAGACTTTGGTGGTGAGAATGGCCTTCAAGTCACTTTCGGCATCGGTCGAGTCTGAGTCAGGCAAACAAAAATTGAGGCGGGGTTGAGTCGGGTAGCTTGGGGCTCTGGAGCCACCAGTGGTGGTGGCCACCTGTGGAGGAGGGCGTCAGTGGCGGGGGTTGGCCTGGTTCGATCTCCTGAGCTTTCTCTCCCTCTCTCTCTTTATCTGGGAAATACAGGGGCGGGCAGCTTCTGTTGGAGAAATCTAGTTTCTAGTTTTTTTTATTATTATTACAAAAAGGTGGACCCACTTGACACATTAGATTTGTGGTTTGTGGTGTGCCAATTTGTAGGGGTATTCGTGATCATTTTCATTGATTTTTACTTGAATTTATTTAGTTTTCAGATCCAGAGAGCGTGCACCACCATGTCTTCCAGCTCCTATTGCTCACAAAAAATGAAACCGTAGCCTGTGATTGAGTACTTTTTACTTCTTCCTGCTATTCTTCTTTTGTCTAATGTAAGAGTAAAATCCTGAATAGGTCTAGTAATAATAATTGAACGGAACCAGCTGTTTGCCAGAGCCATCTTTAATGTTGTTGTTGGTTTGGTAATATGAGAGAATTTAATTAGCCAAAAAACAAAAAATGAGAGAATGGGGGTAAATTTTGTCAAACCAGTTATGGTTGCCCAGCTTTCGGGTTTTTTGGGAAGAAAATTACAAAACATATTATAAATTCCAAAAGACAAAACTAACCCCAATAACAAAACACAACCAAATCCAAAACCAATGGCATTTTAATACGAAAGTGGTATACGTGGTCAAGCGATTTGCATTCGTATAGAGAGAGAGAGAACAAGAGCAAATGCCTACTTCAAAAAAATAGCAACCTAATAACGCAGACGGAAAGAGACATTAAGATAGGGGACGAATGAAACAAACTCTTCAATTTAATCCCATTATTGGAGACTCGAAATTATTGAGCATTTAGTGTAAATATCAAAATTAGCATACGGTTCGTAGTGACTCATAATAAAAGGCGAGCTATAAAGACCAACTAGTGAAATGAAATAATCAATCAACCGATAACCATTTTAAATATCAAACTCTAACATTTGAGCCAGAAAATACATTGTCTTCACGGTCTGAATAAATATCAAACATAGATTATAACTCGAAAATATGAGACAATATTGTCAAACCTGAACATTGTTGTAATTCAGATTCAGTTTTTATAATCAGAATACGTATATATAAAAGATAATATTTTGGAATTCGAATGGATAATATTTTGGAATTCAAACAGTTCAAGTCTAATCGAACTCAAAAAATATGAGGCACCATAACAAACAGAAACGATATTGGATATTAGTTAAAAACTATCATCTAGATATTAGTTAAAAACTATCGCATTTAATTACTATGTCATCCCCAGATATTAGATTGATGCCAGAGTCCGCTAAGAGGACCCTAGCCCGCAGCCTAACCTTCTGTTTACCAACCCTTGTTACAAATACTTCAGCTTGCAACTGTTTAGTACTTCCCTTGGTTGAAAGACATGCCTCAGAAATAGCATGCAGATTGGTTACAATGTCCACTCTCTGTATCCTGAGGATGTGAGGCACTTCATAGAAGCTTTGCGGAGAAATCCAAAAGACCCCTACGATAATTTGAATTGGTTGACACTAAATAACACTTCCACACGTATATACCTTGAGAAATTGATTAAATTTTGTTCCTGATTTTCATATTTTCTGGTTTGAAAGTTGTTTTTTTTCCCCTAAAGAAGTTAGGTTCACATTCGTTAAGTTTCTGTTTTGAATAATACAGTTGACGTTCTTGGAAGTTATTGATAAGGAGAGATGCAAGTTAGTTAGTGTAGTTACAAATGGAGTGCTAAAGTTGTCTATTCAAGCATGTAAGAACCCTTCTGTTGTTTTTTTTTTTTTTATCTTGTATGTTCTTGTTTATTCCTCACTTTTTTTTATATGTTTCAATCTTTTTTAGGTTTCCACGGAATTCTTGTTGGCCCCTCATATGTTGCCACGGGTTTCATTATTTCAGAGAGTGGACACTGTCACCAATCTGCATGCTATTTCTGAAACCTGTGGCAACATATGAGGGGCCAACAAGAATTCCGTGGAAACCTAAAAAAGATTGAAACATATCAAAAAAAGTGAGGTATAAACAAGAACATACAAGATAAAAATAAAAAAAAACAACAGAAGGGTTCTTACGTGCTTGAATAGACAACTTTAGCACTCCATTTGTAACTACACTCAGTAACTTGCATCTCTCCTTATCAATAACCTCCAAGAACGTCAACTGCATTATTCAAAACAGAAACTTAACGAATGTGAACCTAACTTCTTTAGGGAAAAAACAACAACTTTCAAACCAGAAAATATGAAAATCAGGAACAAAATTTAATCAATTTCTCAAGGTATATACGTGTGGAAGTGTTATTTAGTATCAACCAATTCAAATTACCGTAGGGTCTTTTGGATTTCTCCGCAAAGCTTCTATGAAGTGCCTCACAGCCTCAGGATACATTAGGTCTTTGGAACATCGCTTTCCTGCCCCATAAAATTATCAATACCAGAAACATTATTATGCAAAGAGAGACAAAGGCAGAGAAAAGCACCAACAGAAAAAGAAGTTACCATTCTCGTGCTCCCCATCCGCTAGCTATTCTTTTTCTTTCTCCGCTTCTCCATCATCATCAATGGCAGATTCAATGTTGATGGAAGATTTTGTTAGCTTCACCAAAGCAATTTCTTTCCTCTTCAGCACCCTGGAAACCAGCTTATAATCGAAACAATGATCTCTTCCCCTCTCCAAATTTTTATCACAGCCTGGATTGCATTCCCCATCCTGAAAGGTAATGGATTAAGAAATATGATTGTCATATAGAGAGTATGATCAAGCTGCAGTTAGGAATTAGCTAATTGGAAAGCAGACAAAATAGCAACATAAAACTTCAAAACTGTGATTCAGTGAATCCACTTCAGCATCTCGCATCAAGAAAATATTTCCAACCACACATGGAAAGATCAAAATGATTCACATCCAATAGAGATTATATACTCCATCAATCATTATCCAACAACAAACTATTAGAAATTAAAATAAAAAGGACAGAAAAAAACGTTCCAACAAAAATATAAAGAGAAGAAAATTTTAATATTCTGAATGTCTCCATGTCATTATGGGGTGGTAGTAATTTTTTTAATTGATTTTAATATTCTGATGTTAATTTTAAGTACACTTCGGGAATTCCGTTACACAACCTTTTGTTCTCTTACAGTGGATAATACAACCTTTTGTTCTCTTACAGCGGATAATGGATGTCAATAAGGCGAAATACAAAGCCATACGAAAAGATTACCAGTAATCCATACAAGAACATGATCCTTCTCTAAAATGGTGGAATCGGTTTGAATCCCGGATAATTATATCACGGTTATAAACCATTGACAGAAGCTTCATTGTTGAATGGCAATCGTTGCACATCCTTATATTGTTAAACACTCTGATTGTTGTTCTGGGCTTTGTGCTGATGAAGCCGAAGGCAACTGCCAGTTTCTCACTGTGGTGACCCAACGAGGTTTGCTTCACGTCCTGCTCTTCAATATCCAACAAAACTTGCTTAGTGTCTGGTTCATATCCAGCAACCTTCAATTTAGCCTCCATCTCCTCCAGCATGACGTAGATTTCTTTACTTCCCCAATGTTTCGTGTCTCCAACAATAAACTCATGAACAAGTCCATCGACTTCAATCGAGCTGCAACTGGGAGGTTTCTTTATTCCTTTCTCTAACATGGTTTTCCTTACCTTATTCACTTCATCCCACTTATTAGCCATGGCATAAATGTTCGACAGCAAAATATAGCTTGCGTGGTCATCTGGGGCCAGTTTGATGAGTTCAAGACCAGCTTTTTCACCCAAACTGAAGTTATTGTGGATTTTACAAGCACTCAACAACGATCTCCACATAATAGCATCGGGCTCCATAGGCATCAATTTCATGGTTTCTTCCACCTTATCAAATAGACCAGCACGACCCAAAAGATCAATCACACAACCTTAATGTGCCATGTCTGGTTCAATCTCATAAACAGTTTTCAGCTTTCCAAAATATGCGAGTCCGTCATCTACCAAACCCCCATGGCTGCATGCATTTAAAATGCAAGAGAAGGTTATAGCATTAGGTTGAGTTTTCGAATTCTCCATCCTAGAGAAGCGATCAATTGCTTCCAAACTACGGCCATTGGAAGCTAGCCCACCGATCATGGCATTCCACGTATCTATACTCTTCCTTTTGGTTTCATCGAATGCCTCCATTGCTCCGTCCAAGCATCCACACTTGGAGTACATATTCACAAGCGCGGATCCAAGGTTCTCGTCTACCTCAATTCCATGCTTCCTAATGTAAGCATGAATCCATTTCCCTTGCGCAAGAGCACCCAAATGGGCAATGGCGGTTAACACGCTTACCAACGTCACCCCGTCAGGTCGTTCTCCTTCATCTTGCATCCGCTCAAACACCTCAACCGCTTCAACAAACTCACCCACTCGGACATAATAAGCAATCACGGTATTCCAAGACACAACATCTCGTTGAGGCATTTCATCAAACACTTGACGAGCCAATTCACCGTCTCCATTACCAGCATACCCTTCTAGCAAGCTATTCCACGCGAAAATATCCAATTCACGACTTTTATCAAACACCTTGCGTGCATCAACCATAGACCCATTCACAGCATAAACATGAATCAATTTGTTCCAAACATATAAACCGTCCTCGGCCCCACGCTTAATGATTTGACAATGGAATTGCTTCACACTCCCTCTCAATCCCAACCCAGTGCACGCTTTGAGAACAAACATAAAAGTAAAGCGGTCAGGTTCAACAGATTTGCACATCATTTGGTCATACAATGAAATGGCCTTGTGGGTATTCTTCTTTTTCAAGTTCCCTCTAATAAGAGTGTTCCAAGCAAAAGTGTAAGGCACTTGAATGGAGTTGGTCACTGTTTCGGCGTAGTCAAGGTTTCCGTTTTCCGAAACGGCGTAGAACTCGGCCAGGCGGCTGGCTGAGTAGATGTGAGACATTTGGGAGGTTTTGACCATGAGGGCATGGACTTGCTTGGCTTCATGGAGGTGGTGGCAAAGTTGTAAGAGGGAGACGGTGGTTGTGGTCGTGGTTCTGGTTGGAGTTGGTTTGTTTTGTGGGTTAGCTATGGGTGTTGGTGAGTGGGGAATTAGGATTGGTGGTGTCATTGGAGTGTGGAAAACAAAAGAACATGTAGCATTTGGGTGTTTTACCCCCTCAAATCCTTCCTGCCTTGAATCTCAGATTGGAAATGTCATCTCAATAACCCTCTCTCACTGCTCTTAAGGCTCCGTTCTGCTAAAGAAAATAAGTTGGCTTATTAGAGCATCAATATCAGGGGCATCAAATCCCCTAAAAGCTAAATTTGATGAGTGAAATGCAACAAAACCTCAAAAAATCAGGGTTAATAAATACTATTTTGCATGACTACAAATTAAAATCATGACATGAGCACGACTACAAGCATTAACAGGCTAATCAGCTTCAGTCTCACCTGTGCAGGTATTAAGTCCGGCCAAAATCTAGTAGAGTAGAGAATCTCGAGGAATTCCATGTCGGCACTTGTTGGCTTACTTCACTAAAAAGCAGATTAAGGAATTACCTGACCAATACATTTTACGGAGGTGGACTAAATCAGCAAAAGCAAGCAGGGTTATAGACGACGGGAGCCTTACAGAAATATGTGACACTCCTATGTTACTGAAGAGAGAGATCAAGAGAGAGAGATGACGAACCTTGCTTCGTCGTCGTCGTCGTTGTTGAGAAGAGAGAGAGAGAGCAGTCGAGATTGATTTTTGATTTGGGGAAAATGGTCTGGGAGATGAGATATAACCCGTTTGATACTTTAACCCGCGAACCCTTTATGGGTTAACCCGTTTGGACCTTGTAACCCGCGAGAATGGATTTTAAACGTGAGCTCTTGGATGAGATCCAAGGGCTGTGAGTGGAGTTCCGCATTTTTGCTCCCATGAGGGACCCTCATGAGAAGCTAATTGTATATATATATATATACACACACACTCTCCTGTCAAGGATCCCGGAAATCCCGGATTGAAGCATTTTGAAGCCCTTCCCGATATTTTTTTGACGATCCGAGCCGTCCAATGTGTTCAAACGATGTTTTCCAAGGCCCACGCGGGAAATCTTCAAAAAAAAATACCGGGAAGGGCTTGATCCACGTAGTTTTTCGCAAAAACTGCATATTTACAAAATTGTGTGGATCAAGCCCTTCCCGGTATTTTTTTTTGAAGATTTCCCGCGTGGGCCTTGGAAAACACCTTTTGAACACATTGGACGGCTCGGATCGTCAAAATTTGATCCGGAACTATGAGATCCGGACCCAAGGGTCCCGGACAGGAGAGTTCCTCTATATATATATATATATATATATATTACGATTGTCAATGAGGTGGCAGAATCTAGACCATACAATGCATATGTTAAACGCCTTTAATGGAAAGAGACATTGAGATAGGGGAGGAATAAAACAAACTCTTCAATTTAATACCATTATTAGAGACTCAAAATTATTGAGCATTTAGTTTTTTTTTTTTTTTTTTTTTGTCATTCGTCATTCCTAATCTATTACATGGTGGAGGGGGTAATGGGACTCGATCTCAGGATGCAGTGTGGGGCATCCAAGAGCTCTACCACATGAGCTAGCCACAACTTGCTATTGAACATTTAGTTTAAAGATCCAAATTAGAATATGGTTCGAAGTGAATTGGATTACTCCTAATAAAAAGGGAGCTATATAGACCAACTAGTGAAATGAAATAATTAATTAACCCAAAGAAAAATAATTGAGCACTTTCCAACAAACAATTACAAGTAGCAACATAATTATTTACCAAAAAAAAAAAAAGATGGAAAAAGACAATGAGTTATGAAACATACTAAACAAGGAAAATGATATGGGTACACCATTTGTTTATCTCAAATGCACACCACCCTGATGTGACATAGAGCCCCACATTGGGCTTCTCTTCGTTTGCCACATTATGACGGTGTGCATTTAAGGTGCACAAGCGGCGTACCCACTACCCGTAACATTGTTGTTTATCTGACTCAAAGAAACCCTAAACAAGCACATGCCCAAATAATTTCACCGAATTGAGAGAGAGAGAGAGAGCGCATTTTGTTTTAAATGACATTTCTACCTTTTTAAAGAAGGAACCTGAATGCTGACAACATTACCCATTGCTTTGAAAGAAACAAAATACAACCTTGTATTTAATCAATCAAAAAATTGACAACCAATGCAACCATAATCGAAACCCCTAATTTTATGACATCTGAAAACAATAAATAAATTAAAAAACAAAAAACAAAATGCACAATTGTATTTTATTCAATGAACAATTGACAACCACCACGAGTCTACCACCACAATCGAAAACCCTAATCAAATGTAGAGAGAGAGGTGATTGTTTGAGTTGGACGCGAGTAAAGGAAGATAGGATATCCCAGTGGTCGATCTGAGTGTATATGTGTGATTTTTAAATTTCAAAACAAATTTGGAAGAAGAAATGAAGAAAATGGATTCTTGTAATAACGAAGGAAAGTGAGTGAAGCCCTTTCCCTCATGGGAGGGGAGGGGAACATTATTTCATTCGGTTAGTTAGTAAAATACACATGCTAATAAGACAATAGCTTTTCGAACCCGAACTCTGAGGAAATACTCCATTATTGCATCGGTTTGAAGAACAGTTATCCGGTATGAATCGTATATTAGAATAAACTACAAAAATCCTGCAGGTTGTCCCAATTCTAATGAGTAAAGTATCCAATGGAGTGCTACGGCCGTCCATTCATGCAAAACTGTTCTTGTTTATTCTTTAATTTTTATTAAGTTTCTATCTTTTTTAGGATTCCATGGGATTCTTGTTGGCCCAAGTTACGTGGCCACGGGATTCCTTATTTCCAAGACCGGACACTTTGCTACTAATCTCCATGTAATTTCTGAGGCATGTGTGACAACTGAGGGAAGTACTAAATTTTTGCAAGCACGCGGATTGGAAAACAAAAAGTTAGATTGTGTGTCAGGGTCCTCTTAGCAGACTCTGGTACCGATCTTGCAATATGCAAGGTAGTTATACTGAGCAGAATTTCTATTTATGTATTGAACTTTGGGTATTCTGACTTGCTGGTTGGACAGGCTGTTTTCACATTCTAGTAGATTTGGGGCAATTGCCGATGTTGGTTTTTCTGTTGACAACCTTTCCGTGGAAGATGTTGAGAACGTTGTTTTATCTAGAAGTTTGTTCTCAAGAATTTTATAGTACATTTTACTTGACATGAATGCCGCATGTGGTTTCTCTGGTGGTCCCTCCTTTGATGTTAAAGGAAGAGTCATTGTTATTAACCAATCTACTTCCTCCGCGGACTTCGGATATTTTAATCTCTGTGTCCCAGTGAAATACTTGTGGGGGCTAATCTTGAAGCACATCAAGATTGGTCTAAGTGGTTACAAAAATGGTGATGGTACGTGTGTACTTTATATCACCATTTTTTGGTAGCTTCATCGTGTTACTACATAAATATTTACGGAGTAAACATTTGCTTTGTAGCGAGTCAGGGGTACTTTTGAAAAGAAAAACACAAAACTGAGTTTGTTGATACCACCAGTTAAACAGAAACTAAACAGCAGAAGCAACCGAGTCAAGGACTGAAGGACATACTGTTAAGTTATAAGCTACACATATGAACCTCACATAGGAAGAAAGAGAGGCATGAGCGATGTATCCATGAAACAACGAACATAACCAAATTATAACTTAACATTGCTTGACAAGTACTAGCAATTCGGGTTTGGTTTCCATTACATACAATGGAAAAGTAGCTTCCATGAAGGCAAAAAACTCCCCCAGCTTCATAATATAGTAGGTAGATTACACTCCCTGAGAGAGTACTAGACAGAACAAAATAACTTAAAACAGCTTAACAAGCAGATTAAAAAAAAAAAAAGCTTAACAAATACTTAGTAATTTGAGTTTGTTCCCATTCATGCACCATGAAAAAGTAGCATCTTGAGTACACGAAACTCCTATTTTGATAGCATCCGCAGAACCATACGATCAAGCACACGCAACACTTTTAGGATCTTGTTCCCTACAGATGACATGGTAGTCAGTGCAACAGTTTCACTACAAAACAGGTAATACATCTCAATGCTGCAATCGGTTATAATCCCCTGAGACAACAAAGTGAGCTAAACTACAGTTCCCAATCTTTAGCTTAATAGATGTTAGAATAAGCAAAACTAGGGCTTTTATCAGAAGTTGCTAACCTCTAAGTTTGATCAAAGGAGAGTTTTGTCAGGTTTCCAGATTTCTTTGAAAGTTCCTCAGGAGTACAAGGCTTGATTCAGATGGTTACTGCTGAAGAAGTGAGGAGTGCTGTTTTTGCTATTAATGGTGATAGCCCATAAGCCACCAGGCCCAGGTGGGTTTAATGCAAAAAAAATTCAACACCATGAGTATATAGTGGGACAAGATGTTACTGAGGCTATTCGGTCCTTTATTACTGGTTTCTTGCCCGGATAATGGAATGCAACGGACTGTTTTCACTTTGGTTCCTAAGGTTGGATGTCATATAGCCTGTTGTAATGTCACTTATAAGTGCATCACAAAAATTTGAGCTAACAGATTGCAGTCTGTTCTCCTTCATATCAGCGACAAATCTCAGGTTGCTTTGAATTCTCCTTATGCAGGAATTGGTAAGGAACTACCATAGAAATGACTCCCCCCCTGCTAGATATGCCATAAAAATTGACATCGTCAATGTGTATAATTCAGTAGATTGGGAATTCCTTCTCGAGATCATGGTTGCTCTGGACTTCCCCCCCGGTTTATTTTGTGGATCAAAAAGGGTGTTGCGACAGTCATGTTCTCAGTTGTGCCAAATGAACAGTTGGAAAGGCTTTTTGAAGGGGGAAAAGGGCTTAGGCAAGGAGATCCTCTCTCTCCTTACCCTATTTCAGTTAGTCATGGCTTCAGGAGGGGGTTGGGGTTCTACTCAATCCTCAAGGGGAAAAGTATGCGGCAATCTCTCAATAATGGCCGCAGCTGAATGTCCCTCTATGACAGTGATTTGAAAAAGCTTTGGGGGATTTCTCACTTTTCTGGATTAAAGCCAAATCTGCAGAAAAGTCTGATCTTCTTTTCAGGGGGACCTCAAAGAGTTAAGGAGGATATGCTGAGAATATTGCCAATCCCAGTAGGGCATCTTCCTGTTAAATCCCCAGGTGTACCTTTGACTTCTACCAGACTAAAATATGTGGACTGCATCCAACTCAGAGAGAATACCTGAAAGAGAATTTTAAGTTGGTCTAATCTAACAGGTTATTGTCATCTGGTGTAAGGGCCTCTTTGATCCAATCAGTCCTAAACATGCCGTGTTCCCTGTTTATTTGCCCTCTGAATATCGTAAAAGACATTGAAGCCATGCTTAGAGTTTTTTTTTTTTTGTGACTGAGTTAGTCTTGCGCTGAAGTGGGTTGGAATCAAGTTTGTGTCCTAAAAATGAAGGAGGTTTAGGGTTCAAGTCCTTGAAGATGTGAAACAAGGATTCCATGCATAGACATTTGTGGGCTATATGTCAACAATCTGACAAGTGGCTCTTGCTCCATTCAATAAGTGCAATATTGACAAAACCCTCCATCCTATCGGATGAAAAGGTGGGATCTGCACACAAAGTGATGTCACGATTACCATTGCAATACACTCTTTGGTAAGCATGACATCACTTTGTGGTGGGTCCACACCATTTCAACTAACGGGAGGGAGGGTTTTGTTCACCCTCTTTTTAGGAGGGTGAACAAATTTGCTCTCTCCATTCAATAGATCCAGAAAGCTGTAAAATAGTTACGGGCTGGAGCGGTTTAGTTTCCGGGAAAGTCCGTAAGTGGGAGTTTATTAGCCGACTTTGCTGCTGGGGCAGACTTGCAACTAAAGACGGATTAAAGAGTTAGGGGATGAATATCAGCTCCGAATGTGCCCCTAGCAATCAAGACCCTGAGTCCCATATGCATGCAGGTTTTCAAGAGAGGTTACGGAACATATCTTCCTGAAATGCTTGATTCAATTTGGGAAGCAATTCCCTGCTCTGCAGTTAATCAAGGATTATTTAGGAATTGGGGTTCGTCCCCTGGTATTTTGGGGAGTGCATCTAGCTAGAAAAGGTGCTTTCCCCACTTCTCTCTCCTTGTGGTATTAGGATGGGAAGGGGTTTTCCTTTTCTGGCTGTGAGGTTTTGGTTTATGTTGTATGCCTCTAGCATGGGGCCGTGTACTTAGGGTTTCCGTTTCCCCCATTCTTTTGCTTAGTTGTGGCTAAATAATATCAACATTTACCAACAAAAAGAAGACAGTAATCCTGTCCTCAAAGATAAAGACAGTATGCAAACTAATAATTTGGAGGCAAATCATGAGCATACCTGTGTTTCTCCAAGCGCTCCAGATTTTTCAAAACATCAACAATTGGGGTGGCTTTGAGTCGGTAACAGTTGTCACATGAGTAGATGACACCAATAACTCCCGACTCTGGATCAATAAGAGGTCCCCTAAGAACATCAACCTACATCACGGTAAGTGTCAACTGTCAAGTAAACAACAAAGTAACAACTCTTGAGAATGCAGTGTCGTATTCAAGACATACAAAACCCCCCCGATAAGGAAAAGCACATAAAAAAAAAAAGAGAGAGAGAGAAAATGCATCAAGTAAGGTCACATACCCAATTAAACAATATGCAATGGTGCCAACAACATCGTGCATCATCAAGCGATAATGCAGGAAAATCCCAAAAAACAGCAGAATTACCGAAATTAGGCACTCAAGTGCCCAAATTCCAACAAAACTCATTCACCATAGTATTGATCTTCTGCTTTTGTAACACTAATCATGAGCAATAACTAAAGGCTTACGAGAAAAAGCTTCTTGTAAATGCAAGAGGACAGCCCAATGCACACAATCAAGGTGAACAAAAACTTTAAATTGTTGACACATTTTGTTAGGACGGAGAGCAGCCTAGAACACCCAAACTGGCATTCATTCCTGCTCGAAAAACTACTTTGTATGCCCCAACACCACCTTCAAACCACAATAAAAAGATGCCTGGGATAAAAAGCATGAGTTCTAGCATGGGGGTGTTAAAGCAAGCCCGGGAGAACTGTAACTTTTCCTCTTGCTGGGATATTCCTGACTGAGACCAAACTCAGTCAACTCATCTTGCTAAAGACTACTCATATGGGCAAAAACAATATAGTTGTATACAGATACATCTAGTAATTTGGGTCAACTATCTACACATTTCTCTCCCGCACAATTCTTTGTAAATCTGTATCTGGTAAGAACTTATGTCTGAAACCGCTACTCAACTCCTTCCAAATATAATAGCATCATTATCTACCACTTCTTTTGACCCCACTCATCTACCACATTTCCCATAACTACGTATAGCAACAAGTATATTGTCGTTCACTTCTTCTCATAATAATAATGATAGCTGGCAGCCAAGTTACTTCTAAGCTTGTTTTCAGTTACAAAACCTCCGCAAGACTAACATCATAAAAAATTATCCTTGAGAAATCCATACTTCACGCATAGATAGGAGAAATGACAAAATAAATTGATGCCCATCACTGCTAAGACTTCAACCCATACCTTCATAAACCTAAAACAACTGGCTGCCATCATCTCCCTAGCCCAAGATGAATGTGCGAAATATATGATCGAAGTAAAGAATTCATGCATTAGGAAACAAAAGCATTATATAGTGAAACACATTCACGTGTGTACACAATAGGAGAGAGACTTACATGTGAAGCAACTGCTGCTCTTATGAACGCCCCAGAAGTCCTTGAGTGAGACTCTCCATTCGCAATCTTGTTGGCAACAGAACTATGAAAAAACAATAGCACGACTTAGTTAAAATAAAATTAAAAAAAAGAGAAATATATTTTGAGAAAAAAAAAAAAGCACGAGTACTAGCGAGTATAACACGTCTTGTCCTAAATGTGCATACAAAAGACAATAGTAAGTTAAACCAAATAAAATTCCAGTACCCGAAACTACCACAAGAATAAATAGGTTCTGCATAGCCCAAAATGTTATGCTGAACATGACAACTCGCAGCCACAGCCCAAAATCCGGGATGCAGTTTATCCAAGTTCCCAAACTTTGCTACTGTTTGTGGTTCAGGAGACATCATCTTCACAAAAGCTATGTTGGAACAGAAATCAGCATCCAACAAGACCCCCTTGTATGTCGCATTTGTCTTCAGGACCTTGACATCAACCTGCAATTAAAACAAACATGAAGTGCCTAACATTTACATCTCAAGACCTGGGCAACTATACGAAGTGTAGATTGCAATATGCCACATCAAGAGGACAGAAAAATGGTGCTGACTTGTTTAAATGACGCTGACGGTGATGCGAGTGCTCTTACTCCAACCTCCACAAAACAAGAAATGGAATGTAGGGAAAATGGAAGACATTTATAACAAAATTTACAAGCAAGAGGAAAGAAACTTTCACAGTGTTTATACTTGGGCCTTTTTCCAATGTCAAATCGTGAATTATCGTCAACGTTCATTTTGGTAATTATGCATCGAATCCAACAGTGAACCGCTCCGTGATGTAGTCATTTAAAGGGTCTTGCTGTCATTTTGGTGTCTTAGTGTAAGGAGTCTATAAATAGCATAGGGGTCATTCATTTTGGGGAGCTTTTATCATTTTGCGAATAAAAATATCTTGAGCCTTCCTGTTGTATACCATGTTGGAAGTTTCTCTCTATTTTATATCTTAATGGAATATTCTGGTGCCATCACTGGGTACCAGAGTAACTACCTCGCCAAACACCTAGACCTCGCCGGAAAATCTCGCCAAAAAACTCGCTGGAGTTCCAAACCACTCCAAACCCATAGATCTCATCTGCCCATCCTAAGGGCTTATAACTCGATTTTGACCCTCAAAATCCATTTATTGACCAATTTTGACCCTAAAATGCACCATTTTCTGTTCATTTCAGCACTTTGGGCGTGACCCAGCTGATTTTGACCATGATCAACCTGTTACCGGCCTCGAACAGGTGATTTCGACAAACCCAGCATTATTTTCGCACTCGAATCAGCCATTTGGCAGCTCAAATCAGACACCTAGACGCGCGACTAGCGATTTCAGTACTCGAATCGAGGTCGTAGGCACTCGAATCACACAGATAGACCACTTTTGGAGTTCGAAATCACTGTATCAGCACTCGAAACCCTCAGATTGACACTCGAATCAGTGATTAAGCACTCGAATCAGTGAATTCAACGTTAGATTTCTACTGGGTTGTCTCATTTGTTTCGATTTGCTGCGATTAGTGTTGATTTCCTGTGGTTTGCTTGCGATTTGAGGCTGTTGGTAGTTCTTGTGCCAAGTTGATAGAGTTTGGGTCAAAAATCACTGAGTTGACAGGGTTCTGTGACTGAGTTGACCGGGTGCAGGTTCTTTTGGGTTGATTTGCTTGTTTGGAGTTGATTTTGTTGAAGTTTGGGATCCCAATTGATTTGTGTTTTACTTATTTGGGGTTGATTTGCTTGTTTATAGTTGATTTTGGTGCTGTAATGGCCCAAAGAGAAGGTAAAGGAAGGAGAGGAGGTAGGGGTAAAGGATTTATGGCGAATGTCCATGAAGAGAATGTGTTCGGCAACCAAAACCATTAGATAGAAGAGATGAGACAACAAATTGCTACCCTAACGGCGATGGTGCAAGGATTGCAAGTGTCGTATGCGGGTAGCGGAGAGTCTGAGGATTCTCAAAGTCATTTTGAGAACCCGTTCGGTGAACCAAATCGGCATATGCCAACTCCTATTCATGTCCCTTACAAGTGGGAGAACAATATCAAGATTGAGCTTCCCGAGTTCAATGGAAGTCTCCAACCAGAAGAATATATTGATTGGTTGACTACTGTTGAAAGGGTGCTTGATTATGGTGGTCTCCGAGGGGGAAAAAGAGAATTTGATGGTTATTCGTCTCAAAGGAAGAGCCTACACTTGGTGGGAGCAATTGCAACTCATTAGGCAAAGCAGAGGAAAGAGTGATTTGGGAGAAAATTAAAAGCTCAATGAGCAATTCTTGCCTCTTTAACTGCATGCAAAACCTCTACAAAAGTTCGGATAATCTCAAACAAAGTGGAAGTGTGGAGGAGTATACGGAACAATTTCAACTTCTTGTTATAGTTGAACTGAATGAAAGTGAAGATCAAAGGGTTGCAAGATACATAAGCAGGTTGACGCCTACAATACAAGAAGCCCTTGACATGCAATCATTGTAGACGATTTCGGAAGCTTACAATCAAACCTTGGTGGCCGAAAAGAAAAAAGAGGAAGTTATTGAGATCCGGGCAACAATTTCAAGGCGAATCCAAGTCGGGACAGCCCTTCTACTCCTATTCCAGGGGTGGGTCTTCGTCTAGTCGTGGCCAAGGCGCTTCTTCTAGGGTTGTTAATCAAAACCGGGCGGATAAAGCTTCAACTTCCACTCAAAATCAGCCTCAACTGGTGGTTTGGTGGCTCGAAATCGATTTCAAAGTGGTGGAATTAACTGCTTTAAATGTAGGGAGCTGGGTCACAAGTCTTCGAATTGTCAAAAGGCTTCCGGAAGTAGAAACAAGCCACTCTTTCTTGAGGGAGTGATAGAGCAAAGTTGTGAATATGATTCTCCTATTTATGACGAAAACGTATGTGAAGAAGTTAGGGGTGATGATGAAGAAGAAGAAGGCTATGCGTTGAAGGATGATAGCAATGAAGATTGGTTGCGTACCAACATATTCCACTCCACTTGCAACATTGGAGGTAAAGCGAGAATGTAGTCTGAACAAGTTACAACTCTAAGTGGAGCAACATCCCCATCCTTATACTCTTTCTTGGTTCAAGAAGGGCAATGAAATCAAGGTGACTAAAAGGTGGTCTCATTATCCATTCGGCGAAAGTACTTTGATGAAGTTTAGTGCGATGTAGTCCCTAAGGATGCTTGTCATTTACTACTTGGTCGTCCGTGGCAATATCATAGACAATCCATCCATGACAAGAAGAAGCAACAATTCACTTTGTTAGCTATGAAGGAAAAGGTGACTACAAAGCCTCATCCTACTACGTTGCTTGCTTCTAAAGGATTTCTAAATGAAAGTCTTGAAACTGGGCATGTTCTAGTGTTGGTTCCTATGGCGGATATGGGTATATTGGATGTTCCCAAGACCATTTCTAAGCTTTTGAAGGAGTATGTTTATGTGTTTCCACAAGAATTGCCTTCCGAATTGCCTCCTTTGCGAGATATTCAACATTGTATTGACTTGATTCCCGTGGCGCCCCTTCCTAACAAGCCTAACTACAAAAATTCTCCATGGGGAGGGAAGAAATTTGAAGGCAAGTTAAGGATCTTTTAAACAAAGATTACGTAAGGGCAAGCCTTAGCCTTTTTGCGGTGCCGGCTCTTTTGACTTCGAAGAAGGATGGTTCATGCAGGTTGTTTGTGGCTAATAGAGCTATCAACAAGATTAAAATCAAGTACCGGTTTCCTATTCCAAGGTTAGATCATATCTTGGATTGCCTTGCCGGTTCTTAGGTCTTCTCACAGATTGACCTTCAAAGTGGTTACCATCAAATTCAAGTTCGCCAGGGGGATGTATGGAAAACGGAAAACGGCTTTCAAGACTCCTCATGGCCTATTTGAATGGCTGGTGGTGATGCCTTTCAAGCTTACCAATGCTCCTAGTACTTTCATGCGGATAATGACTCAAATGCTTCAACCTCTCTTGGGTATATGTGTAGTTGTGTACTGTGCAGCACAGACACAGATATGGATACGGACATTGACACAAATACGGACACGAGACCCGGAATTTCTTAGAAAATGGGGACACAGACACGGCAGAGGACACGGCAAGAATAAATAAATAAATAAATGTATAATATTTATTTTATACCCATGAAAATATAGTTAGACGTATAAGCATGAAGCTTCAATATACATAAAATTTGATCATATTTACAACATATTACACTTTTAACTTGAAATATTTGAAGTAAAACACATTTTCCCCCCATACAAAAGTAAAAAAAAAATGCATATTTAACCTTTGTGGTGTCCCCATATGTGTTCCTCCCGTGTCCCCGACGTATCACTCCCGTGTCCCCCTAAAAAAATAAATTAGATTGTTTGGACACGCCACGTGCGTATTTTGGTGTGTCCCCGTGTCTCCGTGTCGGACACGAGGACATGCCGACCTCTAAGAGCATCGGTGCTTCATAGGGTGTGCACTTTGAGGATGTCTTGGTGTATAGTCGTGGCTGTGAAGATCATTTATCCCATCTCCAACAAATTTTTGAGATCTTGAGAAGAGAGAAGTCCTATGGAAACTTGAAGAAGTGTAGTTTTGCCGTCGATAATGCGGTGTTCTTGGGCCACGTGGTATCTTCAAAGGGGGTTCACATGACAAGATCAAAGCAATTGTGGAATGGCCAACTCCTATAGTGGAGTTTTCATGGGTTAGCTACCTTCTACCGGAGTTTTATTCGAAGTTTAAGTAAGTATCGCGGCTCCTCTTACCGGTTGCCTCAAGCAAAAGGTGTTCGTAAGAACCCAAGAAGCCGCCGAGAGTTTCAAGTTGTTGAAGTCAAAGCTTACCGAAGCTTCTATGTTGGCCTTACCTAACTTTGACAAGACTATTGAACTTGATTGTGATGCTTCGAGGGTGAGAATTACTAGCGTTCTAAGCAAAGGAGGTCAACCTATTGCTTTCTTCAGCGAGAACTTGAATGGTTCTAAGCTCTAATACTCTACTTATGACTTGGAATTCTATGCCATTATTCAAGCCATCAAGCTTTGGAACTACTATCTTACCTACAAGAAGTTCGTTCTCAACACCGATCATGAAGCCCTCAAGTACATCAATAGCCAACACCACCTCAACAAACGACATGCTAAGTGAGTTGCATAAGGCACAAGTCGGGAATTCACAACAAAGTGGCCGATGGTTTGAGTAGAAGAGTGGCTCTTTTGGTGAAAATGAAGAGCAAGGTTGTTGGATTTGATGAATTTCGAACTTCTCAGACAACAATCCTTACTTCAAGATGAAGATTTTTGATGCTTTGCAAAAGGGTGATACATGTTGAAGGATGGATTTACCTATCCATGTTACATGTTGAAGGATGGATTTATCTTTAAAGTGCTCAAATTTTGTGTTCCTAAAAGGTCTTTGAGGGAGAAATTGTTGGCCAAAAGTCACATGTTGGGTCATTTTGGCAAAGACATGGCTCTAGTTACTTCAAGATGAATACTATTGGCCGGGAATGACTAAAGATGTGGGGAGCTAAGTGCAAAGGTTCCAAACATGCCAACAAAGCAAGGGGACAACCACTAATGCAGGGTTGTATTTGCCTTTACCAGTGCCAGAGGGCCCTTGAAAGTTCCTAAGTATGTATTTTGTGTTAAGGCTTCCTCCTACACAATAGTGGAGTGGATTCTATCATGGTGGTAGTGGATCGTTTCTGAAAAATGGCTCTAACATTGCCAATCTTTATTTCAAGGAGCTCTACAAGTTGCACAACGTTCCTACTTCTATTGTCTCCGATAGAGATACTAAGTTTCTTAGCCACTTTTGGAGGACTTTGTGGAAGAAGATTGGCACCAACTTACACTTTAGTACTTCTTTTCAGTTGATGAGCATACAAAGCTGCTGCTGCTGGAAGCACGATCGACAAAAGTCGATCAGCTCTCTCTCTCTCCTAGAAGTTTGCAGATCTTGTACGAAGAAAAAAGTTACGAATTTAACACCTTTTTTTTATCTGAAAATTTAACATTGTTAAGTTAACAAACTTCCAAGTAACAATGTTAACAGTGTTAAGGGTTAACAGTACAAACTTCCAATTGACTTATATGGAGTAAGGGAGATCTTTTTTTCTCAATTTTTGTGACTCGTGTACTGGGTTAATTTATTTTTGAACATATATATACAGTGAGCTTCCCATCAGGACTCCCTGATGGGCTTCCCATCAGAGAGCCCTCCAATTCTCCTATTTCCCGATCAAATTTTCACAATCCAAACCGTCCAATGTGTTTAGAAGGTGTTTTTAAGGGTCCCCGTGAAAAATCAGTGAAAAAAAATACCGGGAAAGGCTTGATCCGATCAGTTTTCGATAAAAATGCATATATACAGTTTTTATCGAAAACTGATCGGATCAAGCCCTTCCCGGTATTTTTTTTCACTGATTTTTCATGGGGACCCTTAAAAACACCTTCTAAACACATTAGACGGTTTGGATCGTGAAAATTTGATCGGGAAATAGGAGTCCCTGATGGGAAGCCCATCAGGGAGTCCTGATGGGAAAGATTTCGCGCATATATATATATATATATATATATATATATATATATATATATATATACAGAACATATCCTATGAGGGCTCCCTCACAAAAAAAGTGCGGGAAAACAGTTGTGGGCCGTTGGATCCTATATATATATATAAATGTAAATAAATATAAATGTGACGTCCCCCCTGTCGTGTCCGTATCCCCATTTTTTTAGAATTCCCGTGTCCTCGTGTCTGTGTCCGTGTCTACGTCTGTGTCCGTGTCCGTGCATCATAGAGCGTACACAATGCACAAAACTCCCGCATATGTGGGGTCTGGGGAAAGGTTGATGTACGCAACCTTGCCCCTACAAGCAAAGAGGCTGATTCGAGGATCAAACCCACAACCTATAGGCCACAATGGGGCAGCTTTACCGCTACCCAGGTCTGCCCTTCAAGGACAATAAAATATAGGGGAGAAAAAACAGAGAAGAAATAATCTCATCGAGATGAGTAGGGAAAAGGCTGAGATTTAACGATAACAAGTTAACAATGGCATCCAATTATACTAATCCTACTTAAAATCTTCGATAACACCTAGGAACAAAACAATGTTTGAAATGGATGCAACTCGAACATGGTAACAACAGAGCTCAATTTGCATTCATGCAGTTTGGGAGAAATGGTCTTTTTTCCAAATGATAAATATAGATTAAAAAAAAAAAGGCCTCGCGATTTGACATGTTAAAAAGCAGAATCGATGTGCTTCTTCAAACATATATTTTGCTATGATAAAATATTACAATGATGCATCATACGAAATGTAGCACAATATACAACCGTTGTCAACGTACTTGAACGGATTTTGACAGAATTACCGTGGTGTCAAATTCAATGCCGTTAAAGAGGGAGAGTTTCTTTTGCTTTGTTTCTATCTTCTCTAAGAACGCCTACATTTTTTTTTTTTGAACGGGACATATTTGGCGTTAACTATTTGAACAATCTGAAAACTTAAAGTCGCGTTTCAAAAATGGTGTATTACCACACCATAAGAGAATATCTTAAACATTACACAATTACTTTGACTTACAAACAATTCAAGTGTAAATATGACATGCTATTTTATTGTTAAGATGTATTGGATTGATGCATATTCTCTGTTAAGGAGGTCATTGATCGCCTTTATTTTCCATTTTTTTCTTGAACCTTAAAGGTACTTAGCAAGACGTTCTTTTTGATGTGCTTAAAAGAGAACCGTAGCAAGACGTTCTTTTTTATGTGCTTCAAAGAGAACCGTAGGAAGACGTTCTATTTATCGGTTCTTGTGAACGTCTAGAGCACAAGCAAAAAGACTTAAGAAAGAAGAGTACGGTCCAAGGAATTAATTAACTTTTATGTACTCCTAGGCGAAATAGTTACTCCATTACTACACCGCATAAAACATTTACCTCCACTTCTGAGATAAGACATCATGAAAAAGAAGTGCAACCTACAAGACCTCTTTATTCTCAACACGTTTTCATAACCAAGTAGGGAAGTTTGAGATTTCAGATTTTAATTAAATCTTCTGTGGGAAAAGAATTAAGAGGTGAGACTATCATTTTTCACTTTAGTGGATGTTATTTGTTCCAAGCCATAAGTGGGTTTCATATGGCTTGAAGGATGGACAAGTGTACACAACCCACCCCCATGTGGCTGATGCGGGTCAAATTTTAAAGACAAAACAAAGTACATACATCTACACGATACACAAAGCACATGCACAACACATAATGCTCCTCTTTCTTAGGCAATAATGGTCATTATACACATTTATTGACTCTTCTTCCTCCAACCTTTCAAGGTTATTATGGTTTATGCAGACTCTTCCCAATTTAAGAATACGACAAATATTCTAAATGCATAATTTATATATTCCTTTTAAAAAGTTCTTATTGGTGCATAGCACAGGACAGACGCTTACCAGACAAACACAGACAAGTGTTTGGAGCGTTGTGAGTATGCACATTTGACATGGTCGGGCAACTTTCTTGGAAGTATCTGTGCTTCTTAGGTAAAATGATTCATAGTTCATTGTTATGTGAAATATCAACGGCCCAATTAACACCAGATCACTTATAATCATGCATCAATTCATCTTTTGATCCCTACCCGTCCCGTATAAATTGTCTCAATCCTGAAAAAATATATGTGAAGCAAGGAGTGACTTATGGTTGGGTTGTATCCATAAAACTGGAATTGAAAAAAAAAAAAAAAAAAGGTAGAAGAAGAAAATGAAATACAGGAGATGGATTACAAACCGTCTCGCTGAGTTCTTTGCTGTTAAGACAACTTAAAAGGCTGGCAGAAGTTGCAACAATACCATCTGAGCGTATTATAGTTCCAGGGAGAAAAATATTCTCACCGCCTACAGAACAACACATCAATTATACAAGAAGCTTTTAACATGGAAGATGCAACTAAGAACCATCATCATGGCCAATATTCCGAAATACAATGCACAGGAAGCAGTGACACAACAAGGCCTCAAAAGCTTACCTTGACGAACAGCTATACACACAAGAGACTGATAGATTTTGTTACCAGCCGCTACTTTCATCCACTTCTTGACTTCATCTGCGGTTTGAATACAATTTCTGACACTTTCTCCAGCGATTTGAATAGAATGTCTGAACCTGGGGCCACTTTCTCCGGCGGTGCCAGCCCAGAAAAATTTACTACGAGCAGCACCAAATTGATTTCCTGACAAGGAGAAACATGGACATAGTCACATAGCAACAACAAAAAGCATTACATTCATTTTTTTGTTATCATAAGTCGTGACTTTGAACTAGGGTAAGAAAACCTGATTGAAGAGCATGATTCAGGGGTGCAGGGAAACGAAGTGTGTGAAGATCTCCCGTATGCGACAGCATTCCCGACTTGCGCAGAGATGTCCAAACTGACAATACCCCAAATACACAATCTACTCAAAGCGAGAGAGAAAACAGGGGGAAGAAGAGGGTGAAAAGAAATAAACAGATTAAATTACAAAACACTCACTGCCATTAGTGTACACACTCCTGACTGCACTCGAGCTTCCAAGGACATTATGTCGAAGCTGAGATAATAACTTCTGAAAAGTCAATTGAAACGAAAAATCGTAAGAGTTCCACATGCGCGCACTAGCACACCCACGGATACATTGGAGAAAAGAAACCAAATCTAAGTGGTTAATATGAGGAAACAAACAAATAGTGCAACATTTAGTACATAGAAACTAAATTGAGAACCTGAGTCAGAGAAATTGGAGGGGCATATGCAGAAAAGATTGAGAACAAACAAACTTGATGCAAGATAGCAATCACGTTATAAATTCTTAAAAAAATAGGAAGATGTTTGATAAAATCTCAGGTTTTTTACATTAAAAAGGCTGAGATTTTATCAATCCTCTTCCTACCTCTGATAAAATCAACCCTAATTTTATCAAAAGATAAAAAAATTTGGGAAACACCGCCAAGCCAAAGACATCTATAACAAATACTTAAATAGGTACATTAAAACACCTATAAATGAGGCGTGTGCTTCGTCAAAAACACCCCAATCGGACCTAAAAGTAAAGGGTTTTTCTGGAGTGAAAAAAAAAAGAGAGCCTGCTTGATCGCAAACAGAGTTACACAGCACCATAAAGGTGTATTCTGGAAAGAAATCTACACGAAAAACAAGCGACTTGCCTGAAGAGCCATCACCAACTTTTATTCTCTCGGTAGTATCACAAACGAGACAAGGCGTTCTCCTCTTCTTTAGGGTTCTTTTGATCGAGCGATTTCAGCGAGAAAAATATCGAAATGGGAGTAATTATTCACTGGTGCTCTTGGGCACCATGGTGCTGGACCCACAGGAATGCGTATTTGTCTTTGATAGGTCAGGACTTGCAAAATGTTTTAGCCTTGTGTTGGGACAAAAACACCAAATTATATCTTCCCAAAATCCCGAAGTTGCTAGCGGTGCCGACTGGGCTGGATCCCGTATCCAAATCACTCCCCAAGAACTTGGGGCACCGCAACAATTTTTGGTAATAGGCTCTAACGTGTTTTTTTTAGGCCCAGTTTCAACCCACTTCACTTCATTTTTTGATACACAAAACCACCTCATTTTTTGAACTTACGAAAAAAATCGAAAAACGATACGCAGAACCACTTCATTTTTTGAACTTGCGAAAAAAATCGAAAAACGATACGCATAACCACTTCATTTTTTGATTTGAAATATCATGATTTTAGCACCTGGGTGCTAAAATCTATTGAAAAACCGGGCCTAATTAAGGGCATTCTTATCTGACATGCCCAAAAAGACACCAAATTTAACCTCAAAACACGTTTTATAATTTAGCAAGTCACTTTTCAAAAAATTCACAATATCAGACTCTTTATTTAAATTTTAGCAAGTCACTTTATCAAAAACTCACAGAATTAAATTCTCGATTCAAACTTTTACTCTTCCTTCTCTCCTCCTCTTTTGGTAAGTAACAGTAAGTCACCAAATTTGTTAAGTTACTGTAGCAAAGTTAAGATATCTTCAAATTTGTGAGTTCGTTTGGTGAGGCTGATTTTTGAGATTTTTAAGGAGTTTGCTCTCTACTTTAACTTTTGACTTGGTTTGGATGAAGGATTAAACATTTTTTTGGAAATATGTACATTTGAATTGTTGGTTGTCATCCAAAAAAAAATTTAATTGTGTTTTTTTTTTTTTTTAAACTTATTGGCCTATCTATCGTTCTTTTAGCAAAAGATCATACACATTGGTTTAATAATATAACCAACACAAAAAGAATTGGTTTTTTTAACTAAATTATAGTTAGAGTTTATTTGGACTGATTTTTAAAAAAAATTGATTTGGTTTAATTAGCTATGATTTTTAAGGGGGATTTTAATTAGCTACTATGATTTTTAAAATATTTTTTTTCCCAAGACTCTCATTTTTATCCAAATCCAGGGGACTCTCAAAACCCAAAATCACAAAGCCAAATCAGCAAAACCCAAACCTACTCCATGGCAGCAAATTAGTCTAATTAGAAACCCAAATTGATACAGCAAAACCCAACCGAAATCCCCAACTCAGTCTAACAAAACCCTCCATGGCAAAACCCTCGTTGATATAGCAAAACCTGACCCCCTCGCTGGCGAAACCCACTCCATCACCAAAATCCCTGGAAGCAAAACTCACTAAATCACCTGCTCTTGATCGATCATCTGCACCTCATCGCCTCAGAAAACCCAGATCGCACAAATCGCTCAGAAAATCTTTCTCTGTTCAATCTAAGCAACAACAGCCAGGGTCGGCCCTGACGTTTGGGTTGCCCAAGCCGGACTCCAATCTTAGTTGCCCACATACGATTAAGTAAAAAAAAAAAAAAAAAGTTACATTGTACTTTTTTACCTTGAACAACATAAAAAAAAAAAATCACAATCAAAATGTAACCCCGGCTATAGTGTTTAATGGTGAGCACGATAAGATTAAAAAAAAATATTCTTCTTTCATTTTTTAAAGCATATTCTTCAATTAATTGAATTAACATACTAATTTATCTAAAAACTCATTCTCAATTGAGATCATGCCCGACTTAATATCTTGTATTACAAAAGTAAGTTTTTATCAATTTCAACTTAGAAAAACTTATTTCCATTGGAGCAACTATAACCTAGCTATAAGCTCCTAATATTAGGTCCCCTACATTTTCAATAGTTCTTTTAAAAAAAATACTCCTATAGAATACAAAATTCAATCTAAAATGATAAATAGATAAATGTAAAAAGATTGTAGGAGTTTGTTTTGAAGAAACTAAGTTTGCTTCATATGTCAATATGATTTGGGAGGAAAATAATAATAAATCGTGTTAACTCGCTCATGTTTTTATATTTTCCACCGTTGGGAGTTTTTTTTTTTTTTTAAATTCAATGCAAGAAAATATCACTTCTACGTTATTGTTGTGTTTGTTAAATGTAAAATTTTTAACAAAGTAATTGAGTAGGGTGGTTTCATAAAATTGTGGATTGGGAGGGGAAAAAGTCATAAATAACAAACATAGGGGCAAAAAAAAAGGAAAAGAAGGCAAAAGTATGGAAAAAGCAGCGCCTGTGGTTCGATCCCACTTGCCTCGTAATATGCTTGTAAACTTAATAATATCTATACCTAATATGAGTTTTTTTTTTTTTTGTTGCCCTAGCCCAGGGGTTGCCCAAGTCCGGAGGCTTGCTGGGCTTACCCCTGGGCCGGCCCTGACAACAGCTACAAAGGTGATGGTGTGAAGGTTGGTAAAGGGGGATAAGGAGGGCTACAAATGTAATGGCAACCTTCTAAAGTCGGATAATTTTTGGGTAGCCCACGGGGTGCCCAAAAGTTATGAGGGAGAGCACCCCATAGACAGTGGCGTAGCCAAGATTTCATGTGAGTGAGGGCACCATGGCATAATATTTTAAAATGCTTCTAAACATAAGCAAAAAAAAAAAACTAAATACTCCCTCTGTCCCCATTTATTTGTCCCTCCTCGGGATTCCAACTTTATTAGGGAACATAATCATTACACTTTTTATAACATGATTTCCCCATTTTACCCTTCAATCTTCTGTTTTTTAAAAATCAGCCTTTTGGGTTTTGATTTGCCACATACTGTAATAATTAGGGGCCAAATGATGATGGGGAAGTGGTTTTGATTTGGCAGTACTATAGTAGGCGCCAAATGAAAAAGGAAAAAGCTGGCAGTGCTCTTTTTAAAAAATTACGGTCAAAATGTCATTTCCAACTTCTGTTTGTACTAATTAAAACATGGAAGGGCAAAAAAGGAATTTCAATACCTAATGCCCACTTAGTTTTAAACTGGGACCAAAATTTTAGGACAGCAAAAAGTAGTATTTGGGACCAAAAATTGGGGACGGTGGGAGTATTTGTTGGTGCTTTTATTTACAATTGACCTCGACAAGTTTTAATTTTTCGTCTGATAATTGTTTCATTATTAATCCTATAAAAACATATTACTTTATGTATATTGTCAGCGCTAGCTTAAAGACTCTAGCTAAGTTCATTTTTTTGAAGAAATTGTAGAATTATGATAACTCGCTTAACTATTAGTATATTCTTAATCTTTATAACAAAAAAATTAAATTAATTATAGTAAGGATCCTTAAGATTGTTTTTCAAATTTTTATTTTAAAATTAGTAAAACGGTGATCAAACTCATTTTCTTGTCCCATTTAGAAATAGAAGGAAAAAGAAAAGGTAATCCAACTGAAGCATAATAGAAGGAAAAAGAAAGGTAATCCAACTAAAAAAGGCATAACAACTGGCACCGCCAAGGCTTGAACCCACTTGACCAAGCATACCAATTGTTAGAAAGCAGATAATTTTATTATATATAGTAAACTTTAAAACGGGATGCAGAAAAAAAAATTAAAAAAAA